>VXBQ01003813.1:213851-447849 GCA_013400175.1 Phainopepla nitens
TTTCACCAATGGGCTGAGGGGTGTCTCTTGCTTGTTAACCTGCTGACCAATATGAATCTACCTAACAAACTCATCTATAAAAGTCAAGTTCTTTTCTTAATAAAGGCTTTTAGCTTTTGCCTTCTGATATATGGAGTTTTGCTGCTGAGTGAACTCTGCAGCAACACTGGGCTGCAGACATGTATTGCTGTTTCATGTCAAGCTTCTTGTCACCCAATACCCCCAAGTCCTTCTCCCCAGGAGTCAATCCTTTCTCCACCCAGCCTGTTTTTGTGCTTGGGATTGCCCCAGCCCAGGTGCAGGACCTTGTACTTGGGCTTGTTGGACTTCATGGGCTCACCTCTCAGTGTGCCCAGGTGCCCCTGGCAGCCATCCCTTCCCTCCAGCGTGTCAACAGCAGTGCAGAGCTCAGTCTCGTTGGCAGATTTGCTGAGGGTGCCCTGGATCCTGCTGTGCATGTCAGTGACACAGTGTTAAAATGGCACCTGTCTCAATACTGACCCTTGAGGACACCACCGGTCGCTGCTTGGACATTGACTCTTTGACTGCAACTCTTCTTGTGTAATCATTCAGTCAATTTCTTATCCACTGAGTGGTCTGTTTGTCAAATCCATGTCCCTCCAGTTTAGAGATATCCTTCTATCCTGTCATCTTATATCAGAATAAGAAGAGCATTGCAGAGAGGTCTTGCATTTCTGGCCAGTAAAATTCCCCAGGGCGAATCTATAATTTTTAAACTATTATATTGAGGAAAAATTTTACTAAAGAAACAGCTGTTAAAGCATTTTTTCTTGAGTGGCAAGAATGAGGACACTAGATTTAGGCACCCTCTGTGCCATTCTCTGAAACCTGCTTATCTTATACAATGTCTACTTTCCAGGAGCTGTGAAGAAAATCTCTTTCACAGAGTTTGTAGCCTAGTGCCCAAAACCTGCATTGGAACTCAAGGAGCAGAGGGATGCAGATTTGTTTCTTTTTGCTTTGGTATTTGTCTGCATAGATGCTTATATAAGCCAGGCTTTCCCAACTGATCACAGTTTGAAAGTGGGAAGGTGGGGAAGTGAGAAATTGAAGAAATATTGCTGCATTTAAATGTGATTCTTTTTTCTTTTTCTAATGCCTTAAGAGGCATTGTGCTTTCTTCTGGTTTCTTTTCCCAGCAGATAGAGAGCTGATGATTTCAACTTGCAGTTGCCCTTGAAGGTATAATGGTTCAAAATTAGGTAAATGGATGTAAAATTTGTGACAAAATCCATATCATCGTATGAAGACGGGACCTGAGCTATACTCAGAGGTATGCTTATATTGCAATTCTTAGAAATAGTGGTGCTCTAAGAAGGATGTACCTGTTTCAGGTGACCATGTGAAGGTTTTGTGGTTTAGATCAGCTTTACCAAGCAGCTGACATTTGTTATTCCTCAGAGTAACTACTCAGGAAAGGCTGTGTTGTGTACCTTAAACCAGAAATCCATCATGTGACCTGTTGTCAAAGACTTGCAGTAAAAATGGCTTGTCGTTTCATTTTTTTGACATTAAGAGTTTCAATTTTTAATTGTTAGAGAAAACTGAAATGTACTTCCAGTTACAAGAAATGAGAGCTGTGTACATAGTGGAATGAAATAGTTGAACAAATTAAGCAGAGTTCCTAAACCAAGAATTGCACTTGACTGATGTACCAGTGGGAGATGTACTTGGTTCTTCACTTTGGACTTAGTATTTTCCTGACCTTACATGAATGAGAGGAAAAGAATTCTGTTGTATGGCACTGGTCTATAATTTACTCATCTGGTTGGGAAGAAATTTTAAAACAAGTCATCATTGAAAGAACTTTGAGGCATGTACTTTTGTTACTGTTCAGTGTCATTACTTATTCATGCAAGTAGGTCTCACTCTGCTGAAGAATCTTTCTTGCAGTGAAATTGGGTAGAAGAGCTGTGCTTTTAAAAATAGCAATTAGTTAATTAGATGACATTAAAAATGCTAATCCTGTTATGACTTTGATTTCAGTGATGCCACCGTGACACTAGTGAGTCCCTAGGCAGTTTGGAGTAAGGCTGTTAACACAAATGTTGACCGAACATTTGACTGTGACACGTAAAGTACTGGGACGTATATGGTGAAGTTGTGCATACCCATGATTTGATTTAGTGCTTTTCTCCCATATATTGGTAACTTTGGCCTTGGAAGGAAAAGTCTGTTTGGCAAGGAGTGGGAAAGGTCCTCAGTTTGCCTATAGAACCTCGAATAAGTGCTTTTAGGCTGTTGTGAAACAGCATGAGCCTTTATGCTTAATGTAGAATTATATGAGACTGTTCCGTAGTTTTCAGATACCTGACATTCAAGGAAGATGGTCAAGCTTGTCTGTTAGGTTTCAATAAACCTCCTGATCTGCTGCTCTCCAGCCATTTGATTAACCCAAGGGCATGCTTGCTGCTGCTATTCTTCTGTTTCTCCTACATGAACAGATTGGCACAATGTATGAAAGACCTCAGCCAAGCAGAAATAAAGATAGTGACCTGCTTTGCTCTTCGCTTTCCTCCCTGGGGCAAATCAGATACAGATATCATCATTTTTATATACCTGTAGGGAAAATGCATGAAGAAATCCTGCTAGCAGGAGAAAAATTCAAGCATGATAAACCATTGGAAACCAAACAATGCTCCTCCAGTGAAACCTGTTTCCTCTCCCCATTTTCATTTCTGAAGAAGTTAAATGATGAAATGACTATGTTCTCCACCTTTCAATATCACATGAATATTGGGGAAAGACAGTGCCTGTGTTTTGGCTTTCAGTGTTCCTTGTAAAACAACTCTGAAGAATAAATCCATCAGGAAAGAAACAAACACACCTTTTCTTATGGGCTGGGCTTCACAATTATTTAGAATAGGAGACTTTGAGGAGAGGGTCTTTACCAATAACAAAGAATTTAGTATTGTTTCTTATAATGCAGCTTATAAGGGAAAAACCGTGGATTTCCTAAGAAGTTTTGGTTCTAAGACTTAAGCATCTGACTTAATAGTCCTTGTGACTTCTATCAACTATGAGTGGAGACTCATTTTTGGGCCAAATATGTTATCCTTTCACAAGTTTTGTACAGTGTCTCTGTAGACATTGAATCATATTCATATCCATTTTTCTTGAAGTTTACTGAATTATTTACTTCACTGAACTACTGTGACAGTAAGGCTCATAAATTTACTTTGTAGTACATAAAAATAAAGTTTTTAGATATATCTATCACAATTTTTTCACTAATTGAGTTTGTACAACCCCCTAGCTGGCCACCCATTAGACAATGAGGGATAAGAGGCAATAGGCTTTCCAGTATTTGCTGTCTGTTGTTGTAGAGTTACTTTCTGGTGACGATGTGGAGCCTAGCAATTTTGAAGTAGATGCATTTTTCAGATTGAAGTCTCTTTCCCCTTTTGTAAGCCAAGATTTTGAATTGTTATGACTTTTAAATTTTTTTTCCTTTTTGTTTTTTAAATGCTTTTTTGTTATAATTAGTTTCTAAAGACCAATGTTCAATAAATCTTCATAGTGCATATTACTGAAATGTGTACTAAGGTAATACAAATAAATCACACACTAAAAATTCTATCCTAGCAGGATTATGGTGTCTATTTTGTAAGCTTACAGAGCTGGAAACACCATGATGTCTACTTGATATCTGCATGAGGGGTGATAAGATTTAACTAGAAAACCCTGTAACACCAGGGGATTGTCTTGATTTCAGAGGCTTACATCTCAATACCTGAAATGTGAGTGAATTCCAATACTTCTGTATTGGATGTCTACATAGGTACATTGGATATATACATAACAGCTTATATGAAGGTAGCTACATGGTGTAACTACATAGACTGGCTTTAAAATGTTGTTTTTGAGGAAATGGTCACCATCCAGAGTTGAGTTGAACAGCAATGTTGTATCTCTAATTATTTTGTCTTTTAAGTTGCTTATTTGTTTAGGTGTCTGACTACTTGCTTAGAGTAATGTTTGTTGTGAGTGGAGAAAAACCCCATCAAAATATTTTGTCCATATAATAGGGAAGATAGGCTTTTAAGGGGGGCACTTTGGATAAGTAATTTTAGAAGCCTTAACTCTTGAATAAGATAGCTGGAGTAGTTTTTGGAAAAAAGTAGGCATACTTCAATATTGATTGTAAGTTATCCCGTATTTTTCTGTTCATTATTAGCAGTCACTTTGAGTGATGCAGGAAACAAATTGAAAGGCATTTCTCTTAAGAGTCTCTGTGCAACCAGGATGTTTTTGGAAGCCTTACTATATATCATTACCCTGACATTGTGCGTATCAGGAGTGACAAGGCCAGGATGTTGTTTGAACAAATAATCTTATTTGACAGTGAACTTGTACCTTCCTCAAGAGCTGCCTTTTCCCAAGAAAGATTTCAGTGTACACTTGCCTAAGAATTATGAAGGTTGCTATGGTTGCAATTGGGGTAAAAAGGCTCTGTTGTTAGAAGGATTTGTCCATGAACACCAAATGCAGTATCTGCCACTTACCTGTGCTTGGCTGGTGACATACCCAGTACTGTGAACCATGTCCATCATTATGGATACGAGTATCAAGAGTGATGCAAGTTCTGCCCTACATTTGGAATCCAGCTCATGTGGAAATGTGCATGGAGGCATCAAAACCTAGAAAAGGTGCATTAATGTGGCACTGCTAGTCCTGTTGATGGGCTGTTTGCAGTCAGTGCTTGTGGCTCACAGTCATTTTTGTGTGTAGATTTTTTTCTTTGTTCCTGATTGGCAAGCCTCTGCCATTGCTGTGAAGTGATTTAGCACATGGGCATTGAATTGTTCTGCAGATGGACACATACATGTGCTGTTGTTGCATGTGTCAGTGGCAATGTCTGTGTCCATTGTTCAGGGGTAGAAGCAGCAGCTGTGTATGTGCACCTAAAGGCAGTCAGCATGAGCAGCAACTGGGGTAGTTAGATGCATAGGAAAGGTAAGAGAGCAGTAGAATAGGTCATGGCTCAGTTGTCTTCCACCCATCATCTGTTGCTTGTCCTTTGACTCTTAGAGAATTATCCAGGGGCCTAGGAGAAATGGCTGTATTAGGTACTCTGTATCCCTGAAGGAAATAGGCTCATTGCAGCCCACTTCTGAAACTTTCATCTGTGATAGTCTGAAGTAATTTCACAGGATAATTATTTCATAGAAGGCAGATCCCCATAAGGAAATTCTTTCAAAAATTTCTCTTCTGGTCTTCATCATTTTATTTCTATTTCTTGTTGATCACACTAGATAGATTTCCTTCTCCTTAGAAGTTCCATCTCTCGAATATTCATGGATGCCCATGCTCACTCTTCACTATTAGATAGCAAAATTCCATGTGTTTAACTCCTAATCTTTCCCCATAAATCAGCTTCTCAGTCTTATCATTCATGCTGCTCCTTGCAGCCTAGTGGTGAATACTACCAGAGGTGCACACAGCCTTTCAATTGGAATCACAGCTAATGGAAGTAATGGTTATTGTTTTTCTGCAGAGTGGTTTCACCTTCTGTGATCACCAGGAAGGCTTTTTAAACCACCAGTAAAACATCCTCAGATCTTATTTTGTTACTACTTTGTCTGATTGGATTATTTGGTTGTCTTTCTATTTCTCTCAAGTTTAGTCTCCTGCATCTCAGCAAATGTGATTTTTTGCTAATAGAGATCCCTGGCATATGGCTCCAAGGTGGCAAATTGTTCCTTACAGCAAGGAAAAACTAGCACTTTTAATGTTAAAAATAGCAGTAAATACCCTCAAAATCAAAGTATTCCATATCTATTGTGATGAGACAATGCTATTGCTATCAACTGAGAACTTTCCTGTAGATTTTGCAGCTTTTGAATAAAAATACTAGATTACTGTGCATTGATTTTATTTTAGTAATGAAATAGAGTGAGTTGTATTTAGAAGAAACTCAGGCTTTCAGTGTGCTACCTTTAACTACGTTTCTTCTCTTTATTCTAAATGGGTCATTTTCCTTCTTTGAAGCTTAATACTAAAACATTTTTAATCCTGGTTTCCATAATGGACCTGGTTTTTGTCAATGTATATCTGAAAAAGAAATAAGCAACCTAGTTTTTTGGGTGTTTTTTTTTTCTGTATGCCAAACATGACAGCCACTTCAGTAGTAATTTTAATGGGTTCCAGGTGTTCAAAGCTGTTGTGACTGTGAATTTTACATGGCATTATGCTGATGCAACCATCCTTGAATCGTTCTCACTTTTGGTTCATACAAATACTGATATTTGCAGATATAAATCTTAAAAACTGTCATTCCTGCTTGAGTAGCATTTCAGAACAAGTGAAAATGACTCCAAAGCGTAGTCAGTTTGCTTTGTGTGTATTTTGCAGCTCTCTGTGCTTTTAACCTTGCCATTACAATGGATAGAACTCCAGGCCATATCCACAGCTCTTCTCTCAGTCATGAAATAAGTAATTTAAGATACATATTCCTGTTTGAGTACCTCCTTTCACTTGAAATGCTCAACATTTAAAACATTTACTGTTAAATAGTCCTATAATTTAAAAACAATCCTGCCAGATAATTTCCCATCATTTAAAGTACTGTTTTTCTTTGATAACACTGCAGTGCACTAAAGATTGTCTGGGTAGTAATTTTTACTTTTCTAGTTGTTTTGGTATGTTTGTCACTAATCCCCAGATCTTAACAAGAGCAAGGAATAAAACATCAGGGCCAAAGAGTGAGTTTGAGACCTTGTTTCTGGCCTGAACAGATAGAAGTCTCTACTGAAAAAAAGGGTGCACAGAACTGTTATTTGGTCAAGGAAGAATAAGTGAGAATCAAGAAGAGAAGAATGAGTGAGAATGAATGAGGATAAGATAAATGACTGTTATAATAAAATGCATGTCTTTCTGCAGACCTTGTTTTCAGGAAAGAAAGCTATTCCTTTTCAGAAATGTCATAAATTGTGTGTATTAGAAAGATAGCATGCCACTAAGGAAAGATAAAATACTCAAAGAAAAGCCATAGTAATGCAGAGTGCTACTACTTTATTAATAATGCCCTAGAAATTGTTGGAACTGTCAAGAGTACAATTGTTTAGTGTTGGGAAGAACTCTGAGAGAACTATTTAATGGAGCAAGGAGTTTTTGCTAGGTATTCAAGCCTACACATAGCATATAGTAAGAAATTTAACGAGAAGCTGCTTTCTACTGTAAACTACTTTTTAACTACAGGAATGGTGTATAGAAATATACGAGTTTTGGTACCTAGGCCGTATCAAATAGGCATGGTGCCTTTGGGAACTCCATTTCTCATCCAGTCTGCAGTCTTTTTTGGAGCTCCACACTGGTGACTCTGAATGATGCCATTTGCTTCTCTATCTTCTGTAGTTTAAACTGAAGTGTTTAGGACTGACCTTTGAGAGCAATTGTCTTGTCATTTGAAGAGTAGGATTGCTGAAGAGAGATTCCCTTCAATAACAAAAGGCAAGAGATGATAGGCGAGAGATATTCTGTGCCTGCCCTTTGTGTGAAGCTCTGACCTTTCAGACGTGCAGGTAAAGGGTGGAGTGTGTTTTGTTGTTGTTTTTCAGATGGCCATGATTCCACAGCAGGAATGTGCATCAAGGTGTTATTGGGAGAGCTGCTTCAGTCAGTTCCTTTGAACTGTTGAAGTTCTCAGCTCTGGTTCTTTGCTTCACTGTAGCTCACAGATAAAATGATAAAGAAATTCCTGATCATCTGTGTGCTGAAAAAGATTGGTGCAACTGGCATCTGTCAAACTTTTGACACTTAATCTCTAGCAAATCTTTATTTTCAAAGAGCACAAATGATGGAGACAAAAGCTGTGTGTCTTTGAATAATACAGACCGCTGCTGTATTATTATGGCTTGGCTGCAGATCATGTGTATATCCAATTTTTGACATGGAGAAAGCACCTGAGCTTCAGCAGCAAATGCGTTTTTTCAGTTAAAATAAAAAAAAAAGTTTTACCTATTGACACAAGATTGCAGACTTGGACTCAAGTGTTTAAAATATATGCAAAGTTATAAGCAACTGAAAAAAAAATTCATCCTGTGTAGGTAAAGAAAAATTTAGATATATTCTTCAGAAATCTGTTCTGTATGTGAACACAACCTCAAGCAATAATCAAGGGGGCTATTACCTTGGAAACTGACAGAGCTTTACCAGGAGCTGAGAGCTTGACAGCATTAATGTGCATTGCTGGTATGTTTCTCTGATGAGATGCTCACAAAAATGCTGATAAGCAGTGCTCCTGATGAGAGGGGATAGAAGAAGTCTTATGTAGTGGTGTATGGGTGTGATCTAACTTCGTCTTTGCTTTCTTTTTTAAAAAAAACCCCAAACTGTAAGGGGAATAGCTTACTCTGTGTAAATATCAAAGGAGCTGACAGTTGCTGAATTTGAGTTATTGACTGTTGACTGTACAACAATCCCTAAATATTGCATCTGTTTTTGCTTTTAAGACATTGAGCCTCTGTAGGAGAATTTTTGCTCTTCAGCAGTGTGTGATGAAGATGAGTAGGAGTTTATCTGGCTGTCTAAATGTGGAGAAACATGCTGGCCTTCTCATTCTTCTTGATGTAGCCTTAACATCAAAGGAAATTTGCTTTGCATTATGAAGCTTGCTGATGTCAGAAGGAAAAAAAAGGCCCAGATGGCATGATGCTAAATAGAGCTGAGTACGAAGTGTGTGTGTAGAAAGAGGCCAATCAGTTTTTGCTGATCCTGTATAAGTGTGAGGAGGAAGAAAACTATTTGCTTTTCAGTTAATATTCCTTAAAGGGTCCCAAACTGTGTACATGTTATGAGCAGAAACATAGATGAAAAAAAACTCACTGCTTTTAGCAGGATGGTTCTGTTGTTACTTCTCATAATTCCCATCACCACCATGTTTTATTATTGACTGTTACCTGGAAACCTAATTTCATGGGTAAGCATGGATCAACCCTCTGCAGATGGGAAAAAAAGACTAGGTAGGTAATTGCAATTATAGTAATTGTTCTTGATTTTTAAAAATCTTCAAGTGAGCAAAAATTTTTTTTACATGTGAGTGGGTTGGCTACTTATTTATGTAGAAAGGACAAATACATCCACATTTGTAAGCATGTGTATTTTAAGCTAGGTTACTAGTAGAAGATTTGTTTTTTAATAAAAGTGTTGATGCCCGTAAAATGACACTTGTAAAATATTCAAGGAAGAAAAGACTTAATATTATTTACTTCTCACATTTATAGCAAGAATACCAAAACAAAAACCCAGCCAATCTCAAATGTCTTGTATGGAGCTAAGTTTGATTTCTTTTATGCTATTTACATTTATTGCTTGATAACTCTGGGGTAGATTCTGGTTTCTTTACCTATGGATAAAAAATTAAAAAGTAAAATAAGAAAATCAAGCTTATGTTCTTTATTTTATATGTTACTACATGTAGTAGTGCTATTCATCAGTGCTTCCATTATTTGGTGTGAATTTACAATGTTACATGCTCATAACAAGACTGTTTGTTCTTTTAATTTGGATGAGAGGTGAAAGTTCAGACCACGCTTTTGTTTCTTCTTTGGGAAAGTCATAGTGTTGACTAGCAGGATTTTTGCTATATAAACTTTCAGTTATTGTGCTGATTAGTATTGCTCTGAAATATTTTGTAGATTAGGTCACTGCTTGTAAAGGTCATTTCTTAATCAAAGGTGTTTCATTTCTATTGGACATGAAAGACTCCCACACATATGTGCACTGCTTCATTAGAATATTCTTAGTGTGTCTCTTTTGTTTGCTCTTTTTATCACTTTGATTGGATATGGATCTTTCTGGTGGTACATAGATATCTAGTACATATACATATGTATGCCTAGGCATATCCTTATATATGTGCTTTTTTTTCTTAGAGTACCTGGTATAATGGTGCTTATGGTCTGAGATTTCCCCTGCTCGCATTTCAAAGAAAGTGATAATCAAAATCCACGTCAAACATTTATTTTAAAGGTTGAGGAGAGGAAGGGGACATTACAGGAATGAAGAGGACCAAAGATCTTTCATATGGTATATTGGGTTTTTGGCTTTATTTAGTGTCTCATAGTATATCTGAAACTAGGAAGTAAACAGAGTGGAAAAGTGAGTCTCACAGGATGTCTGTGAACTGGAAGGATTCAAGGACTCAGAGATTCTCCATCCATTTCCTTGTCTAAAATCTAGATATTACCCCTTTTATTCACTAAGTTGCACTGTCACAACATTTTGTGGATTGCAACCTTTCCAAAAGAAAAGAAAAAAGGTGTGACTAAGGTTTAGCCCCTCTTTGGTGTCCATAACTGGTATCATTGCTCACTAAGGTTCCTTCAGGCAGTAAAGGCCTATGCTAATCCTCAGTCAGTAGAAAGCCTTTAAAATACCCATTTCTAGTAATTCTCCTCTTAACTCAGCCTCTAGCTCAGAGTTGATTGCAACGGAACAAAATCAAAACAGAAGGAATAGGCTGAACAGAATATTCCAATGCTCTTTCATTGAGAAGATAAGCAAAAAGCAAAAAAAAGGTTTGCTTTTGCCTGTGTGGCATCTGGACTTGCATCTGGAAATTTTGTTGAGGCCTGGAAACAGATTATGCTTTTTATAACTACTTTTATAACAATTGATTACTATTTATAAGAAATAGTCCAGCTAGGAGGATGTGAGTTGCTTCCCTAAAGCTTTTAAAGTGATGATATATGATTTTGACAGGTGTTTTGGTTTGCTGTGATATTTAGCTTCTTTAAGTGTTCTTACACTTTTCCATCAAAATTTTTTTTGGCTAGTGAAGTTTAGTGTCCTTCCCTACCCCTCCTCGAAAAGGCACAAAGGTGATAGTGTCAGTGTCTAGAAAACAGCATGTACAACGTGTTACCTACATTCATTTTGTACCCCGTTCACTCTGCTTTGGCATGGAATATGACTCTAAGGAAATATGCTGTAGAATAATACAGTGAAGGAAAATAGATTTTGTTGTGACCTTTAAGCTGAGCTTTTCTCTTCTGAACCGCATTATTTTGTTAAATACAAGGGAAGTGGAGCCAGCCTGTGACCTTTTGTTACCATGCAACTTTGAGAAATGGCAAAAGTCATTCTGCTGCTCAAAAGTTCCATTACAGAGATAGTTCTCTTTTTTTAATTTTTTTTATTTTTATTTTTTTTTAACAGGGAGGTAAAATAGCCCACCAACCAACCTTGAAAAGATTTGGAACTGTATTCCTTTACCAGTATTGGCATAAATTAAAGCTGCTTCTATGGACAGTAATTTCTGAAATTAATTTCAATTCATGTCTTCCTCAGATGTTTTTGATACCACACAGACTTAATACCTCTAAAAAATGGATTTTCACCTCATCAGTCCCTTCAAGAAAGGAACCTCTAGCAGACATTTTTAAAATTATTTATCCCAATTTTCAGGACTAATGTGAATCTTCAGTTGTAGTTCTGTGTTTTGCTGCAGTAGACTAGTTCACTTTCAGCTGGTGTATCACTGATATCTTACTAATTGAGCAATACGATGTCCAGAAGAAGCAGAGGTGGGCTTTGTTTTAAATATTGATGTTGTGATTTAATTTCTTTCTTTAAAACCTTTTCCCACTCTGCTGCTCAGTGTGGGATTACCACGGAATGGTGATGACCTTCCTTGGGGTGCTAGATCTTGTAAGTAAGGATCTGTTCCAAATCAGTCCTTCCTCAGGACTGCAGTGTTGGAGGCATGCATGCTACTCTATAGTGCTTTGAAAAACTCTTCTCATTATCTATGTATTTGGAAAGATTTAAAGCACTAAAAAACTATTCTTTGTAGAAGCTACCTGTGAGTCAGAATGAGCCCTGAAATGTTCCTTTCATTTGTTTCTGCTAGCAGGCAGCTAAATAGAGCTCCTCCCAGGTTGCCTCCAATGGTTCTTCAGAGATACACATTTTCTGGACAGTCTTGAACCTTAAGTGTGTTTTCCTAAAATTTTTATTGAAGATTCTTTATGTAGATGTTTGCTCTTTACTAGAGAGGATTTCACCTTTGTGCTTCTGACATTCCTCAGTTCTGATCATTGACCTTGTTCTGAACACCTTTCTTCTGGCAGGTGAAGTTGTATGGCCATAAGTGGTTGAAAGTGATGCTTTGGAAATGTGCTCCCAAGCAGGCAGTCCCCAGCTAGGCCTGTGTCTCTGGAGTGTGAAACCACCATGTACTCATCCTATGCTGGATCCTCCTTTTTTGAATGCTTGTATGCTTCCAGATCATGCACAGATTTAGAAACCTGTTGATGGGAGAAGGCAGTCCAGTCAAGTTTTTTAAAACTCGTTTTACTAGATTTTTAAAACTACACCCAATGAAAAACCTTTTGGTTTTGATGATTCTTAGAATTGGAGCTGTGGAGCTATATTAGTGATGGATGTTCTGAGCAGTATGTTTCAAGTTGCATTCAGACAAGAGAGATTGCTTTATTTTGATCAATGTGAGTGTACTTTGTAGAAGGACAAGACTTCAGAAAAGCTCCATTCTTTAAGCATGATCTGAAGACTGAAGTCTTCTGGATAGACAAATAGTACTGACAAACTTGGATCTGAATCCAGTTTGCTGCCTTGGACCCGTGCTGTGTTTCCAGCAGATGAGCTGAGAGAGTTTATAGACGATGAAGATAAATAATGTGCATGTACTGTGTCACTGACAACTGATGTTGTTCTGTTTTTAAGCCTCAGTTCCCTCCATTTAACACTGCAATTCTCTTCTTCTGCCTCGGGCTTTCAGGAGGAGTGAAACACTGCAAACCATTAGCCACATACAAGAACCACATCTGAGTTGTTAATCAAGGACAAGGTGGATTGGGGGGTGGGGGAAAAAACCCTAGGCTGCCAAGCTTCCTGATACAACCCTGAATGAGCAAAATCTGAAACAGCTTGACCAGCTGTCACAGCCTGGAAGTGGGCATGATGTTTGTTGTAAATTTGTGTTCAGCTGAATAAAAACATTGCTCCGTGTGTCAGGGAAGTCTTATGCTTTGTGTAGTTGTCTTTATTACAGCAACTTCTTACTCATGGATATGTTGGCTAGCAAGCTCTCAGCTTTTGTAACTATCTTTAACAAACTTCAGTTACAGAGTGAGGGGTAGAATGCAATTACTGTACTTGCTAGGATGAAATGAGAGGAGAGAAATCAAAGTGGAAGAGAGAGAAAGAAAAAGGTCACCAGGCCTTAGATCTCATGTCCTTCCTGCTACCATGGATGGTCCAGGTAAGTATGGGACCTATCCACCTCCTTCTAGAGTTGATGTGGTGCACACCTCTTGGTAAAATAGATTTTTCACACCGTTTTTGCCATGTAATTCATGTAGGCATGTTCAGCCACATGGAGCCCTCCAGGAAGTGATGGGGCAGGACTTGGGGATCTGTGGTGGTTGTAAAGCTCCTTAGTGAGCTGTCCAGGACTCAACCCTTTTCTAGACATAGGTGCACTGAGCATGCGTGTTGAGGCAGAAAAAGAAGTTGGCTCAGAACAGCACTGCCCCACCTCTGCAGGACCCTCTTTTGCAGTTGCAGCTTGGCTGTTGCAACAATCATAATGTTTGAGATAAAACATGCTTATGAGCTTATGCCTGATCCTCTCCCAACAGCAAGTTCTCCCAGCTAAGGTACACACAATACTCGAGTTGTGCTTGCCTTGTAAATCTGTATCCTGAAAAGGCATCAGAGATGATGAGGCAAGGCAATTTCATAAGCAATTGTGAAAGGATTGTGTTTTCAGTTAATGAAGTGCTTTACAGTGCTTTTGTTCACTTTTAGGAAAGTGAAATGGGCAGGAAAGGAGCAGTACTAGTAGATTTTGAAGATCCTTTATGTGACAGTGTGGTAGTAAGAGGTGGGGGAGGAATAATCTTTAATGACTAACAACTAATACAGATGTATGAAGGCAATGAAAACAAGCATCTCATAAGGGTGAGTAGTATTGATGTGGCAATTGTGCATGGGGGCTTGGCAATAAAGGAAAATAGAAGGCAATATGGCAGGGATGCAAACTCAGATCTGTTAGAGTTTTTTAGCTTGCTGCTTAAGGATCAATACCTTATTAGAAACTGTGTCTGAACTATGTGGATGTGGGAATACTTTCTGAACAAGGAAACTGCAGAGATTTTCTGGCAGGATCTATCATCTGAATGATGAAAGAAGCAGGATCTTTGGTGTGCCCTGGAGCACAGCTCTCTATTCATATTGATTTAGAGTTAGTGGTAGCAATTATGATGTGTGGTACTCAGACTGGTGTGAAACCTGCCAGGTTTCAGTTTGAGCTTTTAGTTTGCCAATTAGTGGAGCTGCTTCAGTCTGCACTCATTTACCAGTTCATTCAATTGAAACTTATCACGACATGAGGTACCTGTCTACTGATCTGTTTGAATCCAGCTGATGTCTGATGTAGAGAGAAAGCCTAATTTTACTCGCCACTGACAGCTCTACATGTGTCAAAAAATTGCATGTAATGTTTGTAGTTCTGAAATACATGTGAAGATATTCTTTTTAGTCTGCTTGCTTGCTTTCTTAATTAGCATCTTGCCTATGACAACAGGAAAAAGCCCCTATTTATCTTCTTACAGTGCCTTCCTTTGGTTTTGTGTAATATGTACAATAGGAAGGTTAAGTGAGACCCAGAATTGACATACTGAAAAATTAAGATCTCTTTGCCTGCATTCTTATCCACGATTTGGAATTTTCATACCATTTAGTGAGACTCCCTGGAGGACTAATGCAGTCCTGCTTTGACACATGAGGAGATTACATAAATTTGAATTTGGCAAAAGAAGAATACTTGCTAAAATAATAATATAGCAGTTTGTTTTTATAGTTGAAGTAAAAATCCAAGAACTGCAGCTCATATTTTACATAATTAATAAAGCCTTTGTTTTTGTTTGTTTGATTGAATTCTGTTTCAACACTCAACAGGAAATTGAACTTCAAATTGTTTCATTTGTATGAAACAAGTGAGTCAAGAAGTCCTGTGTTCACTGAAGGTTAGTTAAAGTGCTTGTAAACAGACTATGTAAGTTCCACTGCACCTAACACAAAATGTAATCTTTGGAACATTTTTAGGAGGGAAGTTCTGGGGCTTGGCTCTAAGATTTCCAGTCCTGTTTGAAAAACTTGGAGAAAAGTTTTTAAATTAGCATTTTTAGGGAGTGGATACTGGATAAAAAATGACATTACTTTTTAGCTTCCGGCCAAAATTCTCTCTACGTTGCTGTCTGTTTTCTGGATATACACAGCTGCTGTTTTTCTTTCAACCCTAAGTATTAGTGCAGGTTCATTGCTATTTTTGCCTTGATTCATTTTTTTCATCCTCTATTGATACCTTTTGGTTCTTTCAAGGCCATTTTCCTTATTTGTGTGATCTGGCAGCAGAGTCCTTACATTTATCCCAAATTCTACAGCTGATAGCTAAATCTACGACATGAAAAGAAAAAAGGAAACTTGTTTTTCATCTCACTTTGCTACGCAACATATTCGAAGGAGAAACCTGTCTTTTTGCTGCTGTGAATTGATTGCTCAGTTGTACTGAAAGTCATGTTGAAATATTTCGCATATTTTTTTCTTTGAATGATTGTGCTGCAGTGTCCTCATTTATCTGTCCTTGTGCCTTACAGACAAACCTATTCTCGTGGACTGCGGTAATGAAGATTAGGCAGACTCTGTTTGAGAGTGTTAAGTTTTAGATTTTGTTTCCAAAGTAAATAGCTACCTGGCACTGAAAGGGTTTCCCAATTTTATCAGTGCAGGCAGTTAATCACTCATGGGCTACAGGGGCTGCTTTTGCTGTTTGTTAGCTCCTGGGCCACTTCTTGTTGCTTGGGTTGTTTCAGCATGTTGCATCATGCTGTCCAGAACTCATGCAGAAATGTTAGTAATTCATCTTAGCGTTTTCCTGTGTCAGCTGAGGTTGCAAACCAAACTAACATCATTTTTCAAAATGCCACTTTAAGTGGCAAAGAACTGAATCCTGTAGTCCTTACTCAGCCAAAATAAAAAAAAAAATCATGTTTGCTGATTTAACAGTATTGAATCAGACTCAACTGTCTATAGAATTAGTGTCCTGAAGTTTACCACTGATTTCAGTGACTTTAGTTATTTTCTGCTAATGTTAAGAATGAACTGCACTATGCTGTAGATTGTTTTTTACATGCTTGCAATATCTGAATGGAAATTTGAGATGTGAAATTTTATTTGCTTAGGTCCAGATTCTCATTATATGATTGACTTGGAAATGTTTCAAGAACTAACACTTCTGACTTACGTTTGTGGTAACAGATCCAGTCTTGAATGCTTTTCCCTCTCAGGGGTTTGCATGAGATTTTCTTTGACCTGCAGTCTAAAATAATCAGAATTTTGACTGACTTGTTTGCCAGGGCGAGGCGCTAGAAGATAATGATAGCCTTCAAATTTCATTAAATAAAGTATCTCAGCAATGTAAACATCCTTTTAATGTTAAAGAGACCTAAACGCTTACAGTCAACTCAGCCCTATTGTTTACTATAGAATTCATAAATACAAATTATTAATAATCTGCAATTTTTAGATCACACTGCATTAAAAGTTAGAGGATGTAATCCTCTGTAAAGGATGTCCTTCTCTTTGGATTCTTTCCCATTGAAAAAGGTTTGTTTGCTCAAAACTGTACTTTTCTTTTAGTGGTGTCTGTTGATGTAACAAGGTATTACTATTCAGTATAAACCTTGCCATGCTTTGTTAGAATACAGTTTAAAATACCAGTCAGTCATGAAACACAGATCTGTGGAAGATCATAAGTTTCGTTCTCTAGGGAGGAAAAACCCCATGTTGTTTCTAAAAGGAGTTAGAGTTGCTATTAAAAACATAATTGATACAACTGAAACCATCATACTTATTGAAAAACATAGCAACTTTTTAATTTAAAGGAAAGGTTATGAAAATGCAGGAAATGGCCCCATACCTATGGGTAAAAGAATTACCGTGTGATTGAATAACTCACTGAAATGAGTTTTGGAAACAGCCAGAAGCTTAAAAATGTATTTGGTCAGAATATTTTCTCAGCTGCCCTATTATCCTGTAGGTTCTTGTGTTTCTGCTATTAGTTAAGTGTTCAGAGGGCAGATTTAACTCCCCAGGTCTTGCACTACTATAGCTCATCCTGAAGGCTGAGGTGCCGTAAAATAGGGTTCTTGAGCTCTTAGTTAATTTTGGCCAAGTCATCTACTTAAGGTAGTTTTAAAAGTAACATTTCCATTTGATATGTGACCCTGTGGTTTTATGGTGAATCAAAACCAGCTATGTAAGATGTAAAGCAGAAACTTGCTCTAGGTATTCTGTGTTCCAAACAATTAAAGCAAATGCAACACCAATGCAAGACATGTTCTGAGACATATTTTTTTCATTGTCTTCTATCATCTTTTCTTTGTTTTAAAAGCATATTTAGGACAGGGTCTTGAGCCTGTGTTTTTGCCTCAGGGAGTGACTGGCTATGAAATTAGGGTGAGGGAGTCCCCTTGGCCACTGTAAATGGATCAAAGGCCATACTTTACTGTGCCCAGTTTTGAAATACATGTAGATTTTTAAATTTTC
Organism: Phainopepla nitens; assembly: GCA_013400175.1. NCBI lineage: Eukaryota > Metazoa > Chordata > Aves > Passeriformes > Bombycillidae > Phainopepla > Phainopepla nitens. Next base: position 231,447 of record VXBQ01003813.1, read on the forward strand.
ATTATTATTTTGTTTTGTTTTGGTTTAGTCCTTGGGCAAGCTGATTACTTTTCATATTCATAAGGTGGTGTAATTGAGCCCCTTAACTCATCAGTTGCAACAGATGAAAAACCTTTCCTGGTTTTGATTGCTCTCAAAGCAAAGCTGAATGGACTAACTTGCTTTAAAAAAAGTGTAAAATGAAAGAGATCATCTGCCTTTGCACTGAAAGCAGAATGTTAGATGAAATCAAGGTTTTTTTGTCAGGAAAGCAATTTGGAGGTTTTAATTATTTACTTTGATGGATCTGCTATTCTAAGGACATCAAACAAAAGCAGCACTGCTTTTCCACAGATACAAAATGAGCATGCAGTATTCTGAAGGTGTATAAAATACTTAAAAATCTGGGTTTCGTTTACTGCATACTTTAGCCAAGGCATATTAATGTCTTATTAAATGTGTGAACTGAAAATGTAATATATGGAGTCTACAGAGTAGAATCTTAGTAGATGGTCCCAATCTGTTGCAAGTAGTGAGCCATGGGAAAACACCTTATGAATGAAATGATCCATGTATGTGATACCCTGTCCATGGTATTTAGGGTAATTTTGAGGAAAAAATTTCTGGGCTCAGTAATATCGAAATTGAGAAATAGATACCTAAGGTGGGAAAAAAGGAGTATGTTTTCTACAAAACCTTTGTGATGTATCTCTGAGTGAAGGGCTATATTTATAGGGGAGGTTTCAAAGTGTGCCGTTTCGATTTTCTACTACAGCCTGTACAGAAATGGAAATGGAGCAGTTTTTTCCATTTGGAAATGAGATCCAAAAGTCCTAATGCTTCAGAGTATTTTAATCAATTACTAAATTATCATGAAGCATGATCTCTGTCCTACTCAAGACTCCTTGACAGTAACAGCATAATTGCTTGAACTGTTAAGAACTTATATCATCAGAGTATTTTAGGGAAATGTATTTGGTCCAATAGGTGTCTTACTGAAAACCTCAAGAGCAGAACTGACTCAAAATATGTGAATTTGTGTTCCTCAGAGTGAATGTGTGCTCTCAGAGCTTACAAGAGTATAAATTAGTTATACTGTGGAAATAGTTTAAATGTTATCTAAGTGTGTGGAAGCTGGTATGGGCAACAGTACCTTTTTGGTTTTTCTAAAGTAGGGAGTAGGTAGAGATTTCTGCTGCACTAAAATAAGCATTAAAAAGTGGTTTAAAATCCCTGTTCTCGATAAATATTCTTCCCCATTTTAGGGACAAGGGGTGGTTAGCCATCTCTTGGGTTTTACTGTCATATATGCTGTAATTTCTTTCATAGTACATCTGGGGAAAACACACATTTGAGAATCATAAACAACTGACTCCAGTTTTATAGTGGTGACATTATAAAATTGTGGCAGCTAGAATAACTTGATATCTGTTGCTGACCTTTTCCAAAGATATTTAGTGTTAGAATGCTATTGAATAATTCCTTGATTAATACCATGTGGAATTCAAAATTGCTTGGTGAATCAGGGCCTAAGGCAAAAAAAATTAGAAACTGATGCAATTCTGCATCAGCCTCAAGACGTTTAGTTTGGAAATTGGTTTAGATCATTATTTGTTGCCAGGAAAACAGAGGATTAACTTAGAAGCAAGACTCATCTCCACATGCAGAGTATTGTGCTGGTTTGTTTGTTTTTTATGCCTACTGCCCTCTGTTATGTCTTCTGTGCTTCTGTTTCAGATCATTCTATTTCTCCAATGCAGAGGCCTTGTTCCAGTTACCTGAATAGTATTTAGTAAAGTTTGATGTTCTAGGAAAATCAAATAGCAAATGTTTTGACACCAGGTGTTTCATTTGCATTGTTAGACACAGAAGTCTTTTACTGTGTTTACCTATGTTTGATTGTTTCCTTACCTTGGAGTTGTGTGCACGGAGCAAATGAAAGGATAAAAACTATTTACAATTGGTGATGCTAATTCAAGTTACAGACCAAGATATTACTTTCTGCCTTTCATTCTGCATTCAGAATAGGGAAATCTTCTGATTTTCTGCTCATCCTCTCCACAGGGATGTGCAGAGCAGATTATCCATGCTGGCCTTGTACAAATCCAAGTGATGTGGCTCTTTGCTACCACCATTGAAGTTGCCCTTGGCTTTCTGCCAGCTCAAGGTCTCTTGATACTTAATTTCATACTGAAAGGAGGAATAGAACAAAGTGATGATAATCTGTCGTGATTTAGGATGGCTGTTGCTTTCAGGTATGCTCAGAAAAATTTTGCCTGTTTGAATTGCAGCAGTTGTTTCCTTTGGTGCCTTATAATGATTTGAGCTCTTTGCCTGAAGATATTGTCCCAGGTACCCCTCTGACATGGGGTCATATTCAGTGTTCTGATTCTTCTCTTCAAAGCATCTAGGAGGAATGTGTCCAAGAAGGCACTGCTTTGATGTGGTATCCAACTGACAAAATTCTGCAATAGATCATGGCAAAAACATCAAATCTTGTCAGAGGACAGTTGATGGGCTTTGTTGCTGATGTGATTGTGGACAGCTGCAGACCCACTGCCTCTAAGATCCTAGTATAAAACTCACTTCTCTTGAAAATAATTTTTCTGGTGTCAATGTCTAATGAAAAGGAATTTTAAGTGTGCGTTCTTGTCTCCTAAGAATAACAATAGCCAGATGTCAACAATGCTCTTAATGTGTGGAGATGCCTTAAAGATAAACCTGGTATCATACTTGAACAGATAAAATTCCCAGAAATTGTCCAGATATAAAGCAGGTCAAGACCTATTTCACACTTTCCAAAAGAAGGTGCAGATAAAAAATTCTGTGTCTTCTGTAAATGTTGCAAGACTGAGAACTCCAGTAGTTATAAAAATATAAACTCGAGAATCTGCTAAATTTTGAGACCAAACCAATAATCTTTCATCAGATAATTTACTGCGATTTGCTGATTCCCTGCTCTCTACAGCCAAAGTCCTGTGTTGCAGCTTGTGCTTCAGTTCTTCCAGTTCTGTTTGGGTGGCCTTTGGGCACCAACTTGGCACTATCTCTGGATGTAAACTGAGATAGGCTCTAAAACACTCTGCAGCTTTGTGCTCCTCTTGCATGGCACTGGGGAGGGAGAGCCCTCACAGAGAACAAGTGCTGATGTTCAAAGGTAAGCTCAGTGAAAGCAGAACTGTTGAACATTGTTACAGTATAAAAATTGCTAAACAGAAATCAGAACTTTACAAGGAAATTGAAAGTATCCTTCCCGCCTATTGCTTAGCAAAAAGTCAAATTGACAAGCCAATGGTTCTCTTTTCTTTTGGGCTTGGTTTGTTTTTTTGGTTGGTTTTTGTGGTTTTTTTGCTATTTAGGTGTTGTCCCCTTTACACAGGAGTAAAATGTGAAGTGTAGGATCATACAGTGCTAAAAGTATCTATGGAACACATTCTGCCTCAGAGCATGAGGGTGAAGTAAATATTTGGAGAAGGCTGAGGTAATTCTGTGCTGAGTATGAGTCTTTCTTGTGTCTTTGCTCTGCCCTAAACTTAGTATCTGAAAGCTTAGAAATATCCTTTACATTGGTTGTTTTCTTTAATAGTGTTTTTCTTTTTTTTTTCTTTTCTTTCTGGACTTTATCTAGTGTGTTAGTTCTGTGTGGATTCCCTGGTTTTCCCTAGGTATCATCTGCATTCCTTCTCTTTTACTTGTTTTATTAATTTTTATTTATTTATACGTATCTGACACTACATGCTCATAGCACTTTTTATGTTCCACAGCTGAGTTAATTTGAATTTGTTCAAGATGGTAAGTGCTACAAAAGGACCTGTATGCAAAATATAGGGGATTGGTGGGCAATAAGACAGGGCACTCAGCTTACAAAAAATTCCCAAGCAAATGTTGTCAGCAAACAAATGACAAGTCCCAACACATCTTACTTTTATAGAATTTCTCTATTTTTTACATGTAGTTCAATATTTATCAGTTTTACCAGCCTTTAAATGGGAGCGATTGCTTTGAGAAATGAATTCAGATTCATTAGTTTCATTCTACTCTCTAAGTAGCAACCTGTCTTCTGCTGAAATACTCTTTTGTGATTACAAGGAGGATCCTTAGTAAATTATGACCTATGCCCTCTATGTCCCACCAAACAGTGGGAAGGGCCTGGTTTTCTATCAAACCAATACTCTCCAAAATAAAATAGTGTCAAGCCTTTCCTTCATTAGAGGAACATGGGAGTGAAAGTTGTAACTGTTTGATCTTGCTGTGTGAAGGTTAGTGTAGTCAAGATCTCCTTTGGTAGAAATTATAGTTTGAATCAAAGCTGTCAGCTCAGGCACAAATAAATTCTGTGTTCATAACCACAGAATTTTTTTTGTCCTTCCTGTCCTTTGCCCTTCCTGTGTGTGGGAAAGGATTTGTTGAGGGGTTTGTGGCGTGGCTATGGCATATGAATGCCACGTTTTCTGTGCAGTGTGGGTGAACACTAAAAAAGGAAAAAAAAGCTGTTATGAGAACTGACACAGACTATGGCATATCTAGTGAAGTGCTCATTGAGGTCATTCTACAGCAGCCATTTAGGACAGGCAATTTATTTGATATTCAGCTTACCCTGAGCATTCTCATCTGTCAGCTCTGAGTCTGTAATGTGCTAAGGCTGAATGAGCTTGCATTGAATGTGTGTTTAAGGAATACCACACAGCCCAATGTTTTACTCTGTAAAAAAAATGACTTTGAGTTAAATGCAATTCACAACCTTGACTGGGCTTGATGGGTAGGCTTTGTGAAAGAAACTTCATATTTGGGAGGTAACTTGGAGCCATGCCACAAATACCTTCAAATCCTACTCAAACAACATCTTGTGCCCAGTCTACCTTGGTAAATCTCAACCTTTTCCTTACCTGCCATGTCTTATATGAAGCACTTTATACGTCCTTTTTTCATTCCCTTTTTTTTTTAGTTTTTCCATTGATTAGCAATAAGTGCATTAAGATCAGGACTTCACTGTTTGTTTTTTTAAGTTCTTCTAGGAAACAAGATTTTGCACAAGAGGCACACCATCATATGAACAAACAGTAATAAAAAATGTTTACTCCTAATGAAGTGAACTTGGGCCTTGATCCTGTTTTTTTTTCAGTTATCAGCAATGCCTTTGCAAACTAGCAGTGTGTGGGATTGTTTCTGAATTTAGGTGACACAAGATATATTTGCAAGTCTGCATTCTTGTTGGGATCTCAAATGTTAGATAAGTAAATGATCTGGAAATTTAAAAAATAAAAGTAACTGTGATGGAGTGGAAGAATGTGATATTGAGTATATTCTGGATGTTTGTGGTAGTGTTTGTAAACATGACCAATCCCATTTATCATTCAGATGAAACATGTCTAAATCCACAGGGTTTGGATTTAGTTTCATTTTTTTTTATGGGAAGCTGCACACGTTTGTTTTATTTTGTTCTTTTACTATTCTTTCTCTTGAGTAGTTCTCTAATGACAGCAGAAACCTTACTGTTCTTTTAAAGTACCCATAGCCTAAATATTCAGAGTTGTTTGTCTTCAGTCTGGGAGTCTACCTACCCTTTCAATCCATTTTAATATTATGAAATATTGAAGTTTTGAGTGACATTTATCATCCTTTAGCTGAGGAAAGAAAACTCATTGCTGGCAATAAATGTATGCAGCCATACTGCTATTGCTGAAATAACAACTGCTTATGAGACACACACAGACATCATGACTTTTGATCCAATATTATTTTTTTTCCCAGCATCAGTAAAGTTACAGTGGGAATCATAACTTTTTTGTTCTACGTAATACTGCTAAATATTCCCAGCAATTCGAATCAGTAATGTTTTATTAATTAGCATATCATATAAACTCAGATATGTGTTCCTTCAGACCGTTAAATCCTGCTTTCAGCATAAAGACAGGTTGTTGGTGTAGTAAATTAAAGCTGCCTCACTGCAGCTATTTTGTCCAATGTTCTATCGCATACCCATATTAATATTTTATCCCCTTTAATATCATTACATGATGCAGGTTTAATTTAAATAGATTTGACGAGCCTCTTGGTTGGCTTGACAACCAGAGGGAAAAATTAATGTTCTGCATTTAATCTCAGCTCAAGGCACTAAATTATTTTGGAGGTCGAAGCTGTCATGCACATCATGCTAAATTATTGAATGTAATAACTATTAGCCTGATGTCTATTTATAGATTTTTTTAAAAAATTGTTTACTTCATGTATCTTCAGCTAATTTTGAAGGGAACATGTTAAATTTTTCTCATGCACTACTCTGTCTCTTACAGATGCAGTATTGGAAGTTGTTTAACCAGCAATTGAATAGGAGATAATGAGTTGGAAGTCTTCAAAGCTATGGAAACAAAAGAGCTTTTCTGCTGATGAATTGTGTGGTGTACAGAGACTGTGTAACATATCCTTAATTACTTCAGTTCAAATACATTTAACTTTGAAAGTTCATAAAGGAAAGAATTGTTTTCTTATTTTTACTATTGTTGAAGAGACATGGATCCCAAGGGGGAACGGAACTGGTGAGCACACAACTTAGAAACCCCAGCTTGGACCTTAAGGGCTGCTACCTGAAGAGTACCATATGCTTTAGGAAACATGTAATGCAGGATAGATTGAAACATAAAATGTTACTAGCAATTGTTAAAAGACTGCTATAATAGGGCTCACATTAGTTTTGCATCTCCTCTGCTGTCCTGATTTGTCATGCTAAATAATGTCAAGTAGTGTGGTAATGCATATGTTCCTGAACAGTGTTAGACTTATAGGTCTGTTTGTTTTGTGGGGGCTGTGAGGAAAACCAATCTCTAATGTGTTCACACACCACTGTCTTCTGAGTTGCCCATTTTCTCTCCTGGCACAAGAATCAGTTTCTCTCTGATCCCACTATCTGTGTTTCATTCTCATGTTTTAAGGATTAAAATAAGAAGTTCTGTATCAGTATCACTTAATAGCAATCTCTGCATGATGCCTTGTGAAGTCAAGCTTCTCTATTTCTCTGAAGTAGCATGAACTGTGACCAATGGATTATAAGGAACCACGAGCACCTGGAAGACATCCTCTTGCTATGGGTGGATCAACCAAAAATATTTATGTGCTGCAAAACTGTGCTTATCAAAAGGTGATACTTTTGTACTGGTTGTGTGAGTTGCCACATGTATTGTTTAGGTGTGTAACAACACAGAAGTGTCATCCCATGTTATGTCATTGATTCAATATTGAAATACTTAACATGATAAACTGACTCTTTTAGACATTGGTGTAACCAGAGTACAGGGCAGAATTCCTTTTTATTCAGAAAAAAAAAAGACAAATTAAATGCAAGCTTGTACAAAAGCCCATATAAATTTCTTTTTCGATTTTTGTTACTTTGAATCAAGACAGGATGAAAAAATGCCTTTTTTTGTTTTAGATAGTTGAAATTGAAGTAGTTCTGCTATTCCCTGTTTTGAGTGCAGTGGAATGATTTTTGTTTCCTTAGAGTTAAATTTTCCTTTTTTTTAACAGCCTTCTAAACTCAAGCCCTTATCTATCTCACACCAACTCTTCAACTGCTGCAAGCTCATTGTTGTAGCATAGGACTTGAAACTTTCCTGTAGCAGACTCTATTGAATAGCCTGAATTATAAATAGGAATTGATAGATGAAATAATTGCCTTGGCATCCATCCACAAATGTCTGTAGCAAAGCTGGGTACGAAGCCTAAGGCGGCTCAACTCAGTGTGCCTTGACCACAGTTTGTTGACTCTAGGGAAAGGGTTGTGTCCCTTCACTTTAGCAGCCAGATTGTCTTTTCTAAGGCTTTTCAGTTATTTGCTACAATTTCTATGAGATTGGAAAGAGAGATGGGAAGAAGGAAATTCTTTCTTTTCTCTTGAACCCCTTACTCTGCTTTTTAAAATTTTGTTATTTTTGATATGATAATTTTAAGTAGGGAAAATAATCCTAAAGCTAACATTAATCCTTTATGGACTTGTTCTCACTTTTCTCTGAAAGCTATTGGAAAAGGAGGGGAAAGACTGGGGCTGGATATTCTGATACATTATTACATCTGTAGTCCCTCAGTGTTCCTACTATCATATCTCTGATGGCAATCAATGCTAGGAACTTCAGAGGGTATTTTTAAAAAAAACCCCTATCAAACCAACAAACATCCAAACCCCAACAAAACCCAAACCCTACCAAATGCAAAACAACACCCCCATGATAAGTGTTTTTCAGTAGCACTATAACCTCTCCTTTTTGTGGTTTTGCAGTTTTTCTACAGTTGCTTTCTCCTCCATGCATTCCAAAGGCATGATTTCAGAAATACAGGAGAGATGGTTTTCCCTAGTTTTATGTGAGCTTTGTCTTTTTAAAAGAACCTTAAATATGAACCTTAACTTCATTGTGTCTTAAAATAAAGTAGATTTTTTTTTTAACCAGTTATTTGGTAGTCTTGAGTGTCAGGGGTTTAGGGTTTTTTTTCTTTCCTCTCCCCACCCACTTTACCCCCCATATAGGTTTATTTGCATGATATCCAGGCCGCCAAGTGGATGGGTAAAGAGACAAAGGTCTCACCAGACACCCTGCATTTAGCATCCATATGTATGTGGGCTTGTTACTGTGGCTTACATATGTTCCAGCAAGAGCTCTGTTGTGATCCCTGCCTCCTGCATCAGTGGGGAAATGAAGAGTCTTCATTGCTCAGGCTTCTAGGACCAGTGCTGATCCTTTCCTTACAGTGTCTCAGTTACTGAAGCATTTACTTTTCCAGACCTTTTCCTTACTGTTTTCTTTATTTCTTAGTGGACTAGAGAAAGTTGAAGATAAGTATTTCTGTCTTTCACAAAAGAGTGTTCTGAGTACAGCTGGTAGAGGACACAAGCAGATCCAGACAAACAGTAACAGCCAGTATATGCTTTGTCTGCTTTTTCACTATTTATTTATTTTTATTTGATCTCATTCACTTAAAATACGTCTTCCAGAAAAGATTAATTTTTCATTAAATATGGTTTCCCCTCTAAGTCAGGTAGCTTTTCCTGCAAAAATTGCTGGCTGTTTAACAGTAAATAGAAGAACATTGAGTCTTGGTTGCCTGCTGGGGAGTATTACTGCTACTTATTTTACTACATTTCTTCCAATTTGTATCTTAAAATATTACTTTTTGGCATATTGCTATTCAATTCCTGATCCAAAATGGAGATATAAAGGTAGTCCACTAACACTGAGTGAAGTAGTATTTATAGTTTTAGAAGTGCCGGAAATTCAGTCTTTAACCAAAATTATAAATAACCCATAGACTCCTTTATTCATCATAGCCTGCCTTTTGCTGTGAAATGCTGATGAAAAAAATCCATGGATGTATAACAGGCTAGAATAGCTTTCTGGATGCAATATATAAGTCATAGCTTTCTGTGCTCTTTGTCACTCTTTTCCAGTGAATTAACATGACATGCCACTGTTAAACAATTGAGGTATGTTTTCATAAGCAGATAGGAGTCTGTCCTTCAATTTTGTGAGCAAAATTGAATGAACTGAATATGATTAAATAGTCTTCTCTTTAGTTTGGTCAACTAACGTGGCTTTGGGTTTTCTAGTCTGCTCCTGAACAGTGCTTTTCAGTCATATCACATCCATTCAACTGAGAACATGATTATAAAAGTACATTGAGTTTTTGCCTCCTTGAGACCCAGCCTTTAATAAGTTAGTTGGGCAAGGACTTGAGGATGCCAAGTTCAACCTTATTTATTTTAAAGTCAATGTTATTTTTGCTCTTAACTTCCACAAGATCACAAACATAGTATAAGAACATGATTTCTCAAGCTATTTCACTAATTAAAAATTGATTTTTGGCTTTGTGTGGATTAAAGTTGCTACATACGAAGTTGCAGGTGCTTTTATGTTTCCATACAGTTTGTGCAAGAGCTGATCTGGGAATGGTGGTAAATCTAATTCTGCTTCAAAAGCAACGTGAAATACTGCCAACAATTCTACAATAACTGCGTACACAAATGTCTTGTTCCTGCAAGAATATCACTGAGTTTAGTATAAAACACTTAATAGAACTTCCAGAATCAGTGTTAGCTACAGGTTTTTCCCAGGCAAAAGCTAAGTTCTGACTGCATATCAACTTCTTTTGTTGTTTTTTTTTTTTTGACTACAATTCTTAAGTTCTTTTTGAGCTGCCAGTTTATACTGTCCATGATGATTTAAATTAGTTCTTCCAAAAGCAAAGTAACATTTTCTGGATTTGACTGTTTGTTTGTTTTCACATGGAGAAGCATGCTAGTTGTAAACAGACTACTTTACAGAAACACTGGTGCAAGATGTCTCTACTAGCACCTGTTCAGCGATATTTGGAATCTAAGCAGATTCGTTTGATTCTGAGCTGTTGCAGTAAAAATTTCTAAGTGAAGAACTTTTTCTGTGACATATTTTCAATCTGAATGATGCGTTGAAGTTCATAGTGAGCTGAGGGGAAGGTCTGTCTGGACCATAAACTTATAGTACTGTTTTACTATTGAGCATTTCAAATTATTTCTTTCCTAGATTCTCAGGATTGAATCATCTTAATAATTTTTTAATTTTACTTTTCGTTTTTCCAGGCAAGTGCAGGCTGGCAAGTATACAAGAAGCCTTCAAATCTGTACTAAGAGTGACACGTGGTGAGTATATGACTTGAGTATTGTGAACCTAAGACTGCCTAGATGACATCTCATCACTCACATTTCAAGCTCATCCAACTCAATGTCCTACTCTCTTCTTTCCTCATTGTGTCTCACACTGCAGTGGGCAGAGTACAAGTTCATCAGGGTGAGTTTCTGGTTGTAAGTTGTGAATCAAAGGAATGGAATGTCTGAGGAAGCTCTGGACCCGCTGGTGGGTGTGAGAGATTAGACTTGCATCTCAGAATGGTTCAGGTATTTTTGCTTCTGGTTTTGGACAAGGATATGGACTAGATACCCCCTTTAAAGCACTGCCAAGGCTGTTTCCTGATGATTCTGGCTTAGCCAAGTTAAACCTTGTGGTGAGCATATCAGTATGAGTGAGTGCAATGTAACAAGGAAGAGAACTTGAACTTCATAGAATGTACTTAAACCAGTACAATGTATTTTTATGTGTCATAAAAAGGGTAGGACATCTGTGTGGTTTTTAGCTTTCTACTATTGTAGATGCACATTGTGAGATTGTATTTGCTCAGGTTATAGTGTTGAATTGAAAAATGAAAACAATGGGAAAAATTACCTTTGCCTCCTTATAATACATAAAAATGTGATGCAAAATGATACTTGGAGTTAATCAGCGGGGTTTAGACCAGATGTGAACCTGTATCATTAAGTCATTGACCACAAAGAAGATTGATTTACCTGCTTGTCTCCAGTATAGCAATAAAATATGTGGGTGTCCAGAAACATGTCCCAGTCATCCTGCTGTTGTGGTGTTATAGGACATGCTGTCCCTTTAAGTAGCTAGTTTTAACACTCTTTTTAAATGACTATGTATTTAGTTACTTGATTCCTTAGCCTAAATAATTCAAGTAGAATATGCAGGTTAACTTCTATCACTTGTTTGTAGGTGGAAGCTGATGAAAATCCTTCTTGTTTTGCACTTTTTTCCTAGGCTAAGTGAGAATATTTTTCATATTTCCTAGAGCAGCCAGCCTCTTTTCTATGCTGCTGTTCAATAAGATGAACTAAGCTCTCTGAGATCAGCAAAAAAGGTGTTTGAACTTCACAGACTATTAAAAAGGATTAAAAAAGTAGCTAGCTACACATTTTAATAGAATAGATATTTTGCTGGTGAAACATTCCTGTATAAGCAATTCTGTTGCTTGAAGTCTGCAAACTTTTAATGCTCCTTTCATTATTTTCTGTCATTTCACATCATATTTACATTTACCTAAAATTACCAATGAATAAAATCTAGTCTGCTTTCATTTCTTAGTGGTGATCCTCCTATGCAGTCTTACCTTCTGCTGACCTACATTTGAAGTGCAGCTCTCTTCTGAAAAGCTGACGCTATCTGTTAAAAAGCATAGTTTAGAATGGACTTACTGCTCAGCATGCCCTCTTAGAGTGAAAAGTCAGCAAAAAATAAAGGCATTTTTACTTGTTCTTAAGCACAGCTTGGACATAATGATCTTGAAAAGAAATACAGGATGTTTGTGTTGTGTGTTGTTCAGGACTGGTTTTCTGAGCTTCTGTAAGATCATGGAAGGATATAATTGCAGAAGGTGTGGTGGTGGTCTCACAGACCCCAGCAAAGTGGGATGGTGGGTTTATACCAGCAGAAAGCCTCTCCTCCACTGGTTAAGATCTGTCTGAAGGCAAATGAGAAACATATTCCATCCTTTATGCTGCATAAGCACTGCTGGTGAGTAGCATTGGAACAGGGCCTGAAAGATGTACCAGATTTTTTTAGCTTTCCTGGCTGGCTCACTTTTCTTTGAAGAAAGCTTATTTGAAAGTGGCATTTATGTATGTATTGACTGGCAAGCAACAGTCTGGATGGAAACACTAGCAGCTGTGGGGCTAGAGACATTAATTTCTTCTGTTGTTGCCTTTTTTTTTTTTTTTGGACTGTTAGCTTCCCTGTAGGTAGAGTAATACTATTTTTGGTGTCAGTTCTGACTGAGTTTTCTTTAGCCATCATCAGGGGTGGAAGTAGAAAAAGTAGTAGGTGGCAAAGAGAATGAAATAACAAAGTTTTGAGTATCTTAATCAAGAATCATTGGAGACAATTGGCGAGGGATCAAGAATAAAAGTAGGCTCAGGCCAGAGAAGTAATGGTAACTGATTTGTTTAATAGTAGAATGACACACAATCAGTTTATCCAACTGTGATGAAGAAATGGTAATCATGCTATGCTTTGTGGAAATAATTTACTCAGAGGGATTTCAAAAATAATTAAGTTGGATAAACTTTGAAAATGTTTTGCAAGGTTTTAGATTTGCTCAAAGTATTTTAAGTTGGTGGAACTCCTAATTGAAACTGTTATAATGGAGCACCATGGTAAGAAAAGACTGCCAGAACATCCTCGCAGGATGTTGAAAAAGCAGTGAGAATTGGCATGCTGCAGAGTAAATCAGGCTGTAAACTGGGAAGGAAACTAGAACAGTGATGTCTTTGAACCTGGGAAGGACCTTATAATTTAATTAAAAGAAGCTTGTAAGAAATACTGCATAAGATTTCACAATTCATGAAAGAACAACCTATCTTCATCTGTGTTGAGGCTTTGGAAAGATAACTGAGAAATAAGAGAGGTGTACTGATCCTGAAAGTAAGAATAGTAGCTGAGGAGGAGCAAAATAGATTTTGTGCAGCAAAGAACACTGACTGTGAGAAGTTTTCCTTAGACCTTTCTGTCTAGTTACCAAGCCATCACCTTGAACTCAAATGAAACTTAGATGCTTCTAACTTTGCCCAGTCATGCAGAAACCAATACTCTGTAATGAAAGTTGGGATAAAGGATGTGAGACAGTTCCATTGGATCCAGGGTGGAGTTTGTGTCTTGGGCTGTGCAGTAGGGCAACATGCTTACTAAATGTATCTGTGAGTCAATGGCATTGCCTCAGGAAACAAAACTGTGTATTCTAGGGCTGAAAATAAGCCAAAAATTATTTCAGAAAGATATGCTGTCAAAGAATAACTTTAACTACAGTAGATAAAGGGGATAAAGAGGCCAAACTAAGTGAAAATATAGGGAATACTCCTGGACTAGGTCAGATTTTTCAGAGAGGATATAAATGAAGCCATTAAGCAAAGGGTAAAACTACTATTTAGCATGGATCAGTGTAAGAAAGAATTCTTACATGTTTAAAGAAAGGTGAAGGACTTGGTCTACAACAGAAACATTTTTGCATGTGATAATTACTCTATGGTCTTTCATATGGTTATTTCCACATTCTGGAAATAACATGCCAGGGAGCCACACCTTAATGTATTTGAGCCACAGATTCTTTGCTGAATACTAAAGGTGCTAGCTGCCCATAATGGATCTGTGTGGTCCTTATGACTTGCCTTACCAGAATACAGGGCTCCAGGAGCTGTTCTAGTGTGTGCTGCTGTCGGCTGAAACGCCGCTTGGTGCGAGACCTTATCGGGCTCTTGGTTGTGAGGCCTCCCCTGTTAGAACAGGGGAAACCTCAGTGGGATCCTGGGCTGCAGTGAGGGTTGATGTGACCTGCTTAGCTGAACCTGAGGACACCTGGTGACTTTTCACCACTGGAGGTGTTCAAGGAGTATCTGGAACTTCAGTTAGCCGAGAGGGCATTATCGGTGGGGAACCACACAACAGGAGTGAAGGGCTGAGGGAAACATCAGAGATGAAATCTGCAGAGGTACAGCTCTTAATATGGGTGGTACTGCCACCGACTGCACGATGACTTGGATTTACATGTTGCTTTATCAAGACTCCTTTTTTTCAAGGAAGGGAATGATTAAGAACTTGTTAGAGCCTGACAGATGGAGTTCCTTCCCTGCTTCTCACGTTTCATTTTCAAAAGTAATTTTGGTTTGTGTCCAATAAAAATATATAAAAATAGTCATAAGATTATTCCAAGTGTTTTTCTTGATTGCTTTCACCTAAAATACTGCAGATGTACTCTGTAAGGCTGGTATCTAATATTACAGTGCTAATTGGATGTGTTCTTGTCTCATTTTTTTGTCTTAAATATCAATGAAGTGCTTTACAAATTTAGTCAATGATATCAAAAAGGTATTAAATCAACTTTTCTTCCATACTTTTTCTGTTAAAAAATGCTTCATCTGCTAGTTATAAAGTGGATAACCGCTTCTGCTCCTAGAAAAAAAGTTATCAGAGACAGATGTGAAATCTTTTAATCTCTCTTCATTATTGTTAATTCTTATGGCAGTTCAATTTGCCTCAGATGAATTTGGCCTATGAATGGCCCCACTCAAGCTAATATTTGAGAGAAGTTTGAAATGGTGTGGTTTGGGATACTTAAACATTTCAAAGTTTCCACTAAAGGATAAGATTTCTCCTGGCCCAAGGGATTTTGAATTGTATACCACTGTTTCCTTGATCCTCTGATATGATAGTATTTGGTAATATACCTCTAATCTGGCTCACCAAATGCTTTTTGTACAGTGAGAGTATACAGAAATGCAGAATCCCACAATTTCAGGCTCAGATAACTTAGCAGAAGTTTCACCTTCTATTTGATGGCTTTTCTGTGCCAAACTTCCAGATTCTGATGAGGAGCCTGTCACAATCACCCATTTTCCCCCTAAATAAGCTGTGTTTAGACACATTAAAAATCTGCATGGATACTAGCATCTAAAACTTTGCCTATCTTTACCATTATCTCTTCTAGTATTTAAATTTTTTTCCCCAAACAGAATCCTAATCTGTCACTTGCCATCTCATTGTGGTGTCATAGCAGGAAAAGTACATTTTCTTACAAAATCTGAATGAAGATAAATTGTTTATTTATAGGAATCATCTTAAGGCTGCTAGATTGCATAGCATGTTTTACACATTGGAAGCCACAATTTGAGCACATAGTACTGCAGTTTAGGCTGTTGGAAAAAAATGTATACAAATTTTGTTGTTCTAAAGGTTCATTGAGAGGTCCTATGGAGCAGCAGCAATGGCATATTCCACTGTTCAGTGCAGGGAAACTGTCAGAAGATGAATTTAAAGAGAAGAAAGCTAAAGGACTGCATTTAGTTTGATTTGTTTCCCTGGATATGTGTGCTCTTGTTGTGCAACCACAGAAATAACAGAATGCCTCTCTCCAGGGGAAGGAATATAAGAAGCTGATTCCCATACTTTAGGATAGTGGATATGACAGATCCTGGAGAATGACCTTACTTGCAATGGTCTAGTCAGATCTTTTCATCATAGTTCTCATTTCAGAGACCTGTAAAATCTGAAATGACCAAAAAATCTGTATTTTGTAAGTGTCTTTTACAGTTATGATCAAGCTGAAAATAAAAAGTGAATTTTATCTTGGAAGAAGCGTTTGAAAGGATGTTTTAAGAAAAATGGTATGCAAATATGATTGAGGTTGGTAATTAGCTCTAAATACTTGTCTTCTGGGAAACTGAACTAGGGTAGAAACCAGAATGCCAAAGACTACCCCTCAAAAGGTTATAAAACATAACTATTTTGAAATCCCAAGTGCTGGTATTTTTGGCTTTCATGAAGATGAGTTCATTTAATTATATTTAATTTATTGATTAAAATCAATTTAGTTGATTTAGTTGTATTTAATTACAGTACTCAGTTTCTTATTCGGAATCTTTTGATGTATTAACAATTGTTGAAAATATTTGTCATAACCAAGATGAAATTCTGTCCATAGACATGAGTGGCAGTATTGGCATGGACTTGAAACAAATTAATCTTTTATCTACTAGATCCTCCTGTAAGAAGTAATTATATTGTATTAAAACAAGAAGTCAATGAGCCAAATTTTCAGTGAAAAGATGAAATACTTGTTAAGCCAGATCTTTGCTTATTAATATGTTAACAGCATGGCTAACTTTAAAATAATATTAGGTTGCTCAGCTAAAGATTCAGAAGCCAAGAAATGGCAGATCGTATTCTTGCGGGTACATAATATAAAAGTTCCTAATTAGATTAATATATACTGTCTCTGATCATGCCATATCATGTTTAGCTGTCTAAGTTATTGATTCGATCTTTTTTCCCAAGCTTTGTTTTTTGTATAATTCACAATTCATGGTTACAGGCAAAAAATCCATGTGATTTATAGAATCCAAAAAAAAGTAAGATTGCAAGTCTTTCTTATGGGGAAAACATACGTTATCTATAGAGATATCGTTTATAAACTCCCTGCAAATGGATCATTTTATTTCCCAAATAACTTATATTGGTGCTTTTTAGGTTTTTACATCTTGTTTAAAAAAACGAACCAATGATTAAATAAAGTTATTGCAGTTGATTATGGAGATTGTCACTTTGTAACTGTATGGAAAGTGGATTTGTATTGATAGTTTTCTCTTGACTCCAGCAGCCCTGCACTGGTGGTTTTCTGTGATCCTCCAGTATCTTAAAGGGAGGTGTGAGGGTAAAGGTGGGAATAATTACTTTGCTAACAAAGTGCAATTTCATGGTACCAAACTCCATCAAGAGACATCTAATACTACTGAAGTGTGTTCCCTCTCCTCAAAACCCGCTTCCAAGATGAGTTAAGTAGTAGAGATTGGCACTAATGGCCGTATTAAAGTAAATTGTATTGCAATGTTGAACAGAGGACTGGCAAGAAGTGAAAAAACCATTGATTTTTATCCATATTCACAGTAATTTTGACCTCACAATGGTAAGGGTAAATATACTCTTTATGAAATGGAAGACTGCTTTTCGCAGCTGTTACTGCATTGGTGCTGGCTCTTTGATGCTTGCAATTTTAGTATTTAAGAGGGTGGATTTTCTTGAGTGGGTTTTTTTTTGTGGTTTTTTTCTTTTCTTTTTTTTCGTGTTTTTTGAAGGGGTCTAAAACAGAGTCAGAACTCAGATTTTTCTCACTGTGTATTTTTAAGATTTAAAAATATGTCTGATTTGAAGCCACAGACACCTTATTTAGAAAGAGAATCACACCGATGCTTTACATATGTTCATGCCTGTGATTAAAAGATTTTACTTACATGCATCCATCTCCTTTAGCTGCTCTGCTGTCTCTCTCTGAGAATTACAGTGCTATCAAAGTGACAAAGGCTAGGTGGAACTCCTAAGGGAAGTAATTAGAGCAGCACAGAACAGAAGGTAAAATTAGCATTTGTTTGCTATTTTATAGTGTGGTACCAAATATTTATCATAGTATTACTAAAAAGGCCATAAACTTTATGTGGATTTTAGAATATAGCAGTAAATGAGCTCGTACTGCAAAGAAAACCTAGGTTTTCATGAGACTCAAATGAAATATGTTCTAACAATGGTTTAGTCAGAGTATATATATTCAAGATGTAGTATTCTGCTGTCTAATTTGATACAAAAAAATTACTACTTTTTTCCATAGCTATCCTTACATGTTTGGATAGACCATTCTCAGGCTAAGCTCTCTCAGAGCTTACTGTGTCAGAAGGGAGATGTCAGACATACATCAAAGGTAGGCAGTGGTTTTAGGAAAAATCTAGATCTCAATCTATCTGCCTATGTCAGTGTAAAGGAATATTTTGTTAATCTGCAGTTATTTGAGATAGTTTGGACCATGACAGTAGTGAGTTTGATCTTTCACTTTGTGCCCACTTTGCAAGAGACAGCTAGGATTTGTCCCTTCCTTATTTTCTTTACTGCTCTTTATGCAGTATGCACTGTGCTCCACACGGGTAGTTAAATGTTTGTTCAGTGCATGAAAACACTTATTTCAAACAACACATAGTTGAGCTCTTTTTGCAACTTTGTGCACAGAGTGATTATCCTGCTTTGAACAGATAGAGCCATGGGAAAGAAACAGACCCTGGTCAAATGGCATATTTTGTTCATTTATGTTAGCCACAATCTTTTTCTCCCATTATGCATTCCTATGAAATATTATCTGTCTGGCTGGTAAAATTTGGAATTGTAACTTAACAGATCTTCAATGTAATTTTGGTCCAAAGACTGTTAAAAACTCTTGTCTGAGTTTCTTCTACCATGTTCTGCAAATAGTCATTGTAGCTCTCTGGATAACATATATGGCTCTTTATCTGATGTAAGGGGAATAAAAAAAATAATAAATAAGAATAAGCATGAACTTCATATGCAACATTAGGATACATATCTTGAAGTATGTTATTAATAAATTCACGCTTGAGGAAATCTTTGGTAAACATTCATGCCAGCTACTAATGAGTCATGCTCATGCACTGAAACTAAAACCAGGAAATAATACTTAAATTTATAGAACATTATGACTTAATTGTTGCATTAATTGAATTTGGTGGATTATGCTAACACAGATCACAAAATATCAACAAATATGGTTTTATATTGATTATATACTACAATTATATATAGTAGCAACTGGAATTGCATCTGTGCTTTCAAAATGGGGGTTTGATGTTGTCTTATAGAAGAAACTGCTTCCAATACATTTGGAATAAAAAATATTTAGCATTACTTATCTGTAACATGCTCCAAAGTATGCTCGCCTTATATTTAATCACTGTGCATGTATCCAGTAGGAAAAAAAATCTTGATTTTCAGATCATAGTGTTTAAACACTTCTCTATAGATTTTGAATTGAAGTCTTCTGAGCCATGAAGAATTTCTTAAGTATGTTATACTGGAATATGTATTTTTAGTAGCTTTATCCATACAATTAATGCATATCTGTATGGGTAGAGTGAGTGCTATAAGCAGGAGTAGATTCCAGGTTGTACTCCCAGGTGGGGGCAGCATTGGTTTAGAAAGAAAACCAGGAGTCAAGTAATCCGGGACTGCTGCGCCCTGGAGAAGTCCTGAGTGTTCCCTGAGGGGCTCCCAAATCAGACTAAGAAATCTGTAGGTTAATAAATGTTAGTCAGATGAGCATATAATAACCCCATATTCACTGCTTGTTGGTCCATTTGTCTGTCTTATTTCAATAAAATTATTTTAACCGAGGATTCGTCAAAGAGGAAATTTTCATAGGGAGAAAGGTACAGAAAACTGTGACCCAACCATGCTTTTTTTTCTTCTTTAGCCTGGAAGCTAGTTCATCCTTAAAATTATGCAGCTATTGTTAATCCTGTAAGGAAATTAATTCTTGGCATTGCAACGTCAAATATTCCTCAAATATCTCCAAGAATGTCACTTGGAATGTGTTTTCCAAGAGTTTCTTATTGCCAATGTTTAATTATGTAGAGAATTGGAAGAAATAAGGCTGGTGATGTAGGGATTGAAGATGACTGAATTTACTGCCAAGAACCTTCAAGAGAACTGTCCTCTGGGTGTTGTCTGTGTGGTGCATTTTTGAGATTTCCATAGAAAGAAATTCTTTCAGTCAGACAGTGGTTATTTACACTCACCTCTCCTGTCTTGGAGGATTACTGCAGCACATGGAAGGGTATCTTTATTAATCCTGGAAAATGGGGAATACCTTGAGTAAATGGCAGAAGAACGAAAAAAGATGATTAAATCATATTTTGAATCTGTTAAAGGAACAGCTCAGACCAATTTCATTGCTTGGAACTAGATCATCATGTTTCTTCAGTTTAGTTCATTGCTAGTTTTCTCCAGTGTAAAGATAAAAGCTGCACAAAGCTATTGAATTTATAAAGGCAATCTGAGAACTTTTTTGCAGTTTGTTTTTCTGTGGTTAGAGCAAAGTGAGAGGAGAGACATTCTGTGTCTGCTCCTGTAGAACTGCCAGAAGAATTAGTCTTGAAGTCTTCTGCCAATTGCTTGTTCATTTATTAACTGGAGGAATCCATTTCTCATTCAGTCTGAAAAGAGGGGCATGGCAATCAGGAAATTTGCATCTTTCTCTGTATTACCAAGACTAGTGATCAAAGCCTTGTAAGAATAATTGGTGACACTTGCTGCAGAAAATTTCTTCTTTCAAACAGGTTAACTGTCAGCTACAAAATTCCTTTCTGAGAAAAAACCAAGCTGGAGAAATGTACCTGTAAAACTTTATCCTTGTGTGCATGAAGTTTTTGTAGAAGTGTACATAACCGAGGGTATTTGGCATATATGTATTTCATATGTACATTTTAGCATGTACATATTATATATATGTATTTAATATATACATTAGTATTTAAAAGTATACATTGTTTGGATGTACAAAAGCCTTCAGGAATGTGTTATAATGGGGATAGAATTATGATGATGATGAGTAGGGGAATGACACATTTCTCCTCAGACATGCCTGCCTTTATAATGTGTGCCATCATTTTTTTATGTGAAGAATTCCACAAAGGTGTCCGTGGTGATGGTTTTTGGCTTTGTTATGAGTGAGGCGAGGTCAACAGAGCAAACACCCTACTCTTTTCTCCCCAATTAGGCATCAATTAATTACAAAGATGTGTTCCCATGTCGAACGTTATCTGAGGAAACTCATATATTGTGTGCTATTTGCCCCATATCCTCAGGTTCTGAAATGCCACCATGTGTTCTGAGACAGCTCAGCTAGCAAAAACACATTTCTGGTACAGCAAAGGAGACTGAGGTCTAGATAAGGTTGAATAAGGCTGAAATATTTATGGATGACTGAACAAATTAACTGTTGAACAGACAGGATTGCCTGCAGCAGTTGTAAAATTACATTATCTTCAACCTTTGTGCAAAAATTGCAGAAAGAGTAATTTTGAGTTGCATTTAGAAGAATAAATCCAAATACTTCCTAGGGAGAGAAAAGCTAGAGGCAAGGTGTGGGGGCACCATGTTCATATTGCTTGTTTTGTATCTGAGTCTGCATTGCAGAGAGAAGTTGTAATTACAGCATACAAAGGCACTCCTGAGTAGTCTTTAGCCAGCTCAGCTGTATGTTGATGCCTTAAGGCCATGGTAATATCTTCAGAAAGGGAGGGAACATTGAAAGAGGTTAGTGGTGCCCTTTTTACTGAGAATAAGTCTGAAACGGTGAGACTGGGTATCAAAAATGCAGACTAATAAATATTCTTCCAATGTAACACAAGTGATGGTAAATTTGAGAGCCGTATCCCTAGATGGGTGTCTTGTGTACGTGTTATTTCTAATAGTGCTTAATGATGGCACCATTTATGTGGTCACTGTTAGAAATGCTCTCAAATTCTCAGAAGCTACTTAGGGAGTAAAAAAAGGGGTCTGAAATGACAGCATTTCTTCTTCTACTTGATTACAGTAGATAGACTGGTGGTTGTAAGACCAGTTTATAAACCTAATAATTTACTGGATTATTTTTTTAAGGACAATAAAACCCCCTTTTTTTTTCTCGCATTTGCTTCAGGAATATTATGTATGAAACAAAACAAAAGAAGTTTCAAGATATTTTGGGGCTATGCACATCTGCAAAAAATGGGGGACCTAGAAGTGCACTAGATATTACTGTACACAAGAACAGTATTTTCTTGCTCTTCCCTTTCCGGGGTAGATTCTAATAACTGGAACAAGTGAACTATTAAACAGACGTGGTTGTTTTGATTGCTCAAAATATTCTTAATGTTTTATGCATGCAGGTGGATTGCAAATGTATCATGACTAATTTATTTCTCAATTAATGTTAGTCCATTAGCTAAAATATTTGTCTACATTGGGTTTTTCTTTTAGGTAGTAAACTAACTCTGGTTTTATGCAGACACATTTCAATGTCCTCATTGAAATAATATTTGTAGAATAAAGATGCTTAATCAGATTTATCTTGGTGGAACTCCTTTGACATTGGCCATTTCAGAGTAAGGCCACCAGGTTTTATTGCATGGGATTGACTGTATTGATCAGAAACTGAACACTAATGTTGTGCTCTTCATAATTTCAGGATATGAATAACATTTACCGCTGTATTTAGAGATAAATGGAAAACCAGATCTTGTTGTCAAAAAGGAAATTTGTGTAGAATGTAATTTTTAAACCATGTTTGCTGTATTTTACACTTATGGAAGCTTCTCTTTACTCTTACTATTCAGAAAACCTGTTAGTACCAAAGCTTAAAAAATTGTTCATTTAAGCCCAAAACAGATTATGAGGAAATTTATATGAAAGGAAGATATGACTACCTTGATATCTTCAATTTATGACCTGTTCAGTGCTAGTAATGTATATAAGTCTTGATTGGGCAACAGCAGAGGAGGGTTAGCTTTTGTCATGCAGATTTTTGCCTTCATATCATGGGGCAGAAATATGGGAAACAGGGGGCAGTGTGTTGCCTTTAGACATTTTCTTTCATTTTTAACAAATTATAGTTCATATCTTCATTGTCTCTTCTTTTAAACTACAAACTGATTTCTTCTTTTCATGATGTGTACAAGGCAGACTGCTGGTCCTTTCAAAAGATGTCTTATTTTTGCTAACATAAGTGAAACCAAATATGTGTGAAATGCAGCATGATAGTACCAGGATGTTATGAAAGCTATCAAAAAGTCAATAAAAAATAGAAAACACCAGGGAATTTTTGGTGAAAGCTTTTTCATCACAAAAGGCTTAATAGTGTCAGTATCCGTCAAGGACTTTGACCCTGATCTGTATTTTTGCTTCTGGTCAAGAAGCAAAAGTTGTTAAGGTATGGGAAATCTGGATCCAGATGAATGACCAAGAACTGATTGCTGCTCTTGCAGCAGTCTCTTTAAATTTATGCTAGACTTTCTGGAAAATGCCTGTTTTATCCTTATATAGAACAAAATGAACTTGTCAGCGTTGAGACATTTTCATTGAAATGGTATTTTTATTTTTGTAGCTGATGTACAAGTTTTTGCTGGGGTGGAGTTGCTTTTTTTCATAGTAGCTGATATGGGGCTGTGTTTTGCATTTGTCCTGGAAACAGTTATGAAAGCACAGGGATGTTTTAGTTATGGCTGAACACAAGAGTTGAGGTCTTTTCTGGTCCTTACCTCACCCCACCAGTGAGGAAGCTGAGGGTGCACAAGAAGCTGGGAAGGACACACGGGACAGCTGACTCACACTGCCCAAAGCACTATTTCAAACTCAACCCATGAGTTTTCTCACTTTTACTCTTCAGAGTCTCTCCCTGATCCTGTTGGTGTGGCATGAGCAAGTGGTTATGTGATGCTTAGCTGCCAGCTGTGATTAAACTACACTTCCTGCCCAGTCATTTGAACCTTGCATTCAAGCTCTCTCCAGGGCAGCATCTCCTCTCCTTAAGGACGTAGAAGCTGGACCATATTTTATTGTTTCTTCTCTCTTCATCCTTCATCACTGCAGGCCTTTGTCATGTATGGTTTCTACATCTCTTGGCAACCTTTTGCCACTCACATATTGGTGTGAAGGGCTACTCAGTAACCCAGGTTTAGCAGTCAGTTAATGTCCAGAAAAATAAAAAGTAGAAATGCCCTACCCCTTTTACCATCTCTCCTACTTGCAGTGTATGAAGTGCTTAGACTGACAAACTCTTTACATATTCCCCTACGTGGCAGGGTGAAATGTAATGTCTTAATAGTTAAAGCTATGTGAAAATCTTAGCCTAAAAAAAGCTCAGATCAATGAAGGTTTCCTTCTCAAGGCAGAACTCAGCCCAGTGTTTTCAGGAGGATTTGCTCAGGTCCAAAGCTCTTTGGCTTTGCCTGGAGATCATACAGTGTGTCATTCATGTTACCTACCTGTGCTTTGTATTTTTCACTGATTAGTATTCATCAAGTCTGCTAACTGGAAAGAAGTGTAATACCAGTTTTCACTTGGGACATTCTCAAAATTAGGCTCTGGGAGAGACTTTTTGTTGTCTTCAGAAGCTGTGAATCTGAACCAAACTTATTAACCTTTCTAAAATATATGTTCCACCTAAACTCTAAAGCATTTTGAACTGTTTCTCAGTTAAGAATAAACTTTGAACATAAAATATGTTTTTTTTAAACTTAAACGATTTCTAGAAAGATGATTTATTTTTTAAACAAAAGTTCTCTATTCTCATCTTAGGTTTTCATCTTTCTCAAACAATAGTGAGAGCTTTGCAAGGAGGAGAATGGAGCAAAAGTTCCATGAGCAATATTTCTTGTTCCATTTTTGGTTGTTTTTGTTTTCACTGTTTTTCCTTGGAAATCTGTAACAATATTATCATTTTTGTGGCCTGACTTGATTTTAGAGTAAGGTAGAGAGCCAAATTTCCTAAGCAGCAGCTTTTCCAAGAAATGAAACCATGTCCATATAAACCATTCCACTAAATTTTTCAATTTCTTCCCAAAAGTGAATATTTTTATGCTACTTAAAAGCAAACCTGGAAAATTACTATTTAGTAAAAACAATAGTATTTACTATGCCCATTTCTTTTAGGCATAAATACCAGATGTGGAGTAGGGAATTTCTCTTACTTTTGGGAGTCCTGGCTGTATACATGCAGATTAACTTGGTGGTGGTACTTATAATTCATAATTAAATAGTTCTGTGGTCTCACTGAATTCTTATGGTTTCATGAAATATCTAATTAAGTCTCTCACTGTTTTGAGGATTTTTTTAAATGTAAATCTTTGCCTCTCTATATACATAAAAGGAAAACATGGAAGACAAAGTGTAGAATTCAGAAATTATTTGTGAGCCAAAAAGCAGTTATTTAGAACTAGAGCTAGGGTTTCAAAAATGAATATTGTGGTAGGAATATAATTATCTAAAGAACTTCAAAATTTCATTTTTCTTCTTTATTGGTGAAGATAAAAAGATGAGATTAATATCTTTTACAGAAATTGTACTATTCTTAATTCATCTCTTTATATAAGGAGATTTAACTAAAACCTGTGCCTTCAATTTTTGAAGGCAGCTGAGTGGTAAAGTATGGTCTTCATAGACTTATCATAGAGCATATACTACTGTGTAGAATGACCTGGAGAAGGAATTTTTATATGATGCTTTGAAATGTAAGGGGAGGAGAGGGGGAAAATAATACTGATAGTGGCTTAAAAGTTTATCAGTGTAAATTTGTGCAAGGATGGTGCCTGTAGGAAATCTGGCTGGTGAATGGTGCTGCTTTATGCAAGTCTGAACAAACATAGAGCTGCATCTCATGTCGTGTTCAGTACACCTATACTTACAGCAACCAGGAAAAGCAAAGGAACAAGCATTTTCTCTTTGCATCCATTTTCTTCCACTCTGCCCATCCCCAAGATGACCATTACAGCTATGGGCACCACTTTTTTGGTGAGTCCGCTGTGTGCAGTGCTCTACTTTATGCCTCAGATGTTGCATTTTGATCTTATTGGCTGTCTTTCTTGGGATGAAGACAAATATTTGTTCTCCATAAATAGGAAATTTGATAAATTTTAAATTTTTGGATTTATCACTAGGCTTAAATCTTAAAAGGTATATGCTGTGTTGTGTTTGTTACCCTGACTCAGCACTTTTCATGTGCCCTTTCTTTCAGGCACAGGAAAGGGCCCAGTGGCTCTTGCAGGTTGGGGTGTTGTCAGTGCAGGTCAGTGTCACCCTGGTAATGGTGTGTCTGACTGAGCAGAGAAGACATGGTCAGTGGGACATGATTGAGAGTGTCAAAGATTTCATACGTGTTACTTTTCAGAATCTATTTGCTGGTTCTTTGGTTGTTTTTTCTGACCCACTGTGTGAGTCTTATTTGATGTCTCTTGTAATCATTCATTAAAAATCACTAACTACTTTGCTTATTGGATGGAGGATCTAGAAGATAAAAGCCTTTATTTCAATCCTTATGGTGTATAAAATTACTTGACCCAAGTTTGCTGGACAAGAGTAAGGGACAAGAAGAAAGAGCAACTTACAAAACCCCAAACCAATACCCCAGTGTTTTTAAGAACTTGTGAAGTGTTGTGTGGTTGAGTTTCACCACGCAGACTCTGGCATTTCTATGTATGCCAGGTGTGTACACAAGTGCACCTGGAAAGGTGAAGGTGGCCTGTGTTCCTGACTAGGTGTCCCGTTCTATTCTAAATCCGACTTCGAACAAACATGTATTTTTGTCTGTAGGAACAGGGGCAATGCAGCTGTTTGCAGACCCAGGGGAAAGTCTGAAGCTGTAGGCTTCAGTGAGCACACTCAGCACAACATGGTTTGCTGTGGCAATAGGCCCTAAACAAAATAAAAAAAACCAAAGTCTTCCAGGGTAGTTTGTCCCCATAAACAGAAATAATGGATTGTGACTTGCCTGATTGTAATAGGGCTTTGGAGCCCCTGAAAACTATCTGTTGGTTAAAAAGAAATATGCTTTATAGAATTCTACTAAGAAAGGTCTGCTGTTGTGAAAATGTAATTCTGTGTTGGTTTATATATTATAGAGTACTGGAAATTTAATATGTAATTCATCATATACAATTGATGCAATATTGTGTTGCTACTCCGTGCAGCTAGGGGCAGCTGCTGTTCCATAGATAAGTTTTGTGTGATTTTAACAGACTCTGCTGGATGAATCATTGTTAAGAGATTAGGAGCCCAAAAAATTGAAGGAAGAAGCCTCTAGGAAAATGATTGCCAGTTGTTAGATAAAAGAATTATTTTAACAATGTCGTCCATAAACTTGGTCTCTGGCTAATTATTCATAATATTACACTCAAAGAGGAAAATGGCAAGGGAGATAATGCGAACTATTACAGTAAATGTTAGTACTTACTGGAGGGAATGTTCTTTTTCCATCTTACCATAATGGCTGTAGACTTCCTATGTGTGGAAGTCTTGCTACCACTCCACAGACTTGAGCTGTATCAATGAGGCCAGTTTTTTACTGTGAGATGAATGAACAAGACGTTCATGGATGTTCATCAAAAACTAAAATCAGGTCTTAAAGTGGAGAGCAATGTCAGCTTGTTGCTTTATGCCACCACAAAATAAGTGGATTAATAAGATAAACAATAAAAGACTTTATAAGAAGTAGTGTTCTGGAGAAGTAATAAGAAAATTCAATCTTTCTTTGGCAAACATGTCTGAAACCAGCCTTTTTCTCTGAGTTTTACAAGGTACTGAGAACATATTATGTTGTATGTGCTACGATATCCACAGCCTTATGACTGAACTGAAGAATGAATGCCAACTGTGATTACAGTTTTCTTGGTTCTGACAATTTATATCAATTTTTAACTTCTCTTGGAGTCTACTTCTTCATTTTGTTTTTAGGTTAATAGACACAAAATGCATGTAGTGTTTGCTCACACGTTGCTTTTATGAATGTTAGTTAAATATCCATGCAATCACAATAATGGTCCAAACTATTCTTATTAGAAAACGTAAATAATTGTGGCTCCAGGAGCAGGGAAATTAGAACTGAACAAGCTGCTATTTAACTGAAGTCTCAAATGTGACTGACTTGTGCAAAAAATTATAATTTCATCGTGGTTCTGAGTTGACCGAACTTTTTAACCTCTTATATTCCAGATATCCTCTTCTTTGCTAGAAGGCAGTTACCGAAGATCATGTTAAAATGCTAAGGTAAATTTAACCTGAGCTTTTTCTCATTTCATCATTCTGCTCATGTGTTTTACAGCCAATATTGCTGCAGCTGCCTCTTCTCATCGAGTGCAGGTGTCTGAAAGGAAAACAAAGGTCTGAGGGGATTTCCCCTTGAGACACATTCTACTCAATCAGAGCCCAGAAAAATTAGAAGTGGCAAATGAAAATGCAAAAAACCCCAGTGCAGGTGAAGACCAGATAATTGCAGTGTACTTGAACAAGAAGTACTCAGACTTGGTTACTGACTGCCACAAAAAACCCAAAATGCAACTAAATGGCCCAATTTCCAGAAATAGGAGCTCTTTACTGAGTGCTTGCAGTTGCACACACTGAACTAGTTACACAGGCAGACTTTTGCCTGCACATAGCCATTGGGATACTTAGCCTACTACCCAAAAGGCATTCATCATCATGGTAGAGGTCTACAGTGTGATTTCCTGGAAATGAAATGGAAAAATTGCTTGATCAGAACACATCAATTTTTTTAAAGTTTGCCTTTAAGTGGAAAATTATGACAATAGCACTTTCACTTTTCCTTGCTTATCTTAATTCTAGAAATGAGAGATATCTGCATCTATACAATTGTATCCCAGATCTTTTAAGTTCTTTTGTGTACGAGAAAAATTGTAGTGCAGTGGAATTCTATTACAATAAAGATTGTCTTTAGTGATGGAGTTGAGAAAAAATGTGGGACACATTTGCCCTTCCATCTGAATGAACTTCTCTTGCAGCTTTTAAAACTGCAATTTGGTGTAGTCCCTTTTTTTTTCTCTTTTAATCTTCTGGGAGCTATTGATATCAATGGAAGATAAAGCTGTTAAAATTAGTGTAGCATATGACTGCAGAAATAAAGGGAGTAACTGACTTTAGTACCGTAAAATATTTACAGTTAGTTCTGCATGCTAGTTACTTTCAAACTTTGTGCTTGCTGTTCAACGTTCAACTGCAACAGCAGTCTGAGTTACAATCCACTTAATGTTGGTAGAATATGGTAAACAGGCATTATGCTACTGTGCATATTTGAGCTGAACTATGTGCTTGAATTTGGAGTTCTTGCCATTAGAACTGACTGAGCGGGTGTTAAGCAAGTTGGTGCTTCTCCACTGCAGCTTTATTTTCACATTAAAATAAAGCTGTCTATTTTTTAACGTTAAAATAAAGCTGTCTATTACAATGCCCTGGTGACGGTTTTCACAAGCCAGTTTGTGAACATGGGATGTCAGGCAGTCAGAGGTCAGCACTGGGGAAGGGGCTGTTCTCAGCAGGGAGTGATGGGTAGCAACCAGCACCAGTGGCTTGCTCAAAGCAGGTCTGAGTGTTCACTGATGTGACCCTGGGACCCTTAGACTTTGTACCAAATCTTTTCCTAACAATTGTTGAGCCATGTACAAGTTATCCAACAACAATCACAGAGATGGAAAGTTTCTTCACAGTGGAATTATCTGGAGAAATTTTTCATTTTGGCAATGTTTGGGGCTTCTCTAATGTTCAGCCTGTACAGAGGCCAATCAAAGGAAGTGCAGGCTGCAGCCAAAGCATGGCTATGTTTGGGCAGTGTCTGTGAGGTTTGGGTCTCGGTCTTTGTGGGGCTGAGCAGAGGCTGTCAAATTGTGTAATGCCATCCTTTCCAAACTAGTTATTTTTTGGGAAAAAGTAGTAAAGAGAAACCAGGGAAGTCAAACATAGTTTATGCTCTAGAGGAATAGGGTTGATTTTTATCTCCATCATAACCATATTGAATTTTACTGGATTTGTCTTAAGTGAGGTTCATCAAACATTCAGTCTAGATACTGCATGGAAAGAAGTGTGTGTTTCTTCAAAAATCTTTCTGACATGCACTTTCTTGCTTGTGATTTTATAAGGTTTTGAATGTAATGTTCTTGATTCAGATGGGATTTTTTTTTTAAATGTTTTGGCCATGTGATCTCAGCTGGAGCCTGAGATGTGGCTATGACTGACAGCATCCCTTAAGCAAGGGACAGTGAGCGAGAAAAAACTGATTACCTTCACATTATTGTGTGATAATTAAAGCTGTAATCTAATTAACCTTCCTTTCCATCATGTGGTCCTTCTGAGAAAACCATTTCTTGGTGGCATTCCCTTGATTAATCAAAATTGCAAGGAAGTGGATAATTCTGGATTAGGATTTACCTGAATGTTTTTGAATATCCTGCTCTGTAGCACTGCCATGTGCCATTATCTTCATTACCTCTAGCATTACTGCTTTTATGTGTTTGTCATCCTAAATTTACACTGGAATTATGTATCTATTTTGGAAATATAAAGCCATTTAAGTCCTCTGAAATTTTATTTGCTTAGGAGGGGAGGTTTTTAATGCCTAAAATGGGAAGGAAGCATGGGGAATTTAGGAAACACACATTTCAAGAAACTGAATTGCAACAATTGATCTTAGTAATGTGACTGCAGTGAAACTTGTCTTGCCATACCTTTTCTATTACAATTAACAGGAGTCAAAATGATGTGAAGTTTCCCTTACTGGGGCCACTTCTGTCTTCCTCCTTCTTTTCCCAATGTTTTCTAAAGGATTTAAAGAGGCAGAGAGGAATTAATCTTTAATGACACCCTTTATTTGGATCCTTCTTAGATCAATTCTCAAGTGCCAGCTTTAGATTTAGTGTCAGCAGTCAGGAAAATGTTTCAGATGAACTCAACATGGATACTCATGGCAGAATTCAGCACTGGGGATTGCAAAGCAGGAAGAAGAGAGTTTGAGGGTGTGTAATGTTTAGGGGGAAGTGAAAGAAGGAATAGAAAAGTGAACAAAATCATATGAAAATTACAATTGCACATTTTCAAGTGATAGAAAAGGCCTTTTTTTTTTGGTTGGAAAACAAACAGGAAAGAGATAATAAAAAGCATGATGTCTTCCTGTAAATAAGATGATCCTAGGCATATTCTTTTCTGTACAACAGTGTAGATTCAGCCAGGCAAAGTCCATGGCTTGTTTTTATTGCTATAAATCACTATATATAGCAGCAAAAAAACCCCTGAAATCTCTCACAAAGAGTGCTCATGTTGCTACTTTTAGTACTGTAAATTCTAAAGAGAACTACATTGAGGTTTTGTTCTGTAGGTAATATTTAATTATAAAACTACATGTTATTAACACCATTACACAATGGTATATTTCGACCTATCTGCTAAAGGTGAGAAGAACAGAAGAATTCAGCTGTGCATGAACTTCATAAAATGAAATCACTGTATAAAATGACAATTACTGTGATACTTTTGGACCCTAAGAAGGATGATCCTATAGCCTTTTTTCTGTCCAGTAATGAGAGATGGAACCTAAAATATACCCATTCATTGAGCAAAGCTTTTAAACACATGCTTTGTAATAATCCTGCTATTTTAAATACACAGGGGTTTCTGTTAGTTCAGAAAATAGAAATAACACTGCAAGCACAAAGTAGAGCCTAAATCTGTCCTCAGTGTAGCAGGTGGAGCTGATAGAGCTCAGCTGACTGTTATGCTGTCTGACAAGATAGGCTGCCTCCAGGTAAGCCTGGCAGCCTAGGCTGAACAGGTTGTACTATTCATCCTGATGTCTTTCTTGTGGGCTGATGTGAATACACTGATACAATGGGCCTAGTGATAGCAGTTTGGCTAACAGGCTCGGCACAGCTGAATCTTTGGACTTAATCTCGTGGGACTAAATTTCTCATGGTGAAGGTGCAAAAGCATACGAAAAAATATTTGAAGGCAAAAATCTAACTTACAAGAATTACGCAACGCAAACCACTCAAATACAATTCTAGCTATTTTGTTTATGGCATCCTGACTTGTAAGAATAAAGTCCTACTCTATTCTACTGAGGAAAAGGAGTAAATTTCCCTGTGAGCTAAACTGATGGAACAGTATCTCATGGAATGTTTTTTAACCATCTCCAAGTATTTTACAAAATGAAAGTATTTTAAAATTCTGTGACATTCTTGTAGATTCAGGTGTTTGTGATGTGTCCTTAGCGGCTTGTGGTATACAGTGATTTTAAATTTAAGTTAGATTTTAAAAGGGAGCATTTAATAGCTGTTTACATGTCTTTAGAACTAGAATTAGTGTTGGGTGTCTGACACAAGGGGAAATTTTAAAATATGTTAGATATCTGATGTGTTTATGCCTTTGAAATTTTTCTCTAAAAAAATTTTGGCTGCAGCATGTGACTAATCTTTCTTTGTTTCTTGCCTCTGTCACAGAGATATGCTGTAATCAAAAAGCAAAGCAAAACAAAAGTCTAAATTGTTGAGAAAACTTGTAGCTTTAGATGCTCAAATTTAGCTGTATTCTAGCAAATCACTCTGATGGGCTTGTCTTCCACTGGTCTTTAGGAGTACAAAGATATTTCTAAAAGACCACGTCAGCCTGTTCAGTCAATTCAACACCTGCTGTTTTGCCATGAGAAACCAAATAGCCAAAGTATTCTTTCAGATCTGGGAGTATAATGGCTCTTGAAAAATGCTGGTGAAGTAGAAACTTAAATTACACAAAAAGAACAGGGAAAATCTGAATAGTGTCAGGAATAGTGTTTCAATTTTTCTGCTGCAGCTTGTTTCTTATGAAACAGTGAGACCTAGCAGCAGAAGATCATTGGTAATTCATCAGTTTTCACTGCTAGGGGCAATAACATGCTTTTGCTTTCCTGATCTTAGCATTTTGATTTTCATTGCAACCTTAGTGCACATTTCTAGGAACAAACAAAAAAGATTTGCATGGTTGTAGTGTTGCACATGAACTGACTTCCCGACAACATCTGCTGCAAATGGGATTCCTTTTTTAGCAGTGGTATTTTCTTATTGTAAGGCTGACCAAAAAAAAATCAAATTCCTGCTAATTATGCCAGAAGTTTTAATAAGTGTTATTTATAACTTTGCACTAAGTCTGCTTCCTCAGTAATATAAATCAGCATGATGCTTTTTAGCTGAGAATGTGTTCTCATGTGACAAAATCATTGATTCAAATCAACCCTTAGAAGAATTTTGCTCCCATGACAGCCTAGCAGGGCAGAAGGCCTTTGTCTTGATAAATGCTTTGACATGGGGTTTGAAATGTTGCTCCACTCTGTTGCAAGACTATCAAAAAGAAACTTATCTGGTATTTAGTGGCTATAGGAATGATTTTTTAAACAAACCAATTGCAGCAGATCTGGGAGGATGACGAGTGAAAAAGGAGAACTATTCCAAGATTTAGTATCAAAAATTAAGTGCTTAAATTATGAAGAAGGAAAATGTGTAATGAAACTTGGTTAGTGGAGTTTCTGAGTATCCCTCTGGGGGTATTTATCAAGCCCGTTTGGGTGCTGGAACTGACTCTCTGCCAAGCCTTAGCCATGTAGATGTCTTTACCTTAGGTTGGTTGGAGGAGTAATCCCATGTTTGACAAAAGCTAACAGGCAAAAACTGTTCATATCATGCCAGCTCTTGCTCTGATAGGCTAATTAAACTTGTCTGTTTGGATCTAGAAGTAGTGCTATCCATGATGAGGTGATGGGACATTGGTAGAGATGCTAATCTTATTGAGACCTGGTATTTGAGAGAGCCCAAGGAATGCCAAAGGTACCTCTCTTCTATATACTGCTACACTGCAATAGTACAAGAGAGAAAAGATGACTTTCTCACTTACATATTAATAAATGAGCAGGAACACCATTTAATCACAGGAAGGAAAGCTCTATACACTATTGCCAACAGCCCATTGCTTCAGTATCCTTGTTCAAGCTGTAGTCAGAGAAAAGATTCTGTGGAGAAAAGATTATGCTCATAGCAGTGCTTTAGTAGAAATTATTTTTGAGAGAGGAGAGAGATCAGAAATTAACCTCATTCCTTGGTAGAGACTTCATAAAATATTTATTATAATTGTCTCAACAACTTAGAAGGTCATGACCATTTTGGATAAAATGAACAATCTGTTTTCCAAAATGACACAATAGAATTAGGGCAGAGAATGGTATTGAGATTCCTTGGCCAAGCAGCAGGCCACAGGCTACCCCAGGAAGGCTGGATCTAGCCATGACTCTTAGTGGAAAAAAAAATTTAAATTCTTCTTTAAAAATGGTAAATGCACCATGTGAGGTAAGCTGTTTCAGTGTTTAATAATTTTTCACCATTCACTTGAAATTTGGGAAGTTTGCACTTCCTGCAGTTTAACGCAGTAAGGTCCAACTTGCAATTACTAGTTTTTGTATCCTTGACAGCAGTTGCTAAATACATCATATACCCTCAGCAGCAGATCCTTTTCTCCAATTTCTAATTCTGTGTCAAGTGACAACCCGTGTACAGCCTTCTCTTAGACAGTGGAAAAAGGACCTGAGTTAAAAAAGCTTTTTTTGAGAGCTGTTAAAACTTATAAGCCCATACTTCTGTTATCTTGGAGAAACTTTTATTTGCCTAAAATTTGCCCAACTTGTTAAGCACTGATATGAAACTGGTCCTCTTTTGTGCATTTTGTATTACTTCTATAAAAGATTTCCCCTTCATTTGAGTGTGGTATGATTTGGGATATTTTATATTTTTGTAGAGTAAACAACGTTCTCTACATCATTATCTGTATAAATGAGAATGATTTGCTATGCTTTTGAAATCTTTGCTAAAAATATTTTGAGATCAGTTCAAGACTTCAACTTAGTGTCCTTATTACTTCGTAATTTTCCGTTATCTTGTCAGTGTGCTAATTATATTCTGTATATATGGATATTAGAAAACTTTGAGAGGTTTGTTTAAAAGAGCACTGGGAAACATTTTAGTTATTAAATGAAACTACACAGAAGAGCTTTCAACTGTCTAACAATTTGCTCTTTAGTGGGAGCTCCTGGTTGGGAGTAGCTGGTAACAGGAGAACTTGTATTACTGCAATTGCAATTTGCAGTATTTATTTGAAAATTACAGATCGTATTCTAAAAGCATGTTATTAAAATATTGCTCTCCTGCTTTTCTTAACAGTGTGAAATTTGTACTTTCAAATTCAATGCTTGAGACAAACTCAGCATTAGAAGCATACAGTGAAACTAAAATATATTCGACTTAAAGTCAAGCAATCTCAAAGATGACATCTGCTCCTGTTTTGACTTTGTACTACAGCACATTTTCTATTTGCTTCATTCTTGGGAGAAAAGAGACAGTGACTAATACACTGCTTCTGTAGGACACAAAAAATCTGTTTAAATCTAAGCAGATGAATAATCTTATTGACTAAGATTGAGACTATTTGATAGCTGAAAAGAAATTGAGTTTAATTTTATAATACAATTTTTTCCTATAAAATCAGTTGTATCTTTTTTGATAGTTCTTATGCTTAAATCAAATCAGAGTAATTTTTACCAGATAAATGTTTAAAACCAATCACTAAGGGAAAACTGAATAAAATTTGAAATTAGATTGTCTAAAAATGTCTTATGCAGTTTTTCAAATGTTCCCAGTGAGATTTTGGAACCTCATTTGTCTGAAGTTTGACATTTTTAAAGCTGTTAATGCTTTACAGGTTTATGTTTATATGCCTAGTGCATCAAGATGCTTTTGATAATGTTTTAACTACTGAAAGGGATTTTAGATGGCAAGTTGTGTGCAAATTTTTCTTTTATTCATTGTTTATCTCCTCCTGGGCCTGAGGTAACTCTTGGACAATAGTATCACCTTTATCTTACCACGGTGGGTTAGCTTTCAGCCCAAGTTCCAGGTATCCTTGGGGGTGTATTTGGGGGAGACCGGGCTTCAGTGGTGGCAGATGAGTGCTTGCTTCTTTGCACAGTTTGTCACAGTGGGAGTTCAGGCAGCTGTGATCTCTAAGTCCTCACACCCTCTTAAGCAAAGAGGGAGCCTTAAGGCAGCACACCTGACAATTAGATCAGGTTCTGGTACATAAATGACATCTGCTGGGAAGCTCTACAGATGTGTTTATGCATCCACGCTCTATTTGCTGATACACTGCGAGAAAATTCTCTTTGTACTTCTGTTTGCTTTTACTTAAATTTCCAAAGATAATGTGAAATGTAGCAATTTGTACTAGCTAGACTACAAGGACAGATAAAGGAGTCATTTTCCATTTGTACCAGATTAAATACGGCTTTTACTTCAGTCAAAATATCTTGCAGCTGAATGTTATAATCAGACTATCTGATGCTGGGAGAAAAATTTGAGCTCACCAAAAGACCTTGTCAGGTTGTCTTCATGGAATATAATTTTCAGTTTCTCTCAGTTGTGGAACAGTTTCAAATTTACGAAAACCTCATGGCTACATCAAGAATACTGCACATTGAAAATTAATGAAATCATTACTATAATGCTATAGGGTACTACTATTCCATTGTGATCAGTAAGGAATTTGATCAACATGCAGTTAGAGAGTAGGGAAGGATATTTTGACAATTACAGCTTGCAAATTTAGTAAAATGTTCCTCTAAGGTTATTTAGATGAAAATCTCTATATTTGATATATTTGATAATGCAGTGTTCTGATTCTTGGGGTTTTTTTTCTTTCAGAAATTAGAACACCTGACTGCTCATACTTGCAGATTTCTTATTTTACAGTTTTGACTGTGGCTATTGAATGTATGCCTGCTTGGTTTCCATGGGTTTATAGCATTGTGGTTTCTTAATTAATATCTGCTTTTCCTGCTGCCACACTTTCATGCTACATTCATGACAAATGGCATGCAAAGTTATCAAAACTCTGTTGTGGATGTCTTTCATGGCAGAAAACAAGTCTGTTTCCTGTGTGACTAGGTATTTTATAAAAATATATTAATTCTGAATTCCTGCTCCTTGCACAGGGAGCTGACAGTTTGCAAGTGACAGGTCCTCTGAATGGCTTTGCAAATAGAAAAAGAATTTCAAGTAAGTGAATAATTGCTTCATAGCACCTTTCATGTCAAAAGGAGTCTTTTCACAGAATACTGTAATCTTTGGATCCAGCCTATATAGCCCATTTAATGTGTTTAAAATATTGTAAGGGCATAATTAAATCTTGCCGTTTTCCCGTCTTCCTTGACAATATCTCCCTTTAAAGTCGTAATTATCTGAAGTAGGTTCAAGTAGTAGATGATCTTGATGTACTATTCAAAGTGTTTTTTGTCCTATGGGAACACTGGGCCAATCATGTCAAAACATTTTATCATTAGCAGTTGTAAGTTCTTTTTAAAACTGTTTCGGATTTAGAGATCTAAAAGATGAATCTGTCATCTTAAAAGAGTCTCCCTGTTGACTGACCTTTTCTCTCTCCCAACCAAAAATTTGTGGAGTTGCAGGAGGAGGAGTGAGTATCCAAAAGAAAACTATTAGTGGATTTTCTTCTTTTACTTTTATCGATGTAAAATATGATATAGCCAATGTAACTTCTCATGCTATGGCAGTCCTGCAGTTCTAGAGATGGCAAAAGCAGAGTGACACTGGTGTGAAACAAGGCAGGCTAGAGTCTAACTGAATGGGAAAGGACAGGACAGAGCAGGAAGGGATTCTGTTGTTTGTGATTGCATCATTTTGATTGAAAATGGTGAGCTTTTCTTTGAGAGTTTTGTGCAGCAACAGGGACAAGAAACATCTTCAGGATTAGAAAGCATAAATATTTGTGCAAAGACCAGGAGTTCATAGAGCCTAATGAGGCTAGATCACCTTTTAAGTAGGTTTAAGTCTGGTATTTTCTTTTTATACAGCTGTGTAAGCTTTTTGTAATACCAGGCCACATTTTGGAGGTTGTCTTTTATTTACAGGAACTTTTCTTTAGTCCTACAAAATATTTTCTTAGGGCCATAGGGGAATCATATTTTTTGCCAATATAACCTAAGTAATTTCTGCTGTGCTCTGTGGAGTTCCTTTGTATTTTTCAAGAACACATCAGACGACAAACCCCAAGTTAGTCCCAGTGTGTTTATGTCACTGACCAGGTTTTTAAAGGTAGTTTCAGTGCAAGTGGCTCTTTAGGGTGTTGTAGAAAAGATGTACAAAAAGATGAATATAACCATAGCATTTTAAAATGATCAAGTATACAGTTGTCAAGTTGTTGATATGGTTCATTATTTGGAGATGACTGGAAATAAGAGGGTAGAGTTTGAATTGAATAGAAACAGCAATTATTTACAAGAATTAAAATTCCCCACAGCTATGCAAGTCTTGCTAGGAATCAGCTCCAAGGATCTGCTAATGAATTACTAAACTGAACTGTGACCCTGAAAATAGATTTTTTTAAGGAAGTGAGAAAATGACATCTCTTGAATGATCTGAAATAAATGTCACAGTAATTGACTTTGAAAGTGTTGTGAGGATGTTATGAAGATACCATCTGATTTGTATATTTCTGCATCAATGACAGGGTTTAAAGAACATAGAGGCTCCTAATTATGTCTTTGTGCAGCTGTCAGGCTACTTTTATCTTTGCATTCAGTCTGTGATAGAACGCCAATGATTAGAGGTATGAACTAAGAGTGAAGGAAATAACTTGAAACGCACCAAATTATCTGAATATAATTATGTATGTGCTAAGTGGCATTTTTCTCAGGACTTGAATTGAGCAAAGGACTCAGAGTGAAAATGTTTTCCTAAATGTTATTCCTGCCCCCTCCCTCCCAAAAAAAAGTAAAACATTTGGGAAAATTTTATCTATCTGCAGAATTAAATACTTTCGTTCCGTATTGCTTCTTTCAGGAAACCCAGTAAGACACTTTCAGCATGCAAGTATCTGAGAGCCAAAACATGGGCACACATTCTCACACCGTGTACACTGTCCCTTTTGCATCTATGAAGACTTAAAGCAATAGGATACCAGTGTCTGAAATTATGTTGATGTACACAGATACATCACTTTTGATTCTCCTAACCTAATATGAATTTATTTACTGTAACCTTGAAATAATAAAATGAAATATAGCCCAGCGCAAATTTTGAGTAAGAGAAAAATAACATAGATAAAGTTTCTTGAGGAGACTGTAGTTGTACCATCAATGGGAACAAAATTACTGAGGTCCTTCTGTAGAGAAAAAAATGTCTTAGGCCCCCAAGGAGGTAGCTGGAGATCAAAGAGGATCCTTATCTTCACTTAAAAGTCTCTGAGTGAGCGCAGGCAGGCAAGCAAGTGAAGACCACCTGAGGGAGAGAGAATAATTACATGGGTATCAAGTTATGCTGCTTCTCCTTTAAAATGATGGAAGTTACTAGAGTTCATGGGGATAAAAAGTGTGAGAAAATTTTGCAAGCAGTCCTGATACTTCTTTCTTAATGGGGAAATAAACCCATTTGTTTTTGGAGAGGCTTCAAGTACTGTGTCACTTGAACTGAACGTTCACCTGTGATTCTATGAACAACGGTTGGAATCGCTTTGCATGCGGAGTTCAATAAAAGATATAATCATAATTCCATGAATTCTCTGCCAGAAGAAGCCCTATATACTCAAAAATTAAAGTGCAGAACCACAGGCTTGTCATGGATGGGAGTGCAAATATACAGCTTCTTTTACAATTATGACATCCTTTAAATCCAGGTAACACAAGGCTCACAAGGAGTTTGTTCATTCTGAATCTTTTACAGAGGCCGCAGAGAGTATCAGTGCACCAGAATTTAGGTTTAAAGTGAATGGAAAAGTTAGCTTCTGGCTAATATTTAACTAACCTGAACTTGATCTTCTTTCACAATGCATCTTTAGATATGAGAACTTCAGCTGAAGTGAAAGCATTTCAGTTTAAGAGTTTTCTCATTTTTTTGGGCTAAAAGAATTTTTTTATAATTTTGGGGAAAAAAATCCACTTTGAGTTTAAAAGTCTGCATCCTTTTTCTAACAGGGCTAAAAGCCTTCACTAAGACAACAAAAAAGGCCAGGCCTTGCCCTGTAGTTTCTCTTTGTAGTGTTTACTTTTCCAATTACTCTCAGTAAATCTGAATATTTTTTAGATGACCAGTAATATTTAATATGGAAATATGAGATTTAACATAACACTGAAAGTATTTTAAGATTGCTACCAAAATTGTCAGACCAGCTGGTGAGTTTACAATGCCTTTGATTCTGTTAGACCTTCTTGATAGCATAGCTCTTAACAGCATATTATACAATAAACTGCTTATGCTGCAAATTAATCTGTGGGATGCAGGTATCAAACTGTGTGGAACTTTAAAGAATTGAGGACTAAGGATGCTGTGTTTTATATATACTAGTTCTGGCTTCCCAGCTATTGGGGTTTCAAATATATCTAGTTATTAAATTAGTGTGTGGTACTCATAACATTTGCCTTTTTAACCCCTATATACTGCACAAATCTCTATTATATTCCTTCAGTTTTTCTAGAAATAACTGTATCCTGTGGTTAAAACAGCAGATACAATGCTTGAACTAGAAATATTTTTTTCTGCCATAAAAGTGAAGATGAATAACTGACTTCAGGTTCCATCTAGTTGCTTAGATTTTGTCTGTGAATAAAAAAAATTAAGTCCTTTAGAATACTCTGTATCCTACACAAGCTTTAATTTCCTGAAAAAAAATTCTCTATTACAATTTTTTTTGTGTTCTTCAGTGAGTTCTCCAGATGATCTAAGAGATCGAACAAGGAAATGGTGAAGTCATTTTTCTTCTTTAATAACAAGTAAATTAATGATAGAAAAACGACAGATGTGTATAGCAGAATATGTCAAAGATGCACCACGTGAGAAATGTCCATGATTCATCAGGAAATGTTATGACATTACAGATACCATTTTTAGTTGCAGTGATAGATCCAGAGGTAAACGTTGATAAAAAATTTCCATGTACTGGGATAAAGCAGCCACAGCTTGTAGACTTTTTGCCTGGAATGTGCAACACTACTGAAACCCATCAAGAGAATAAAACCTCTCCCAAGTAATTTCCTGCTTGTCCCTGTTTCTTCACATATCTTCTCTAAATTATATGGGCTGGAGCAGATTTTCTGAAATGGAATGTTTGCAGTTCAGTTAGGATCAGGCCTGAGGTAGCTGAGGGGAATTCCCCTGCAAGCATCATCTTGCTTGTCTTTTGCTGCATCTCTTCCGACTAGGAAAATGTTACACTCAGTCCCTTACAGTTGGTGGGATTTTTTTCGAGGTAGTAAAATCTCAATATAATTGAGTATTTAAAACACCACTTAGCTGCTGAGAATGTTTGGGTTCATTTCAGGGCAGGCTTGGTCTGTCTTTTGCAAGGTACAGAAGAGGTTACACTCTCAGATGGTACAAAGCAAAGTGCTTCACTGATTTCCACAGGGCTTTCATCACTAACTCCCATATTTCCTACCTCCTGTCTCAGGTATTAAAAAAACCTCAAAGGAACTCAACATACTTGTTCTGCAAACCCTCCTTCCCCAATCCCCAGCTTCTATACTTGCTGCAATAGAATTAAATCCAAACTCCTTTCTAAGGAGGGTCATCTAAGTTCTTTAATACAAGGTAATGAAATCCTGTCTGAATTGTTCCAATATAATTAGTGCGAAACTTTTTCCTAAATAATTTAGCTCCATTCCACATCTACAGAGATGGAGATATAGCCTGATAACCATGGAGATTTGAAAGAAGAATTTTTCTTGGAGTAGATGAAGACCTTAACTATAACCATGTAAAATATGTTCAATTTCTTAAATTATCCTTGTTGTTTGGTGGTAGATGTTGTCAGAAGTCCAATAGAAACTGCAGTTAACAATTTTCTTCAAGTCATATAACAAACATGGAAATTTTTCCTTCTGATTTTAAAATGTATTTGAACTAGTTTCTGAGAGTTGTTTTAGAGGGATGAAAGCATTGGTATTTGTCCAAGTTTTCAGCTTGGTAGTCTACACTGCCCTGGTTATGCATGTTTGCTTTTGTTGTGTTAATCCTTCTAGTCATTGCATGCAGGACATTCCCTGGCATAATATTCCTCTGACAGCCATGGATTAACAAGTAAGAACGAGCAAGCAGATCTGATCTTCAGGCAGATAATCAGTTGTACTGTGAAATAGCTGGACAGTCTAGGTGTTACTCTGTAGGCTACAGTGTACCTCTGGGTACAGCTGAAGTACGCTGTGGGTGATTGGAAATTGTCATGAGAAATGAAATGTCCTTCTGGCACAAGTACATTTGGAGGTAAAGAAAGTGATTTGGAGAGCAGCTATGGTATACAGAATTATATTTTGGGTGATGCTTTTTGAGACAAAATTGTTCTGAAGTCTCTAAGTTCAATCATTTGGTTTGTGCGTTGGAAACATTCCTCTCAGTGATGCTGTCTTCCCTGATTCACAAAGCTGTCAAAAGGCAGAAGAAACTGGATAGTTTCTTAATGACACTTCTGAGGTTGCTGTATGATACATACAGACACCTATAAACACTTTTTATCAGTGAATACTCGCTTGCATTTTCAGTTCCATGGCACCAGAGTGCATGTTATCACAGTCGTGTGTGTATGTCCTTATCTCCAAGCACTTTCTGCCTTTGCTGTTTCTCATCTCAATATGTAGTTAGCAGTGAAAGGTCAGCAAGACAAGATCTTTCTGGGCTTTCTTTAAGCTCCAGTTGCAATTCTATGTATAGTATGTTTTCTTACCTCTTCTGTGATACAGAAACATCCATGACCACTTTTTTTGGTTGAAGGGGTGTGTTGTCAACTACAGCTGTAGTACCAAAGAACTACCAAATGAGAGAAGTTCTTGGGACAGTTCACAGATCATAATTATTAAAAATAAAATGAGTCATGCAGATTTCTCATTTTTCACCTTGAGTATTGATGTACCCAGGATCATTTTTCCCTGAATAGGTTGTAGAAAAAGAATGATTAGTCTGACTTCCTAGTAGGGTACACATAAGTTGCGGTCTCCCTGGTGTGTCCTTGATAATATTACTTACAAAAATGTCCAGTAGTAACTTTAGAATAGCCAAGGACAGAAAATCAATTATTTGTTTAGGAAACCATTCTGGAAGTCTTTGCTCTAAAAATATCTGGATTAGTCAGTCTAATGGTAATTTTTTTTTCTGTTATGTTGTGGAGTTCACTGTCCAAGTTTCCTTCCACTTTTTATATACTTTTTCTTTAACTAGCTTTTTGACATACTTCTAGTATCTCTTCCTGATGTTCTGTAATGTCTGTTTTCTGGTAGTAGAACTGTTCCTTGTGGATCACTTATGAACAGTTTCTTACGAATTTTAACACTGTGAGCTACATTATTCTGGTACTGATTACACTGTCAGTGTTGCCTCACCACTCCGATTTCATTCCCTTGGATGTGCACAGAGTGCAGTAATCTTCTTATGGTGCAAAGATGAGAGAAGTCTTTTTCTCATTGTCTGAAGAAGATATTGATGTCTCCTTTATAACTGGTCTGCTTGGCTCTATTTTTAAGAAAGAATTTAGCTATAATCACACAAATCATTCATGTGCTTAAACATCTGCAGTATCTGGGCATTAGCTTTGCTTCCCTCTTT
Organism: Phainopepla nitens; assembly: GCA_013400175.1. Taxonomy (NCBI): domain Eukaryota; kingdom Metazoa; phylum Chordata; class Aves; order Passeriformes; family Bombycillidae; genus Phainopepla; species Phainopepla nitens. The sequence goes on from VXBQ01003813.1 coordinate 274,813, forward strand.
TCTGAAAAATAAAGATTTGTATTATTAGAAATACCATCCTTTCCCCCTTCCCCTCTCTCTTTAAGTTTGGATTTAGTTTCTAGCTTTATTCTCTTCCACTTTTAGCAATAAATCCTTTCTCACAGATTCTCCTTGACCCTCAGCATTTTTCATTTATGGTTTTTCTAGTTTCTCCTTGACTAATCATCTTGTATTTTTTTAATAGCCTGGAGAACTTTAACCAAAATGCCATTTTTAATCTCATTTTCTTTTCCAGCTTGCATTTTAGTAATCCTCTTTTCTTATACTACTTGCAATTAATGTATCCCATTAGTGTCCCAGACTATCAATGTGTCATTTGCTCAAAGGATTAACATTAAAAAACATATTAGCACTAATACATAGTGAATGAGAGGGATTCCTCTTATGCCTCCGACTTCAGGATGCTCATTGGAAACAAGAATGCTGCTTTATTGGAGTCCTAACCAGAATGAGCCTAAAACACAAACAAGGACTGCTTCTTTACAGATGGATTTGCCAGGATATTAATTAAAACCTGTTTCCAGAATTAGGCAATGTTTTCCTGCAGTCTTTTGAGAATCCTCTTGTAGTTGTGAGCTGTAGACTTTATGATGACAGTCTTTGCCAAATAAGCCTGCAGTAGTAAAGGTTAACTAATTATTGAAATAGTGCACTGAAGTAGCTACAGTAGTGCACTATAGAGCTACAGTTTTGAGAGAAAAGAAGAGATTTCTGGTGGTCTTGGAGCTCTTCAGTTCTGACCAGGCCCTGACAGAAGCAAAACAAGCCTTCCAAAGGATTATGCTCTTTCGCCTTAGAAAAATGCTTTCTTGTGGAGAGATCAGGTACCCAGTGTACATCCTGGGGCATGCAGGTTTGAGTCCATTCTGTACCTTCTTAGCAACTTTATTACAAGATGTCAGAGTAATTTCCATTTCTTGGCCTAGACTGAAAATACTCACACACACACACATACGTTCTTAAATGTCTTCTGCAGATCTAACAGGTATTTTGGATGCTAGTAGAAAACAATAAGTTGGTCTAATCTGTACTTGGGAGTGTTTTACTTGTGGCCATTGCTACTTTCCCAAACTAAAAGGACAACATGCTATTTGTGAAATTGCTGTTAATATGCTTCAGCCAAAGACTGAAGAGTCAGGATTTTCACTATTGAGTGTTTTACATTTATGTTACAGGAAGATCTCAAAATGGATATATTCTTTGTTAAGCCTTAGTATTGACAGAATAATTGTCTTCTGTAACATGAGCAGGCCCTACTCCTGATATTGGCCTGAGCTTTGCCAGAGTATAAGTGGTATTTCACTGTCAACTTTTGGACTCTTGATCAATACACATGTGCAACTTCAGTTTCATAATCTGTTATCTTACAGTTGTTTATGAATAAAATTAACATGAACTGCATGAATTTTGTTAACAATCTGCTAGTTTTTGTACTTACAGCTTTTAGAAGGATTAAGCTTCCTAATTAAAATATAGACTTTATTTGTAAAGTATTAGTTTCATTCCTGCATACTGTGGGAAAGGAGGATCCACAGGCTGCTCAGTCTTACTCCCTGAGAAGAAGATGGCTCAGAGGGGAATATCACCAAAGTGTGTAAATACTTGATGGGAATAAATAAATAAAGTGCTTTCAGGCTCCCCTTAGTTTTGTCCAGTGAGAGGAAAAAAGGACAGTGGGCACTAACTGAAATACCAGAAGAGTTTCGTAAGAAAAGCTTTTTTTTTTTTTTTTTTAACTGTGAAGGTGATCAAACACTGGAGCAAGTTGCCCAGCTGGTGTAGTCTCCATCCTTGGAGATATTCAAAACAGGAATGTATGCAGTCCTGAGCAGCCTGTTGTGGCTGACCTTGGTTTGAGCAGGCAGTTAAGGTAGGTGTGAGCAGATGAACTCCAGCTACCCCTTCCAAGCTTGGCATTTCTGTGATTGTTCCTAGGATGTGAAGAGGACATTTGAATTGGTTTTTATAACTGATGAAACCTTAAAATGAATAAGTAGATTAGAAAGCATTAACAGAAATATTGTGAGTCAGGCTCCTGGTTTTGTAGTAACTGGGTTCATTTTGTGATGAGAGCCCTGGTGCATGAGGATGATTTTGTCTGTTGTTTCTGTTCCGGCATGATCTCGTTTACATTGGAAATAGGAAACAGTGGCTTCCTCTTGTCATATGTTTCTGCCTGTAAGACTTTTAACATCAGTCCTCAAAAACTGACCTAGATCTAGTGGCCATAAAGGGTCTGTTGAGTATCTTTAAAAAGAATAAGTTGCTAACAGTTGATGGTATAGTGAATGCCAGGCAGTTGATGCCTATAACATTTTGAAGATGGTTGAAATTGTGACCAAAGAGTTCAGTCAGGGTCTGAATCATGTTTTTGCCTTGCCTTTATTCTTACATATGAGGGTTGAGGGTGAGCAGATAGGAAGTTTCAACCATAAGACCCATCATTAGAGATGATACAATCCTTCAAACCAGTTAAGTCAGCATGATTACTCGGCCTGGATGGAAAATGAAAATATGAATATTAGGTAGTAAATCAGAAAAGTTAGTTTGATTGTTTAAAATAGTTAGTGATGTTGTTAATTGATAGTTGGATCATTTCCCAGATGGTATTGTTGAAAAAAATTGACATTTCTGCCTCTATTATGTAGAGGAAAGAAGACATACTATGCCCATCACTAAATTAAAAAGTACCTGCATTGAGGAAGGAATTCAGAGGAAGATTGAATGGTACTCATTCTTCAAAAGTTCATAGATGTCTTATGTTTGCATGTTTTCAAAGTTGTTTGGCTCAGCACTATTTTGGCTGCAGCAATACTTTGCAGAGTGTTGACAGAATTGGAATAAATGTTTTCATTTCTGAGATTCAAGACTGTCAGCTCTCTGTCAGTTATCAAGGATTGATACTTTGTCTTGTTTGCAAATGATTATTGCACAATTCTGAAATAAATTTGAAATGGCTAAGAATCTTGCTTTTCAGTGACTGCCATGATGTATAATTTTTGGGGAGCAGATTTGTGCCTGTCGGGATTTCATGGACAAGTACCCCTTTCCATATGTTGGGAATTTGGACTTCTCTTATTATTCTACAGGCAAATTAATTGTTTCCAAGCTCTTCCAACCACCAGTCTTAAAATTTACTAGAGTGTGCAACTATGGCATCTGGATCTTCTTCAGAACCAGAGTGTGACACATTGCAGAAGTGCAGAACAGTCTGAATAATATTGTTGAATATTTTTGTAGATGAGTTCTTCATTTTGTCAGTCTTTCAGCTTGTTATATTAAATAGAAGTATTTAGTGTGTTCATTTCTTATCTTGCAAAATGACCTGCTTTGTGTATTGACCCACATTCCTTAATAAGAAATAATTTTATGCCAACCTTAATGTGCAGTTTGATATAGATCTTACAATTGCCACTAATTACCTGATACAAAGATAGTGCTAAATTTATGATGCAAGCTGTTAACTGAGTGTTAAGGCAATGTCATTTCACGTAGTTCAATTAGTGTTTTGTTGACATTAGGAAGTGATTGAAACAATTGGGGGGTTACTCTTAATGGTCAGTTATTGTCTAGTCTTTACTCATTGCTTGGATATGATTTGATATAGTTTTCTGAAACCATACAGTACCCTTAATTGTGATTGTTCTTGCAGCTGTTACTTTTGATTGATATTGCTACTATCCATTTGTTTAATTAGGCTTTGATCTTTTTTTTCCTTACAAATGTGAAACAACACTGTTTGCACTTTGGACCTCTGTTGTTTTTTTTTTTTTATATTTTTCCCCTGCTTCCATTTCCTGCTTCCACCTAACTGTCTTTGGTAAAATCTGTTTTGACTATAGACCTTTACCACTTGCATAAGGCCTAAATTCAACACAAATGTGCTGGCTTTAAAAAAATAATAATTGTGATTCTTGACCTGTTGCTTTCTTTGCACAGCCCTGAGACTGTTGCTTGTACATCACTGCTATGTATATGCTCACAGGACCCTGCTGTCACATTCTGACTATTTCCACAATACTGGCTTTAGTTCTTTTTCTCTCTGCAGATGTAGTTAGAGTTTGGATCTCGCAATGGAAGTTCTTCTACTTGTTCAGTGGTAATTGAAAGCCAGCACATCTTATCCCATTCACCAAATTGCAAAGCTGTTTCAAAGGCCTTGCAGGACTTAAAAGTACCTGCAATCATTATTCTTCAGTGACAAATTGGAGTTCTTACTGACATCTTTTCAAATGTGTCTGGCAGTACAACCCAGGGGAGACTTCAGTCAGTGGCTTTCCTTTGAACAAGGTTCTCTCATGATTGATTTGAACATATGAGGGGAAAAAAGAAAGGGAATTGCCTAATTTTTTTTTTTTCCTGAGTGCTAGTAAATTAAGAAAAATAGGGATTATTTAGGAAAAAATGGTGGAATGTATGTACCTAACTCCAAAAATTTAATCCTAAAAACCTCAAATTTGGTTATTCACTAACCCTGAAAGCACAAAGTCTGAATAGGAACTTCATTAATAATTTAATGTATTTTTTATTTGTGAGAAAACATTAAACACACAGCTTTACTTTCTTGGAATATCTCAAAAAGACTGGAAAATTTTAGGGCAAATCAAAGCTTATATTACTTACAGTCCTTATCAACTTGTGGTTTCTTGTTCTTGATTCCTTTTAACTACTAGCTGCTTATCTTGTGATTATGCTTATCTTGTGATTATGAACAGGCATAAGTTTTGACAATATAGCTGCAAAATTAAGGAAAAATTACTTCATGAAGAATTAATTCATTTTACATTTTAGCAAACAAAAGCAATACTACTCCCATGTAGTTCAGCCATATAAAGCTTATGCAGGCTTGTTCACGTCAAAGATTTAGCGAGGTTTCATAGTTCCAGAAAAACTCGCAACCTAGCAAGAAGAGTGCTCTGCTGGGGAATGGTAGTATGGGTTTTAACAGAAATGAAGTTTTGATCTCAGTGCAGAACAGAAAGAAGCTGCCCTTATTTCTAAAATGACATGGGATTACCCTTTCCTTAATCCCTGAACGAAGGATAGGCGATGGAAGCAAGTATGAGGCTGGCGACTCGGAGTGGAGGCAGGAACTGGGTGGATACCAGGATAAATAGAGAATAGAGAAACCAGAATAAATAAGAGCATAAAGGTGGTATTACCTTTTTATTTTTCTTTTAGTTAATACTTTCTTTACTGACTATTTGGATTCTATTTTAGGATCCTTGTTTCTCTGAACTATATAGAAAACCTTAATGTCTTACATGAGATTTTTAGAGTGCTTAATGCTTACATAGAAATGCTACAAAATATTCATCTTCATGGTTCTAATTGATTTCTGGACCTTGCTGCAAAGGATTCTATAGTAAAAACACTCATTTCACTGACATGCTGCCTTTTCTTAATTGAGATCAGGAAATAAAGTGCTTCCAGAAAGTGGGGTGCTGCAAGCAAGCTTATATTAAATTTGTCATTTATTTCTAGTGTTATGTTAAAAGCTTGTATTGACCTTCTTTACAAGGACTGATATTTAAATGGAAAACTAAACAGTTAATGGCATTACTGAATTATCTAATATGGAAAGATAATGGTTGGTATTATCTACAGTCTTGATTACAGGAAAAGTTCTATCATTTTGTATCTATTTACGATAAGAAGCAAACTCAATTTTCTTCTCCTCCGTTTTTTTTTTCTGCTAAGTGAGAGGTGATTTTTTTTTTTGAAACTTTTTGATTGTACTTTCTCTACCAATCAACATTTATCAGAATTATTTTATGGTAAACCTTGATTGTATCAGCAGTTTTAAATGAGGTTTGTATCCTTTAGTGTTTCTTCCTTAATACATGCAGCAGCAGAGAGAAAATACTTGACAGAGAATTTAGAATTCCAAGCAAAGTTATAACAGTACTTAGCAGAATTTCATTTGAAGGTATTAATCTAAACCAGAGGATTTGTTTGGTTTTGGCCTAGTAAGATTGAGTCAGAATCAATATTGCAGCTAGATCTCCTCAGTATGAGTGTATTACCTTTACTGCAATGTTTTTTCTTCTCTTACTTAAAATACTTGTGTGTATGTCTGCATGTGTACAGACACACACATGGCACACACATGTTTATATTTGAACTACAATAAAATTGCCAAGATGTTGGATCATAAAGGCAAAAAATAATTCCTACAGGTATATAGCTTTTGAACACAAGATTAATGTGAAGAAAACAGATGTAACAGAGCCTTACTACTTAGGCTAACTCTATTTCTTGACTCCTGAGGAAAAATTGCATGTCTGCTTAGCTGTTGTAGCTATACAAAAGCACAGCCACTGTTTGTGTAGCACAGAACATTTTCTGAATTGTGGAAGGGATGAGAACCAGAAGACACTTAACTTCTGAGGTCATAGTTCATAATTTACAACTATTACATCTAGCTTGTTTTGGTCTTAAATTTCTGTTTTCAAAAATAAAGGTTATGATTTTTGGTTGATTTGTAACAATTTATTTTCCATGTGCTGTTCATTTACCTTCTAAGTCTGTTCTCTCAGCTCTCTTAGATAAATGTTCCACTATAAATAAACAAATCTATTCATTAAGTATTTTTATACCAAAATAGTCTATAAAACATTCTACGTTTATTACCAGTGGGCTTTTAACTTATTACTTTTTTCAGAACAGTGTAATGTCAGAGTAACCAACCAGTAACATATTAAAATGTTTATGGGATTATGTATAATACTTAGAATGTAACAATGTGCTACTTACATTCCTGTAAAAGTTAAGAACTATGAACAAGTTTTTAAGTTCTTCATATCCAGGCTCCTGGTAGATATAATATCTTTCACATTTTACTGAATGTAGCTTGATCTTTGTGACAAACGTGATGTAAATAGTTGTCAAGAGAGTTGAGAAGTTTCCATGTACTACTGCATTGTTACTGTAGACAGAACCTTCTCTACTGTCTGTTACTGGACGTTTTGTGAAGCTTTCCTATATGTTTTATTGCCTTCTAAAAGCCACACTTAACAAACCAGATTCTTCTGTTCTCTAGCCCCTTTTTTAGTGATCTAACCAGGCTGTGGGATTATGTCATCTCCATGAATATTTTCAATTATGTCTATCTGGTGGTCAGATCAAAAGTTGACTGTGTGGCTGTGTCAGTTGTATGCCCTGAAGGTGAGAGATCTGGATGAGCAATAGCAGCCATTCTACTGGATGCAGGAAACCTGAACCAAATATAAACCTTTCCACCTTTACTCTTTAATTTCCATTTTATGCTGGTGGGACAGGGTGTGTTGCTTCTGTTCTGAAACCTATGTGAACTTTTTGCTCATAACTCTGGCAGCCACAACCGTAATCTAAAGTGGTTTGTTGTGAGCTGGATGGAGGGGAAAAGGAAGAAATGCTAGGAAGATGTGACCATTCTCCCCTTTACCGGAAAAAGAGAACCAAACTCTCCTTGTATTCCACAATTACCACAGACTTCATTTACAGCAGTTACCCAAGGCCTTAGAAATCTGAATCTTGGCTGTTACCTCACTCTGTTGCAGATGCAATCAGGCATTGGTGTTAATATTTCAGATGTCTGTGAATAATAATCTGGGCAAAATACAAAACCCCTACCTTGATTCCATTAATTGAGTACATTTGAATAAAGTTCATCTAGTCTTGCAGTCTACTTGTAGCAAAAAAATATTAGTGTCTGTACAGCATAAAAATTGCAATTTTTCAGATATCAAAGTAAAGCTTGAGGCTAAAAGACCTCTGGCTTTTTTCCAGTTTGTATCCATATGCCTTCCTGACTCTTACAATAAGAAACACTATATTCCTCCATCCCTGTGGCTCTCTTGCAATTTATTTACCTATGGAAGATCTGCTTTTAGATGCAGCATCTGATTTTCAACAATTTCCTGCTCTTAGCCAGCTGAATTGACTGAACTAGAAAGAGGTCAAGTCTGTTGCCTGAGGTCACACATTGAATGAATGCCTGAGCTTGGATTTAAAGTGAGATCTGGAGTATTTCCTCCTATTTCTTTGCTACTTGCAGTAAATACTTTTTTTAAAATGTCAGGTATGTTTGGGAATAATCAATCTGTATTATATACAGGAAGGAAATTATAATGCTTAACCTGGTATTTGCCAAGTACATACATAGTTCTTGCAAATGTTATCTGTCAATGCAGCTAGAAAGCAGGAAAAAGGTAGAGTATTTTACAGTTACAGAAGTTAAGCATATATAAGCAATAAAAATACTCTTAGCTGGTAAATGAGGAGACACTTTTTAAAACTCAGATAATTATTTTTGTTAATGGCAAATTTAGCACAATGATATTTCTTATAACATTATCCAGTGAGAAGAAAATGTGTTCTTTATTCTTGTTCTCAATAATAAATTAGATCATGTGTGTCTTCATAGAATCTGAATTAGGAGACCATGCACCTCTGTGTCGCATTTCCTGGTATTCTGCTTGAAGAATCCATTTTTTTAAAAAAATTAATCATCATGTAGGTTGTATATTACAAGTTTCAGAAATTCAGTCTGTGCATCACTGTATTGCAAAACTTCAATTGTGATTAAGGATATGGAAAAATGAGTTTATGTCTATAGTTGGCAGATATGAACACTTTTATCATAGATTAAATATTTGTAAAAATGTGTGTACCTACAGAGAGGTTTTAGTCAGTTTGGGAAAAAAAAATGATACCTTCAACAGGATTCCTAACTTCTCAAACCAAGCTAATCTGAAATACTTTCTCAAACTAAGAACTGAGATAATTCTGACTGCTTTGATTTTTTTTTTTCTATTAAGTACTGCCACAGTCCTGTGCAATTGTAACTGCAGCTTCTAGATGGAAACAGGTCATCTGAAAAAGGACTCCCTTTCCTGGCTATTGTGAAGTTGGTAGTCATAAAGCACCTAGGAGAGCTGTTGAAATGACAATCCAGTCTAAATGGAGTAGTAATAATTATGCTCCCAACTCCTGGAATGAATTTCACAGTCGGTCAGCAACAGCACTTAACCATAATAGTTTAAACAGCTCCTGGGAATGGGAAGAAGTCCTTTCCATCATGCAGAGGATGAAAGAGGAAAGAAGCTGGGTCAGTCAGGCAGTGAAACACAGTTCAATAAAAAATAGCAGAAAGCATTGACAGGAATTATTCTGACCCATGACACATTTTTATTTCCTTAACTTTCTGGAGATAATGAAAGGGACTCCTTGAAGGAATGTTTGAGAAGTTTTATCTTCTCTTTTTGGCTGTAGAAACAGTGTCATGTTAGGAGTCCTAGAAATCCAGAAATAGGCTTGAATTATTTAGGAAAGACTGCATATAGGTGGAATCAGGAGGGGCTTTTTTTGCCTTTTTTTTTTTTTTTGTAGAACTCACTGTCTTGTTCATGGAATCTGTCAGGCAGATTGTTTCTGTAGGGGGCTCCCTGTTTTCTCCACAAAATGTGACCAGGAAGGATAGCAGTAACCTCACAGCAGCGCGTGAGGAGGGAGCAAGGAAGAGATCCTGAAAGGAATATGAGACACAGCAAAGCACGGACAGGAAAAGGCAACACAGGGGCCTGGAGCTGATGGCAAGAGCATCTGTGCAGCCTGTGAGACAGAATGCAACCATTTCTCTGAGTTGGTGTTTAGAATAAATAAACACTGAATTTGGAGACACTTCTGGCCATCTTGAATTTATCCCATTATGTGTGAGAAGGAAAGCAGTAAGGTTTTCCTGCCGCCCTTACACAGTGAGCCCACGGCCAGATGAAGTTTTTATTGAGGTTCTGCTAAAGGACTGTAGCATGAAATAAAGCCCTTGCAGTCAGTAGTTAACTCACTGGCATGGATTTAAAATACAGGAAATAATGAGCTTGAAAAAGTTAATGGTCAAGGTATTAATGGAATAGTTAAACTAGTTAGGAATAGATTTCTAAAATTCTGTATTATAGTGGGAAAAGCTTTTTTTCTTGGTCTCAGTATTGTTTATAAAACATGTGGGTTTTTTAAATTTTTTTTTTTATTTGACACATCAAGAATGTATGGAAGTTTTTCACTTAATTCCAAATAGGCTTTTTTATTATCATTCTTGAATTTATAGGAGGGTGTTAAGTGAGTAAGAGAGCTCGTGCTTAAGCAGAAAGTATTCAGCTTGGCAGATCTAAAGTACTGTTAGGTCATTCATGAGAGGAATAAGTGTTTTCCCTTAATCTTCATTTGGACATAACTTGGAAATATTTGCATCCTCTATGCATCCTCATGTTTCAACTCTGCCATCCAGCAAAGACAGGAGATACTTAGTTCAACCTCTTGTATGGATAAAGCTGGAAGTGACATCAGCATAATAAATAGGAAGGAGCAGAACAAATAAATGATTACTGTTAATTTAAGATGCAAGTCAGGTTACAAAAAGAGGCTTTATTCAGATACTTGAAAAACATTTTGAAGCTGATATTTTAAGTGTATATGAATGTTGCATTGTTTTGAAGTTGCAATCAATAACAGATTACAAAACATTTTCTGCCTGTCTACTGGCAAAAGTAACAGATAATCTATTTGTTAGTTGTATTGAGTTCAACTATGCCTAGACTTGGACCCTTTTAAAAATTAAACTTTCAGCAAATACAGCATGTAGATTCAAATACATTATTTTTCATCTAGTCTTTATTGGCCTTTTTTTTTTTTTTTTTTGTAAAGCTTCTTTTGAGAGGGCATTTTGAAATTGCTATTTTTTACATTTGCTGCAAGTTTCAGACTTATTCAACAAGTTTTCAAGTTGACTTAGAAGTCTCTTGCTTTGCTGCTTCAAATGCACAAAACTCCACATGCTGTGTTCATGCTCCAGAGGAGCACCAGAGATGGCTGGATCCAACTCCTTGTAGCAAGTGTGTGCTTCATGAACGATGTTTGCAAGGGAGCCCCAAGCTCCTGCGGGGCAGGGATGGACTTCTGAAATGGAGTTCAGTCAACAACAGTGCAGGCTGAAAATGGAATTGAAAAATAGGAACAGATTTGTTAGCTTTCTGCTCTCATGACTGCGATGACTGCAAGTATCACTTAATTTTTGGTTTTGTTGATGGAAACTACTCTTGCAACTCAGAGCATAACCGAGCCCTGAGGAACTTGCCAGACTTGCTCTTTTTTTAAAGGTATGATCTGTTCTGTAGCCATAGCTCATCTGAGAACCTTTCATAATATTTGCTATGAAGTGTAAGTGCTCCTAGAAGTGTCTAATACTGCATTCCTCTAAAGTGCCAGAGGAAAGTTTTCTTCTGGATTTTTCCGGCAGTACAGTGTTGCTTTGGTAAATTTCCATGTGTTTGCTAACCAGCACATGGCACCATCTGAAACATGTCATAAAATGCACAGCTGTGATTAAAAGCTCTGTGCTGGAGGAGTAAAAAATTTTTACTGTCTTGCATAATACTAAAAAATAGAAGATTTATGTATTTCCTTTCCATTGTCTGCTTTTTGAAACTTTTTTCTTATCTCTTTATCCTCTCACTTTAGTGTGTAGTTAAACTTACATGCAACAGTGCATACCAGTACCTTATTCCTTCTTAACTCTCACATCCTGCTTTTGAGAGCTGATGTCATTGGTGGTTTTTTGCAGCACACTAGACATTGTAGTGCTGTGCTTTGAGTAGTCAAAAATTATTTTTTCTTCAGGCTATTACAAGGCCAAACTTGTATGTATATTTGGCTTGAAAGAAACAGGTTGCTTTATGGAAGAATTTATTAATCAATTACTAATAATTAATGTGCTTTCAACAGGTGGATTTAAGGACTCATTTTTTTATATGCACAGAGTTGAAGAAAATTCTTTGCTTCGGAGAACTTAACCTTTAGGATCCCCGTGATATCTGTCTGCAAGATGTGCATTCTTATTCTAGCTTCTAATTCTGTTAAATTTTGCATTTGTTTTCTCATTTATAAAACACTGTTTTGGAAACAGGTCCCCTCTACCAGGATAGCAGTATCAGAGAGTTACTGCATTGTGATTTATTTTTCTTTTCCTAGAAACCACTCACCTAATTTAAATTTCCATCAATTCAAAATTTTCTCTTTCCCTTGAGCACACTTTTTCCATATTTTTCCTTGAAAGTACTATTAATACTTTCTGATTATTCAGCAGAAAACTAAAAATGTCTCTTGAGCAACCCAGCCTGATTTAATTGGTTTTGGTGTATGGCAAGCTAAATTCAGATCTCCATTTATCAAACCCCAAGTCTCTCCTCCCCTCTAAAAGTGAGTGGTGCTCAGGTGAAAAAAAATCACGAGACAAAAAATCTCTTTGAGACTGCATAAAAGATTTTGTAACATTCACAAGGTCAGCACAGCAATTAAAGGAGTGTTAGTGTTGGCATCTCTACCCCCTTCCCCCCCTCAAATTCTAAACTCGTATTCCTGACAGATTTCCAGGTTTCTCTGGTTTGAAGCCCCATTTTTACTTTGTTTTTTGTTTCTCCCATTTTTTGCTTACAGTGGAACAAAGAAAAAGGGATGGGGGAGTACACTTGTATATCAAAGACAAACAGTGTATTCAGAGGGTCAAAGTTCCTCTTTTTCCTGAAGAATTTCAATTCCTAGGGTCCTTGGGGGATGTGAAGTTGAGTAACCATCACCTTAAAATCTTTGTTTTCTGTTGAAATTTAACATACTTTGCTTTGGTTACCTTCCAACATCCCCTCTCCTTCTTCCAAGCCCTCTAAATTCTACCTGATGAGCTTTTCTTATGGTAGGCTTCTCAAACTTCAGGACACTTCAATCATTTAATTTCAATTACATGCTTAAATAAAAGATCAGGCATGCATGTTTGTCCTGATCTTGGCTAAATGTCAGTTGCCTAATTGGTCACAGTTCCAGAATTTGGACATTTTTAGTTCAATTCTATGTTGTTACTCCCCCCACATGCTGCTTGGTCTCTTAGTTTATTTTTCTTCAAGTAGATAGAAGAGAGAAAAGGCCCTCAGATCAAAGGCTAAGAGAATTAGGACTGTCCAGCCTGGAGAAGAGAAGGTTGTGGGGTGACCTGATTGTGGCCTTTTAGTATTTGAAAGAGCTTACAAGAAAGATAGGAGACATTAGGGCATGTCGTGACAGGAAAGGGTGGAACGGCTTCAAACTAAAGAGATTAAGTTTAGATTAGATGGTAGGAAGAGACTCTTTATGATGAGGGAGGTGAGGCACTGGAACAGGTTGCCCAGAGAAGCTGTGGCTGCTCCAACTCTTGAAGAATTCAAGGCCAGGTTGGATGGGGTTCTGAGCAACCTGTCTGGTGAGAGGTATCCCTGCCCATAGTAGGGGAGCTGGAAAGAAATGATCTCGAAAGGTTCCTTCCAACCTAGGCCATTCTGGGATGCTGCAATAAAATAATTCTTCTGTGTTCTCTCTGTGAGTTGTATTCTTGTGCAGGTCGCCATTAAAATGGCTCAGTAGTGCAGGAGAAAGGTAAAGTTTGGGTAAGCCTTTTAGTCATATGCAGTTATATGAAGTATCGTCTATCTGTTCAGATTGTTGATTGCCACCATAGCTTCACCAAAATTAAACATTTTCAGTTTGTGATACAGTTTTTTTTTGGGTGACTAAATATTTAGAAAGCATGCCATTTATTTTGGGGTGTGAGTGTTATTTGTACACTGCTAAACTGCTTCACTTGAAGTTTGTAAGATCAAAAATGCTGATATGAATAACAGAGAAGTCAAACTAACTCCTAACAGGTTGAGTCCAGGAGGAAGAAATAGATGAGTAACAATCTTTCGAGCAAAATCTCATGAGCAGAACCCCTGAAGTGGACTGGGTGAATATTTCCAGTTTCCACTTATATTCTTTATTTCTTGATGGGACTGTGGTATATTTTTCTCTGAAAATTTCAGGCCTGGCTGTTGTTTTTGTAGCAAAGTTTGGTGGAAGGAAGGAAGGGAGAGACACAGGAGCAGCACTCCTGTGCATTCAAACAATCTACCTTGTGAATAATGCTTAGTTATGGCAAAGACATCCTTGCAATGCCTGCATGTAAAATAGAAGGAAGACAGAAAATACAAAAAGGATAGAAACTATTTCTGGTATAATTAGAGGCTGCAGTGAATTTGAGCAAAAGGTGAATCAGCCCTGAGCTTGGAGATCAACATGCTGTTTAGATTTCTGGGAGATTGTGGAAATTAACTGAAATGATTTCTGGGACAATATGTGGATCTGAAGGTAATTTTTAAGAGTTTTAGCTCATTAAGCCCATTTGTAGGAAGATTCTGGTATGGGAACACTGTCTTGAACTGAGTTACACAAATCAGATTTGTTCCAATTACTGGTGTTTTGGCTAAAGTCATAGGATTGGGGGTGAGTGGGTGAGTTTAGCTGACTGGAACATTTTCCCACTCACATGCTGTGCTTGGTCTGTGTGCCCAAATTGGGTCTGCTGTACAGATGCCATATGGGATGCTGTAGTCAGGCTCTTGAGTGGGACAGGTACATCTCTATCCAGTAAAATGCTACTGAGATGCTCAGTGACCAACAGACTCTTAGGGAGATATTGACTTTAAAATTTGACTGAAGGTTAGAATTTCTGACTGTGACCCCTGTGCCCAATACAAACAGTTTTCTGGGTAACTTGAGGATGCTGATGGGTAGAAAGACTGATACCAAGGTATGCTTTGTCAGCAGCTTTTCAAATGCCAGCACCACCAAAATTGCAACTATTTGCCTTTTTAGGAACTTAAGTATGGTTTAGAAAACCATTGCATCCCGTGTGTGCTTTGTACAGCAGCTGGGAGTACTCCTGTGTAGGTCGGAGACTCTCTTGAATAGTTCATCTCACAGAGAAAGCCCTGATGGCATTTGAAAATCTAATTTGGGCATCTGTGGTAATAATGGCTGGGGCTGGCAGGCAGTGGGGGTGGAGTTCAGAATGAGGTGGTAAGTCATCAAGTGATTAGTCATAATTCCTAAGACAGTAAAATTACAAGTCCTAATTCTAAAGATAATGAAAGAACAGAAAAGAAAACAACATTTAGGTCAATGAATAGACTTCTGTTCACATCAGAGTAGAAAGCTTAATTAACTAAGTGTTTTATATCATTTGCAAACACCATCATACTGACTCTGCTCCGTTGTACATCTGTTTTGTCAGTGCCAAGTGAGCACTCGGGGCTCAGCTGATCTCCATCTCTGGAGTGTTCCTATGCAGTAATTTTCTATGTTACTTTTAATTAATAATAAAGACAATCATTAAGGAGTTCTTTCATCTTAAATCCTTTGGCTTGCAGGCTAAGACGTCCTGACTGACATCTCTAGCCTCTGCCTGTCTGCTCTCTTTCAAGGTAGGGAGATGGAGGCACTTGCCTCAGTCTGGGGCAGAGTGTAGGGGGAGAAACTGAATTTCCAAGGGGTCTTGTCTCTTCTCTGCTCTGCTGCAGTCTCCTGCTTTTGGGTACTCCATCTCCAAAGGAGTCCCACTCCACAGTGCCATTTGGATCTATAAACAGTATAACAAAAGCCTGATATGCTTTTAAAAAAGTTCAATTCTGTAGGGGCAGCCAGTCTTTGCTGCCTACAGGCTAGATAGATATTGACTTTAAACACAGCCCCAAGCAAGTGAAACTGCACATAAATAGCCTCAGGAAATACTGACCTCAGAACACACCTGCACAACACAATCCTTCTCCCAGTTACTTTCTATTGTGAAGGCCAGTACCTCAGTGTTGCATTATACCAGTGATATATTACTGCTTTCTTTTGCTTTGTTTTCAGCTATTTCACTCCTTTCAGTGATGGTGATAATCTGTTCCATGCCCATCAATTCTTACATTACAGAACAAAGAAGTGCATGCAATGTCCTGCTGATCCTGGGCTATTTCATTAGTGCTTGTGCACACCAGCTGTGCACAGCTGCAGTGCTAGAGTTCAGAGTTTACAGTAAAATTCTTCTTAAAAAGAACACAGACAGTAAGAGCAGAAAGAGCTGGGCTTGTTTAGAGCATCTTGAAGAATCTTGCCCTCTCAGTAGCACCCCCACTTTGGCTTTGTCTATGACCTGATGTTTCCACTGATACAGAATTAATTTTCTTACTGCAGGAAAGGTCATAGTGATCAAGTGACTTAAATAGGTTTATAGCCCTGGGTACACTGACTCCTTATGCTTAATTTTTATTCCAGGCAATTTCTTCAAGACATCAAATACTCATGAAAAATCAATAGTCAAACTCTCACTGTAGATGATTTGATATTTTTAGGAATATACATGAATCTGTTAGGTGTATTTTAAGAAATTTGCTGAAGAAATTACTGGGACGTTACACGTGACTCACTGCCCAGTTCACAATTATTGATGTAGGTGTGGTTGAGGATAACATTTTTATTTAAGGGCCTAATAAAAATTCTAAGGAGTGAAAGGACTAGTAAAATGTGGAGGTACTCTCAATGCAAAATCTTCTCTGGCAACATGAAATAGTCATAGCTCTATTAATACAAAAACTCATTGCACCTGCCATACAACACTTGGCTTACTTGTAGGTCTCATCAGTTGTTGAGAGTGCCTAGTAATGCCTGCACCAAAAGTGGCTTGCACATATGTCTCCATTCAAGAGCTTTGTCCTTAGAGTAAGACTTATTAGAGACCTCATTTTACTGATTAAATAAGGCTTAAATATTTAAATTGTTCTTCTCTTGCAGTTAATACAAACAATCCAGATATTTCATTTAATATGCATTTTTACCTATAATTTAATTAAAACCAAAAATTTATATTTTGAAAAGTTAGAAAAGGAGGCAGTTTTTCCCAAAAGGTCCAATTAAGTTTCAATTACTATTTTGCAAATCTTATTGTTGAGGGGATGGACACATGTGCAATCTGTCACAGGCCGAGGGAAATGTGTATTTGTTTCTGATACTGTAGGAATATAGGTGGCTCTGCTCTGTCAATGCTTTATGGTAAAATTACATCTTAATTTAACTTCTTGGAGCTGGTTTATGTGCTCACACTAAGAATATTTTATAAGTATCTGAGACTAAGATCTAAGTATCTGAGAATTTTAAGACAGCTGTATTATAAGCTTATCTAAAATAGCTGTGGGCATGTTGGTGGAAGACAAGGAAGGAAGTGCAAAAGAATCAGTGAGTGATGAGCAGAGAAGAATGTTTCCATCCATTCAAGTGAATTAATTTCATTGCATTCCTTCCTCACTATTCATCAGCCACAAAAAAAGGCAAAAGGTAATGAAAAAAAAAGGCAGGAAAGAGTTAAACCACTGGTTTGCTGAGCTGTAATTGATTCAGCTGTATCATCTTATGTGGCTAACTTGTTATCACTGTGGTAAAAGCATGAAGGTGAGTTGCAAAGAAGAAACTGCTGTTTCTGCATGGAAAAGAGTTATAGGCCAAATGGGCAAGTAAGGAATGGGCATCATTAAACATACTGGCACAGTGGACAGAGCAATAGGGGAGAGAAAATGTGCTGAATTAGGAAAAAGATTTGAAAACAAGAGAACAACTTTTGAAGTCCATATTCCTGGAAAAAGGGAGCAATGATGTGAATGCAAGTGGAGTGGCACTTAAACCAGCTGGGTCTGGGAAAATGCACTGTGGAAACTGCTACTTGTTTGAATTCTGTGGAGATAAGTTGGAGAGTTTGAATTGTATACAGAAAATTTTGACAGTAAAAATGTGAGTTTTAGATAAATAGCAAATTTGGTCATGTGCTGGATGCCTGAGGGGAGTGGGTCAGGGATGTCAAAGGTCCTTGCGCTCCAGTGGTGGGCAGGAAAGTCCGTGAAGCATTCAGAAATGAGGGAGTACTTATAGTAGATAGAGTGTAAGAGGAAAGATAAGTATTTCAAATGAGACCAGACTGGTTATATTGACAGTGAAGTGCCAACAAGATTGTGTTTGTGAGACAGCTGAAATGCAGAATTAGGAGAGTTGGAAAAGCAGACCTTTGAGTAGCCACCTATAAGGAATGCAGGAAGGGGAGTATCAGGTGCCTTAGACTAACACTTTGTGATACTGTTTGAAGTTACCCCTTCAGTCTTTGGGTCTTTCACTTCTGTCTAAGAGTGAGAATCTTCTCACAGTTTGTGCTCGTTATGATGCAAACATGGTTAAAACAAATCACTGGACAAAATATTCATGTAAATCACAGACTGCAGGTAGTGTACACTCATATAGTGTGCAAACTATAATGCGAATAATAAAATATACATATGAGGGCTGTTTTCCCACTTACGTCACAAATCTCAAGAAATTCAAACTGTTCCCAAAAGCCAGCAGGCACAGCATTGCAGTGGGGTTAGAAGAAGGAGATGCTTTGGAGAAATCACAGAGTTAATCAAGATTTTGTCTTGATTCTTGCTGAAATAAGTTTAATTTAAAACCACAATTCATTCCTGTGGCATAGACCACCATTTATTTTTCTGACGTTAGTGGCACTTATTCCCTTGTAGTATATATTTTGCTTGCTGTCTTTAAACTTCATTATTTGTCACAGATTTTGCTATTGTACTGCAATACTGACTACCTTTCCTCATGAAATGCATGAATCTTTGCTTATTTTCCTAAGTGGTGGTGAATAGGGAAATTAAATGTGTTAACATATTCAACTTTAGGAGGTGACTGGGCCTCAAAAAGAGCCTCAATGAATGTCAGTCAATTGGTTGGGTAAGACAAGCATGCAGCCACTGAATTAATCAAGAAATCAGTATCTCACTGCACAGAAGTGTGAGGTTTTGGGTTTTGTTTCCAGATTTTTTTAGTGCTAGTGTTATAGTATTTAGAACGTTATGAGTTTATTCAACTTTAGGGAGAAAGCATAAAGGTTTTCCTGCTAAAAAACCTGATAGTCTGTTATGTCTGAAGCTGTAAGTCTGCTGGTGATCACTGCAGGTTGCTTCATGAAGCGCAACCCAACACTCTACAATAATGAATCCACTGTAATTGGAACTTGATGATCCTTGAGGGGGAAAAATGTGTGCAGTGTATTCTTTAGATCTTATTTCTAACCTTTTGGGCTCCTTGCAGATGGTGAGAATTGAAGTATTGTTGCAATGTTTTTCAGTACAGCTTCTTAAACTATTCTGATGTTCAAAACTAAAGCACTTGTCCCAGTAAGCCATACTTTTCAAAATAGCATTTTGAAGCTGTTTTTGATGGTTTTATGTGGAGTGGAAGCAGAGATGTGTACTGGTTTTGGCTGGGGTAGAGTTAATTTTCGTTGCAGTGGCTGGTATGGGCTGTGTTTTGGATTTGTGCTGATCATGTGGAGATGTTTTTGTCGTTGCTGAGCAGGGGTTGCACAGAGCCAAAGCCTTTTCTGGTTTTCATTCTGCCACGCTGGGGAGGAGACACAGCCAGGACAGGTGACTCAAATAGACCACAGGGATATTTCAGACCATGTAACATCATGCTCAGTATGTAAAGGGGGGGAAGAAGGAGGAAGAGGGAAAAAGGGAAGTACATTTGGAGTGATGCTGTTTGTCTTCCCAAGTAACCATTACCTGTGATGGGGCCCTGCTGTCCTGGATATGGCTGAGCATTGGCCTCCCATGGGAAGCAGGGCATTCATTCCTTGTTTGGCTTTGCTTGTGTGCTCAGCTTTTGATTTCTATATTCAACTTTTTTTACCTCAGTTCATGGGTTCTCTGGCTTTTACCCTTCGGATTCTCTCCCTGATCCTGTTTGTGGGGAGTGAGTGAGTGGCTGTGTGGGGCTTGGCTGCTGGCTGGCATTACAGATGACAAACACCATACACATTGAAACCAAACTATTTGTGGAATATCTGACACAATGAATACTGGAACTTAGCTAAAAAGAACTTAACATTTTAAAGAAAAGTATTTTTTTCAAAATAAAATCGAACAGTTCTTCCAAACCTGAAACAAACCCCAAGCATTTATCATCTGCAGTATAATTCTTTTTCCCTGTAAATTCTATTGATCTTCCCAAAATGCAGTGCAGAACATTGATAGATTAAAAATGGGCCTGCCTGTGTCCAAAACAGAAAGTGGGATGGAGGAGCACAGCAATAAAGGGAAGAAAGTAACGCCTCAGGTTTTATGAAGAGCAACATGAATTGCCTGACCAAAAAAACTAAGAACTGGAAAAAATTTTTGAAACAGGGGAACAACAACAGAGAAGATATGAAAAACATGGGGAATGCAGGTAGAAACTTTAGTTTGTGTACCACTGAAATTTATACTTTATTGGGATGCCTACTATTTCGATTTTTCTTGGGCAAAAATAAAGTGATGCTGGCCAGGGGCTTGGCTTCATACATGTTGAAGGTCAGAAAAGATATAGTGAATGTCATTTAGGATCTTCTTGATTATCTTCTTCCAAAAGGTTTCAGTTAACTTTACTGCATTTTAAACATTTCAACAATGTGAGGAATGGTGCTTTAAATGAAAGATTTGTGATCATGATATGTAATATAATACATCTTGTTTTGTAAGTTTACGCTTAGAGGGTTATATACTTGCAAGTTGCTCTACAAGTACTAACCTTTGAGGGGATTGTCAGGTTATTTTATCTCACAGGTATCCTGGGGACAAAATAATTTCACCATCGTAGATGAAAATAAATTCTGTATTTTTGTGAGGTTTCTTCAGAGTTTTTCAGATAGAAAAGGGAGAACTCTTCACAAAAAGCGCTTTGTTGTCACCATCTGTGAAATTGACTGATCAAGTTTGGTCTCTGAAAATAGGGAAAAAGCTGAAGATACCAGATAAATTGATTTTGTTTTGTGGTGGTGCTCTTTGTTTGTGAGTGGGTTTTTTGGTGTTTTTTTTTTTTAAATAAATGTTTCCTATGATTTGTAAATTTTCTAAAAGATGTTATGGTGGTCCAAAATATTCCACAGCTAAGTAGTACTGAATGTTGTCTTGAGGCTGGAACTGAGTATTTTCTAAAGCCAAACTTCTTAAGAATGGAAGAAGATAATTGGCAATTAGATTCTAAAGACTGTATACTAAACCCAAACTTTTTTCTCAGACAAAGCTAAGATCTTTCTATTTGCTGTACAATGTTATCTTGCTTATTGCACTTTATTGTTGTGGCAGTACCTGAATCTAGATTATAATTAGATGTTGGCCACATAATTTTTTTTCTTTGTTATTAATAGGATGTGTGTGAATGTGTTTGGTAATTCTGTAGTGGTTAAAATCCAGATTTCATACTGTCATGGGAAGTGTCATGCTTTTGCTTCACAACCAGACAGTGTATGTTTTCAATAAAAACTTATTTAGGAAAGTACAACACATTCATCCTTGATATTTAAGCAAATTCACACTGCAGAATGATTAATTGCATTCAGCCTTTTCATCCAGTTCTAATTTTTCAGGGGACATAATTGGATGCAAATTGGCCAGTGTTAATCATTAGATACCACTAATTAAAAACAGAAGCTGTAGGTAATGGTATGATTATTGGTAGAAATAAATGAAGCAGATCAGGTAACACTTTTCTTCAGGGACTCATGACTTGTGCCTGAGCCTCATTAAATTCCAACATGTGAAGGTGCCCTGCTGGTAGAGGCTGCAGGAGAGCTGTATTTATAAATAACTTAAAAGTAACGTAGGAGGGCAGGGCCTGAGAAAGGAGGTGTGGAACATTCCTGTGGCTCAAGGACTTAGCAGCTTAATTAATTAAAAACTTGAAAAAAGAAATTTAATTAGGTGAAAACTGGTTTTGCATGACAAAAACCCAGTTGAAAGAGAAACAAAGGGCATTTTCTGACAGTGTTTCTGAAGCATACTGAAATCCCATGTCCTGAAAATTCAGTGGGTACTTTTGTATCCAAAGAATTAATTTCATACTTTGTCTTTTAAAACTGATGGTGATGTTAGTTGACACTAACATACTATGACCTGTATACTGACTGAACTGGAAGCTCAGTGGAAAAACTGTGATCATTCATTGAAATTGATAGCTGTGTTTTGTGTGGGGATTCAGAGGGAGATAATTGCCTCATGAAGAATCTTCTGACTTAGCTTTTAACTTGCTTTCAAAATACGCTGATGACCAAAGAAACCTTTCAGTCCTGTGCTTTGGGGTTTTTTTCCATCCTAATCACTAAAGTTCACCAGGAATAAATGTTAATAATAACTCCCTTTAAGGGATTCATACAGTGATGGAAAACACCACTTACAGGATTCAAAATACTGCTACCAAAGAAAAGGTACTGCATGCTGTTCAGTCTTATGGACTGAATTAGTGAATTAAGCATTTTTAGGGGGAAGGAATGAGCCCTGAAAAAAAAAATTCACGATTCCTTCGAGTTCCAAACTGATGCAATGTTTACCAGTTATGTAGGCAGTGACTGGGAGCTAAGATCCCTGTTTTCTGGGTGCATGACTTCTGTCCAGCAGCTTTGCTCTGGCACTGGTCTTTTCTGTCTGCCATCCAGAAAGAAGGACCTGCACAGATGGCAATGCCTCAGCGCTTTGGAGGCAGAGATAGAGAGGATGGAGCTGTAACAACCAGAATTAGCACCTAAGCTTAGAGCTGTGCATACCACAGATTTACAGATGTACCACAAGTCAACCTTTGGATAATGACTGCTCTTATATAAACTTAGAGTTGCAACTGCTACTGTGACATCAACGTCATATCACCACTCATCCACAAACATAAATGATGGCTTCAGCATAAAAAAGCAGAAAACTGTATCCTCTTCCTTCGTCCCAGCAAGCCTGTCTATTCAACCCTGTCCATAGGCAGACTTCTCTGCCTGTGAAGAAAACCAGTTTTTAATTCCCATTGCAAATTAAAGACAGTAGTTAAAAATGCACTGTTGAAGTGAATACCAAAGAGTTCTTCAACATGCAAACTCAATACTGTCAATGCAACAGAACATTTTTGGTGTAAACAAAGCTGTTAGTGTGTTTTGTATCTATATGGTCAATGTAACAGCTGCCACTGTTGAGGTGTGACAGTCTAAAGTTAAACAGGCTAATGAGTCAATCCATCATTATTAGAAATCAATGGAAAGGCTCCCATTGGCTTAGGGAATAACTTCATCAACTGTCATGGTAGCAAATGCTCTTGACCTGTGCATTTTGAAGAGCAAAATAATGAGCACTAACAGCATCTCTTCAAGCACATATAGACTGTTCCCATTATACCAAAGACTTACTGAGTGGAGAATGAAGATTCAGGGTGCTTCCTCTGAAATGCTGCCAGTCTGCTCGTACCAAGATGAAAAGGCAGGTAGCAGCTCCTTTTGTTGTGAAACCATCAAAAAGGTGGACAAAGTAATGTATTTGGTTTTCCTAGCAGGAAGCTGGGTAAATCTCACACCGATTGAATGAGGTTTCATCAACCTGTTTTGCCTGCTGTTGCTCTGGGTTATATAGCACTGCTGAACTAGCACTGGAGTTACCCAATATATGTTTCAGATCTCTGTTGCTTCTATGATATATAACTCTCTCCAATATAAATAAAATATTCATTAATTAATCCTTATTTTTGTGCTAATAATTCCACATTGTTTTTCTGTAACTATGAAGAACATTATTCTGGGTTTTATGGGTGATGACTAATATTTACTAAAGTTTATTTGAAGTAGTTTTCTATAATTGACTGCCAGTTTCATGTCGCTTTGCGTTTGCACTGAGTAAGGCAGTATTCTCTTCCTCAAAGGCCAGAAGCTTGTATCATCCTTAGTGCTCAGCATCTTTGAGTTTTTCTGAAGAAAACTGCAGTGGCACTGTTGGTGGCATGAAACATTTAACACTGCTTGGATGTGATGCACGGCTTTATGCACCTTGTCATTCTTGCTTAAAAATCATTAAGATGTGTTACAATGTCAGCATCATAAAGGGCCTACCTTGTCTTACTGTGACCTAAAAGTTGATGCATGCTGTTCAGTAGCAGGTCTGATTGATTTTTCTTGTACCCAACAGAGACTTTATTTACATTTTGTGAATTGTTAGAATTCAGTTTCTTGAACTCATATCATTAGTGCCTCAGTCACAGAATTTCAAACTTGTTCAGACACAAGAGGGTGAAAAAAAAGATGGTGCCAGTCTTAATGTCAAACATAATTTTTTTACTTCTTCTCCTTCCACTTTCATCAGGACTTGTCTTTGTCACAAACTGCACTGACTTGTTCTGACATTGCAATGGCTCAAGTCAAAAGAAACTGAGGAAGCAAAAGAGCTGTGGAAAAACCACTAAACCCCTGAAATGACCAGGAGCTGTGGTCCTGCTATGTGAATCCTGCAGGTCCTACTTTCAGCTGGCTCTGCATTAATTCTTCTCTCCACCTAAACCAAGGAGAGGGGGAAAGAAGGGAGTAGGGTTTTTCCTTCCAGATGCTTGTTTTTAACATGTTTGTAGTTTTATAATGTGATTGGTATGAATGTAACTGTTGACAGACACTTAAAATCTAAAAACATATATTAAGAGAGGAAAAAATGTGGGGGTAACAGAATGTAAGAATCAAAATACATCCTGTTGTAAATGCAACTAACATTTCAATGTTAATAGTCTACCACAGAACTCGAACTGACTCAAATGACAGATTACTGATGATTAGGTTAAAATCATGTAAAGTTTAGAGGTTTGGATCTTTTGATAATTTTTTTTTCTGCAAATGATAGTCTCAGTATTGCACAACCTATAGCCCTTCCAATTTTGTGAAAATGTCATGCTTTTGAAGTGCAAATGCAGTGATTTCTTTGCTTTATCCACAGTAATTAAAACAGGGCTTATTTGCCCTGCTGTATATGTATATCCTCTATTTTATCTTTCAGCAAATCTATTTTACTGCAATAGCCTTGTAATTGAGAATCTGTGCTTATCTATCCAAAGCCCTTCTTCCTTCTTTTTTGAAGATTTTAGTATTTAATGTTTGAGGTTGCTTCAGAACGTTGAAATTTGCGTCTGTGGATAAATATGAGTGAGTTTTCCAGCTTTATAAAAAGCAGCTTTTTGAACTATACTAACCACTCATAATGTTAAATTTATATCATTATTAAATACTCAATATATGCAGTCTTAATCACCAGAAAGTGGTACCACAGGTGTCCTGTTCTGATTTCCAGTAAATTGCTGTTTAAGCTCCTGTAGATTTCATACTTTTGGCAGATAAAATATCAGGTGAAATATTTAATGAGATTTAGGGAATTTATTTCTCTTTTCTTTTGTTTACCTTTTAAAACAAAGCTCCCTTTCTTTTATGTGTCAGCAAAATTAAGCTACCTGTAACTTATTTCAGACATGAAGCAGCATGGCCTGTTTTCCATACAAATTTAATCCAGTGTAGTATATATTATCCATGACTCAGAATAGCATAACAAAAAAAGCCATCAAAGATTGCCATTATGAATAAAATAGCTGCTAGATAAGATAAACACTCAAGACGGATGATAGTGGAGATTAAAATTTTATAATTGGCCTTCTACAATTAAATTCTAAATTGAGAAAGAGTTTCTTCCCATTCCATCTCTTCTTCATAGACACCATTTATTACATCTTTGTCTAACTCGTAGAGGGGAAAATTCGTTAAAGGGTTTTTTCTAAAAAGGATTATTATGATGCAAATTCCTGCTTTTGTAGTATGTGGTGCACAATGCTGCTGCGAGAGAAGTTAATTAGAAGGAGAATGGACAGCTCTGTGGACTATAATGGGAGAAGATGCCTTTTAATTGTAAGGAAATCCAATTTTAAACTGACTGTGTCTTGGTGGTCTCATTTATTTTCCAGTAAAGGCAAAAATCACCGTATCTGATAAAAATCATTATTGTTCATAGCAGTAATCTCTTTTCCTGCATCCTTCCTTCTGGGGAGCATAGATTAATTAGCAATACCAAATAAACATTACATGACACGTCCTATGTAGTCAGAAAGTATCTTTGCTCTTTGACATGTAAAAGAGAAACAAATAGGGAAACAAGAGTTTCCCAGCTCATATTCAAAGAGGAATGCTAGTGATAACATAAGCCCTAAAGAGATGGCACCATGTTTTATTTAGCAAGCTGTTGCTTGCTGTGTTCTTAAGGGCTCAGTGTTCTCCCTTCTTAGGTCCTGTACGTGCAGAGAGCACAAATGACCTTTCTAATGACCTTCTGTAGTTTTGTGCTTCTTGGTGGCAATTTTTGTGGTAAGCAAATCATAGGCGTGAAAAAATCCTTGGGGGAAATGTGAGTAAAAAAATAGTTGGTACTGAAAGCAGTGTATGGAGAGGCACTTCTCACATGTGGAAAAGAGGCAACCTTTAGAGACAGGAACATGATGGAGAGGACAGATGCACACTGGAAAGGAATACAAGAAGACTGAGGCCAGGGGGAATATACCAGGAGAAAAGTGAAGTTTCACCATACTGATCTACTGGCAATTTTATTAGAAGACTGGATTACTAGGTTACTCTATACTGTGGACAAGAGATGCAAAAATACCTGATCCCCAGTGCCAGAGCTATGAATCCCTCTTGCTTTTTGATTTTCTAGAAATTCAAATTTTTACTTTTGCATAAAGGTTTTTCTGTCTCCACCTCGTCCATTACCTTCATCTCTCTCAGATGTGGAAATATGGAATATGTATCAGAAAGCACCAGCCACAGAAAAATATTGCAACTGTTGTTTGATGGAATTAAGTGAGGTAGTAAATACTGAATAAATAAATCAAAAAGTGTAGTCAGTGTGGCTGGGAGTTAGACATACTAAAAGAACTGTCTGAATTGTGATGCTTTCTTTGCATACTCTTTTGGCTGTGTTTGCCTGAGAATGTAGGTGCTTTAATGCAAACGGAGATTCTCAAGTTCTAACAGGCAAAGGGAACTCATAATGTAACCTACACTGATGTCTTTTATCAGCAGTGACTCTTGCATAATTTATTGTTCCCTTTATTGTTTCCAGAAAAGAAAAAAACTTGCATGCCCCTATCATATTAGGCGTATATGCTTTCTGAAAAATCTGTACATCAGTACTAATTAGTCATCTTTACTTGCAGGCTAACTTACAAGACACTAAATTTCCTTTTCATCATGGTGGTGTTCCTGCTGTCATTAAGGAAAAGTCTCTTAATGAGATGTGAACACCCCAGAGTGCTGGGCTATAGTGTCTTTGAGCAATGGCTCAGAGCATTACTGTCTGATGTCCCTGGAGCAAGCAAGGCAGTGAGGAATTAACTCTGCGGCTGGGGGTACTGTGAGCCCTGCTGTCACTCTGCTGGCTCTTCTGGGCCTGCTTCTGCTGCTGCATTTACGTTTCTGATACTGATTAAGACATGGTCTTATATATATGGGACTGTACTCTAGATGCTATGTAGTGTTGCTGTATTTGTGGTTGTCTGGGAAGACCATTAGCAAAACAGTTTTGCTCTGTTGGTTTACAGTTCTTGCTCTGCTTTGGATTTTGATGTACTCAGGACATAATTTCTTAGGAGAATTTTTGAGACAGTACAAATACAGATTTAGCTGAGAAAGCAGAGATTTTTTTTCTCCTAACTAAGGAATATTCTTGGGAGTGATATCTTTGATACTAAAATGCAAAATCTTTTTGTTGTTGTTTGTTTGTTTTAAAAAGTAGCAAAAAGCACTCTTCCAGTTTAATAAACCTTAT
This sequence comes from Phainopepla nitens, assembly GCA_013400175.1. Taxonomy (NCBI): domain Eukaryota; kingdom Metazoa; phylum Chordata; class Aves; order Passeriformes; family Bombycillidae; genus Phainopepla; species Phainopepla nitens. The sequence continues at coordinate 302,367 of VXBQ01003813.1, forward strand.
GAAAAGTCCTGTTTTGAATGTACATCAAAAATTCATGCATTTACAAGTATTTGAAGTATACAGGTTTAGATATCCATTAAAAAAAGAAAACATTTTATCAGTCAAGTCTCTTAAAGACAACCAAAGTGGTTTCCTGACACGTAGGGAAAGAAATCCTCAGTTTATAGAACCATTAGGGAAACTCACTGCTTAGTGATGACTGTTCTGGAAACCTGATTAAAGGTTAAAGATACTGAAAAGAAGTTTATCTTGGAAACCACTCTATGATAGCAAATATAGCAGCACAATTTTGAGTATGCAGAGGTAACTATGATTAATAATTTACTTTGTTTTGATATGTATCCTACTCTTTTTGTTTCCAGTGCAATCTTACTGGTAGTGACAAGAAAGAACTTAAAGATACCAAGAAAAATAGTTAATTTAGGCATTGCCAAACTCTGAAAAAATAGAGGAAGTGTTTACACTATTACAAGGAGAATGCAAGCTATTAATTAAGTTTTAAAAATCTTCATGTCATTGCAAAATTGACTTGAAAGAGTAATAAAACACGAGAGCTTACTGTGTTTTGTCTTGAGTCAAATCATCTAGGCATATTGTCAAAAACTTATAACTGCTAGAGAGGGGATGCCTTGGCTGGAATAATCTGCAAATCCATGCTTGAGTGAACCCAGGAGACCAAGGAACTGAAATAGTGAACCTGCTGCTTTAACAGCGACAGGCCATCAAAAAGCAACACATTTATTACGTGTCAGTTTTGGGCCATCCAAATAAGATGCTGAAGGTTTAAACAACATTGAGGTTTGGGCTCATGCTGTGAATACCTAAGTCATAAATAAGTCTCTTCTGACTGTGGTTGTCTGGTATGTCACAGAAGTGGAGGACTGGCCCCAAGGAGCAAAGCAGGGAGCTTGCAGAGCTACGTGAGGTCCTGCCTTTGCACCTGTGCAGCGCTGCTGTGGTAACTCGCCTGGTAGGGGTGAATGGTCTGTGGATAATAGAGCTCATTGGGTTGATGTTCTTTGTCCTTCGGGAGGAAGAGGCATGGAAATGTATAAATTGCTTAAGAATTTATATTTTACTTCATCTAATCTATTGCAAAATGTGGGCTGAGTTAGAATGGTTGAAGTGATGCTGATAGTGCTAAAATCTGGCTAAAATCATTACTTCTTATTACTTCTCTCAAGTGACAGCAGTGGATTTTCATCCCTGCTCATTTCTAAAATTAATAAGTAAAAATTACTCTACATTCTTGCTCTCTGAATGGTGACTGAGTTTCAGCCATCCTTTTTAGACTTCTAAGCCAGTAAAACAGAAACTTCTAAATGGGTCTGAGTGACTCAATAGTATTATGTGTGCAACTGACAAATGACCTTCAAAATGTGAATGGGATGCAAGAACTGTTGGATGCTGCTTTTTTAGATTATGACTCTTTTCTTCTTCCTGAATAGCACCTTCCACAATTAGATTGCTCCCTAGTTAGTATATTGACAGAACACTTTTATATGCTTAAAGCTGAGAACAGCTAATATGTATAACAGCATTCATTTCATCATTTAACTAAATAATTATATGCCCAAGAAACAGCCTGATGTGATGACATGCCAAAGACAACAGAAAGAACTTTTAAAATCTGCAGTGATTTAATTAAATAAACATATTAATATTTGCATATTGAGATTCTATTATATAGTTAACTTTTTAAATAATTTATTTTGCAGTCTTTTCATTTCCTCCACATCTTTCTGCCTCATTGATAAATCCAGTCACATTTGATGGCCAGAATCTGGCATTTAAATATGACCACAGTAGACAGAACAATCATTCGTTAAAGAACTTCTGAGTGACATATTAAAAAATCTTAAAATCAGTGCCACTTTGTCTATAGCAGTCATTGATCTGGCCATTTTGGGGCCAAACACACTTTATTATTATTTACTCTATTCTGATTAATTTTATCCACGGCTTGAGGAAAACTAAACTCTCTGGATGCCTTCTTGTAGGAAGCGGTAGCCAGGAAATCTTACAGGTGACAGAAAAAAATTCTGTTTTTAATGGTAACTGTCAGTGAAGGAGTAAATTCTTTTTAAGTTATTTAAATTTATAGCAAAGACCACATACTATCTTATCATCACTCCATCTCACTACCTAGATTCTTCCCTGCCTCCAACTCAGTTGTTGATCATTTCTTCTGACTTTCCTGAGAAATACAAAGGAGTTTTACCTTGTGACTCTTGTACTTTCAGCATCTCTGTTCACTCAGCCTCTGCAAGCATGCAAAGTGATGTGTGCTTCTTTCTCATGAGTAGATTTCAGTAAAACCCCTGTAAAGGTTTCCTGAAAAGTTAGAGTACGTGAGAACTGAATCTCTCCTTACCAAATTGCCTTTATCCTGCTTCATCCAGGTATGTCCATCCCAATTTTTCCTACTGCTTGATTTCATGATATGGCCTAGTTCTCTGAAGTCAATCCACTTCCAAAAGGTAAGGATGGGTGAAAGATAATTGCTTGAGAAAAGAGAAGGAGAAGGGCAGACAGCAAAATGGAGACTGCTCTGGAGTCAGTGTTTCTCCCTTTCACCCTCATTATGCACCAGCTTGCTACTGAAATTATTAAAATTTGATGCATTTTTTTTTTCTGATTAATGTTTCTTTTTGCTGAATGGCCTTATACCTATATAAACTTCATATTCAGTGTTCCTAAAATGTTGTGCTAAGTGTTGAGAAATACACGCTTTCAGGAGTAAATATAGAATGCAGAGGAGAACTAGTTAACACAGTCTTTAATATCTGGTTCAAGGTACAAGTTCTACTCCAAAATTCAATTCATGGCTTTGACCAGACATACATTTCCATGACTTAATCAAAGAATTTGCAAGTATATGGCTAGTATGGATGCCTGGATTTTGCCAGCAATTGTTATCTCAAGAACTCTTAGTCCTTTTCGTCAGAATTGTTACTCTCCAGTTAAGTACAATATGGGGTGCTGTTGTGAGTGGTCCCTCCCTATTATATGGGTTCTACTTTTACCTAGTTGTGGTTTTAGGCACAACACTGCTGTTGACATCTTGGTTACCTGTTTTGTGTGGGATTGAGCCCCAAAATGGTTACCATACATTAATAGTTGTTAGAGATAGTACTCAGTTCCATTTGCTTAGAAATCTAACTCTTTTTTTCTGAACTGAAACTACTTTTAACTTAACATTGTAGTATTTTTCTATTCTGCTTCTCTACCCAAAGGTATATTCATTTCCTCTTCGTGTACCTGATAGGAATACATTGCTGGGTGTGATAAGGTGCTTTTGTAAATGTGGGTCCACTGATTGTTTTGGCATTAAAAAGAAGCAGAAAGTTACTCTTTTGACTTTCTAATGAAAAAATATTGGTATATTGGCTGCAGAAAAGCTTTCTGCTAACAAACAAATAAATAGCCTAACTGAATTGGGAAAAAGAGTCATGATTTAAAAGTTCAGCTTCGCTAAAGGACCATAAGTCTTTTGGAAGTGATGGAGCAATCTTGTGAAACCTAAATCTTATCTGGGATAGCTTCTATTCAGATATTTAGTGTGTGAAATACTCATCTTGTCAGAGTCATGATGGATTTTATGATTTTTATGTAGAATGTTGCTGTAAAGAGCTATATTTTTTGACTGTCAGGGGACAGTGTGGTATATAAGCAAACTGATTTTGTAAGCAACATCTATTTGCTTTTTAGGGCCTTATTCCAGTAAAAGTCTCTGCAAAGTCATAAAAAGAGGTGAATTTGGGGTAAAGCTCATTCCTCTTAATACAGGCCAAAGGCAATAATTAAGCTTTTCCAAATGGAAAGAAATTCACTCAATATTTATGGTAAATGAAACATCCAGATGTGGATGAACGTGTTGGCAAAATAGACTTGACCAGGTTAAAATTGTATTGGTACAAATCTTTACATCAAACTTTGATCCAAGCTTTCTTATATTTTTTGTTTAGAAAATGCATTCAGCTTTTACGCTCTGACTTGAAATTTCTTCTGTTTCTAAAAAACACACTGGAGATGGATGTGCTTGCTTGAACCAACTGTTTGGGGCTTTCATGTTTGTTGAGAGTCTTCTGAACTTGCACGAGCTCCTTGGTATCTCCATATTCAGTTGATGCTCACAGATACACTGAACAACAAGTTCAGTTTTCAATTATGCTAATTTCCATTACTCCGTCAGACTATGAAGAAAATGTTGTAGATTTAAATGTAGGCAAAGAATGAAGGGTATGATCCAGACTCCAGTGAAGTCAGTGGTATTTTTTTTTTTAGGAAGGCAATTTTCAATTAATTCAGGCCATGCAAGTAAAACAGATGTAGAAGTTAAACGGGAATTGGTACTTTCAAGTATTGAAATCTTGCTCTCACTGAATCCCATGTCATTGAAATCTAGCACAATTCCCAAGTACTTGCATGATTAGCTATTTTACCATTGTTTATCACTCTGGTGTTAATATTGCTCACGTTTTCCATATGATAATGAGATAATGAAAAATAATTCCTCATATGGGTCGTATGTGAACAGCTGTCGCATAAAGTCATACTAAAACAATCCTGTTAAATTAAAATTACAGTTACATTATCCTACATTAGATATTATGCCTTTGTAGCAAATGGGAAACCAGCTCTATTATTGCATATACTCTCCTTTTTGTTGATGATAGTATTAAAATGCATTCAGAACCATATGAACCTTTAAGCTTAAGGCATGTGACCAGTATACCAACCTGCTATTTTCTAGGAATTAAGTGTGTGGTAAATCCCTGAAGCGTTTCATATCCACCATTTCCTTTGACAGTCTTTGACAGGACTTCACTGATTAATTTTCAGACTGAGTATGCTTGAACGAAGTCATTAATTTTGTCTGAAAAGGTATCGTTCCACAGCCCTTTCTCTAGCAAGCTGATATTGCCTGCATTATTAAATACTTTCTCTAGTGCCTGTCATACATAAACGCTCTGCTCCCCAAGCGCAGATCTCTTCTATTTACCGGCCGTTCACGGAGAGGGACAGTAAACTAAGACAAGATTTTGTACTTCAGGTGTCCTTTGAAGAAACAATTTGTTTTTCTGAATTGAAAAGAGCAGTAAATTATGGAGTTTGGATACTTTGAAGGTTTTTTATTGTATTAGAAGCACTCCTACTTAACTTTTTGTATACAAATTTTTGCATAATTTAACCAGAGTTCCCCATTTTCCCTGAGGGAGCTCCCAGGCCTCTTAGCTGTGGCCTGACAATGAAGTGAGTAGGAAGAATGGAGATGTACTAAAGAGAGAGGGAGTTAAAATGTACTTATTTTTGCTATTAAAAAAATCATGCATATTAGAGAATTTTGGCAAAGAGTTTATTTTCATTTTAATTTAAAGTATAAATTAAGGTTTTGTTCTATTGGCATGCACTTACCTTAATTTATCTGGTGTGATCTTACATGAAGTAATAAACTGTGGAGGCTTTTTTATGAGCATGTTGTAAGACTAATATCAACTTTTACTTTCAATAGAAGAAATAAGGATCCTGAGCCTTATTACTTTAGAGAGTGCTCACTGAACAATTGTATGCCTGAAATCATCCATATTGTTTACTGGACAATTAAAGCAGTATAGGACATGTAGTCTTGGCATATGTAACCCTTTGTAAGTGCAGTGATGATTTTAATGCCCTACTTATGAACATCCTGAGGGAAATGTGGAAGCCAAGAAGAAGACTTCAGTTTCTAAAAAGAAGGAAAGCTTTAGTTTGCAAGATAATATACTTTTCTGGGGTAAATGTCTTTTTAATAACTGTTCATGGAGCACATAGATCTGAATTAGGATTTTTCCTTCAGTTTTCTCTGGGGGAAACTTGCTCTCAGTCACAAGGACTTCTATGGAAATCAGGCACAAATGAATTGAATGTCTGTGACATAATCCTCCTCAATTAGAGTTACAAATTATTTTGTACAGTTTTTACATTGCTGTCAGTAAAACTTGAAAGATTTTATTTATTTTGCTTTCTTTAAGGTAGACATGGATTGCCTAGGTTTGATTGAAAGTATAGATTGGGCAGCAAAAAGAAGCAGTGTGATGGCTAAGTAGGCAGGAATCCACTTTGGTTTTTAAAATTCTAGATTGCTTGTAGTGATGGCTTTTGGAAACATCCCCTTTAAGTGTATAAATGGCAGATATTGAAAACTGGTGCTACTGGCAGAGCAGGGAACGTGACATCTTTTGACAACAAAAGTGAACTTTCTTTAGAGCAGAAGTAGCCCTTAAAAAGATCCTAAAATTGTGCCATGAACATAATAATCCTTTAAATGTGATGAAAAATTAAAAATAGCCAATAACAGATTCATCCAGAGTACTTGGGAAATAATAAGGGACATTCCATAAAAATGGAGATTCCTATAAGTAAGGGACATGACATGAAGACAGCCGAAGGGGGACTCCAAATAAGAGGAGTGGGCTGGGGAGGAGTACAGTTGATAGAGAAACAGAAGAGTTCTTGCGAAAGATGGGGAGAGCTGACGAGCCCCAAAGAGTTAAACTGATGCCAGTTAACCTTTGAGTTTAGTTAACCTGTAAATGAAAATCATCTGTATCTGTCTCAGTATGTCTGTGAGCTAAAACTATTAGAAGCTGTGAGGTTGCTTTGCAAATATACTTACATGGCTCTGCTACTGCTTAAGCATTCACTTTTGGCCACTGTTGGATATTATATTGGGCTAAAATGGCTTCTGCTGCAAGCCTTTGGCTTCACTGTGCTTCACTGACTCAGATAATTAAGTGAGGGGAAAAAGAAGTTAAGTTTAATGAATCAGTCATGATGAAAAATATAACAAGATTAACCCATATTTAATTGTATCTTTTGAAGAATTATTTTTTCCTTAGAAAAAGGCTAGTAATACGGAACTAAAGATTAACAAGCTGTTTGAAGTACTGTGTACTCTAATGTGCACATTATATGACCACATAGCTACATAGAATATTTTTCAACCCATAGTCTTAGTATTTTACAGAAATTAGTTAGAAAACTTCAGCTGAGTTTGAGATGGCTCTGACACTATTGCCAGGTTAAAATGAGGCACACGTTCAACTTCGATACATGTATTTTATATTTTTATTTTTTTTTAATTATTATTTTAAAATAGTTTTATTAAAAAATAAAGATCAGACCAGAAAAGAAGGGTTATCATTGTGGGAGGTTTCTGGCGTGGGCAATTGGAAGGCACAACTGGCAGTGGTAGAGCAGTCTTTAAAATCTAAACAATTTTCCACTTGAAACACATGTTGATTTACAAGCACAGGCACAAAAAGTAGGGTGATTAAGGAATTTATTTTCATTCATTGTACCCTGTAGGCAAATGTCTTCAATATTTAACCAAGAGATCAATGAAAACAAATTGTTCACTGACAACCAGCTAGTTACTTTGCTTCAGGTGAAACACTGCTCTAAGTACTCTACCATTATGAGGACAGTTCTCTGTTTTCCATTACTTCCTGTATTTCTTTTCCTCCCTATTTTTGTTATCTCTCCTTCAAGAGTCACCTTACAAGATAAAACTGGAATTATGTGGAAATACAAACCATCTAGTTGCTACATAGTTATATATCAGTCAAGCTCCAGTAGGGAGCTGCATGTTTCAGTTTCATGTTTGCTGATAACTGTAATTACAAAATGAAGTTTAGGGCCCAATGTACAAAAGTATTCCAGGAAGATCTGCGTGTAGTCTCCCCAGCACGGCAGAACTGTTTCACTTGTGACATCATTTTGTCCTTTGTTGGGCTAAGGATTTCCCAAGTATCCCAACGAGACAGTACTGGAAGGGGCACAGCCCCTGTGAAAACAATGCCAGCATTTCCAAGGTAATAGTTCTTTCTCAGAGCCATAAGGTCAAGTCTGATGTTCTGTATGATTTTTCTTCATAGAATGCAGGTAGAGATGAGAGATTCCTCTCTTGTGACATCCTCTTACTGCTATGGGAAGTGGGACAGTAGTTGTGAAATTCTTTAAATAGCTATCAAGCTCGGACACAGTACATTTCAAAAGTTGCTGTATACCTTAGAAACTAGCCATCTTTTCATCTTTTGTGGCCCTGTGGCTTGGAAAGTGGCAACACATTGTCACCTTACAGCATTCTCCATGAGAATTGCTTGGGCAGTTATTTTTTCTGAGGGTCATAGATAAGGAGCTTTTGTTCATTTTAAGCCATATTTATTAAATCTTAAATTAAACACCTGTAAACCTGAAGAAGCTGACCCGTATGGTAGACAATCAACTCACAACATCACACCACTATTTAGAACATCCACGATCTTATCTCTCTAGCATTATACATAATTGCTTTTGTCAAGAAATGGCCTCGTTTGTTCAGCTCTCATATGCCAATTTCTGGTACTAGATCCTGACAAATCATTCTTCTCAAGGAGTAAACTGGCATTTTCCACCTATCTTGAGCAGTTACTTCTCCAGGTGTAAACAAGAAATCAACAGAGAAACAGTTTCAGACCAAGACAAATTATACTTAAATATAATCTATATATATATAAACTATATATACAACTATATATATATATAAATATATTCTGACTGCCATCCATAGATATTCTGCCCTGTCCTAGAAGTTTTTCTGTTTTCTAGGATCCTATAGTGCTTTCTTCTCTACAAACACAAAGCCAAAACCTATTTCCTGTAGCGTATATGCCATTGTATGTTCTGAAAATCACTTTATAAAGGGCTTTTCAATAAAATCTATAATCATTATTTGTCCAAGTATGCTTCTTGCTTAGTTGATAAAAATCTAAGTGCTCTAATGAAGGTTGAGTTCTCAGAATTTTTATAGAGAATATTTTGCAGAAGTTCCTTATTTTCAGATAATTTTTTGCTTTTAAGAAATATGATTTCAGGGAAAGTGTCATTACTGGAATTGGTAGCATTAATTCAGAAGCATGAAGCAATAGTGGAAAAAAATAATATTGTAAAAAAACTTAAATGGCCTCTGAGGACATGTCTAGAATTAGGGAAGGATACTAGTAAAGTATTTTTTAAAATAAATATTTATTAAATATTTATTTATTTATTGCATAATTTTTTATGCATTGCAAATATTTTTCTCCTTAAGTTAAAGGTTGCGCTTCCATTTATTTTAATAGCTCGGTACGCCACCCTGTTGATTATTTATGAAATGCTGTCATAATAGCAGGGTAAAATAGAGTTGGTCAAACAGATCTTCAAGGCAAGATATAAATCAGCATGGCAATTTTGAAAGCAATAAAATTACAGCAGTTCAGATACACTGAGGTTTTGTCCCTGTGTGCTGTGCATGTTGCTCAGTTCTCAGTCTGTCTTTGATGGAAATTTGTAATCAATGTTGCTGGCATCACCTATACCTACTAATAATCACGTGAGAAGGATGGTTTTGGGTCAGGTCAGATGTTCGTCTAGTCAGGCATCCTGTCTATGTAGCAAATGCTTAGGGAAAGAGAGCACTGACAGCAGTACTTCCCCTGGCATGTTCATCCAGTTTCTGGTTTTAGTAGCTGAAGTACTTAGAATCACGGAATGGTTTGGGTTGAGAGAGACTTTAAAGGCCACCTAGTTCCAAGTCTCCTGCCAGAGGCAGGGGATACCATCCAGCAGACCAGGTTGCTCAGAGCCCCATCCAATCTGGCCTGAAATACTTCCAGGGATGAGGCATCCATAACTTCTCTGGGCAACCTGTTCCAGTGCCTCAGTACTCTCCGAGTAAAGAATTTCTTCTCAACATCTAATCTGAATTGCTCCTCTTTTAGTTTAAAACCAGTGGCACTTGTCCTACCACTATCTGCTTGAGTAGAAAGTTGCTCTCCCTCCCCTTTGTAAGCCCCTTTTAGCTACTATAAGGCTGCTCTAAGGTCTTTCTGGATTATTTTCTTCAGGCTGAACAACCACAGTTCTCTCAGCCTTCTTCATAGGAGAGGTGTTCCAACTCTGACCATCTTCATGGCCTACCACTGGACTCATTTTAACAGGTCCATAGCTTTCTTGGCTGAGAAATCTAGGCCTGGATGCAGCACTCCAGGTGTGGTCTCCAAAGGCAGAATATAGTCTAATTTCTCATATGGACCAGAAACATGATATAAAATAGAATAGATACAAATTATATAGCTCTCCTCATAAATCCCTGGTCCTGATATCCAGGTATATTTGTTCCTATGATTGTGTCTCTGAAATCCATAGATTAATCACAATTTTACAGAGTTGATTTTCCTCCACGACATTGTGCCCCATGTCTATTTGCTATAAAAAGGTAGGTTAAACATTACTCACCTTCCAGATTCTCTGGTCTCTGTCCAAATACACTTAACTTTGTTACCTCAAAAGGATCATCTATGCATCCGTTTGACTTTAGGTTTTCCCATTTGTGTTCATTTTCCCCTTATTCCTATTAGTGTTGTACCGCCATGACATAGTTCCAGTTGGCTGTTTGAAGGCTGTTAGTCTGAACATATGCAGAGTGTGTATTTGACAGCAACCGACTGGGCTGATAATCCACAATTTGTTGGTAGCAATAGACACAGGGCATTAGGGGATTGTAAATGAAGTGCTGGTGTAGCAGTAATTACACACTCAGCAGCATTGCCGGAGTTAAGGACTGAAGTTTGCTTTGAAGTCTGTTTCAGTGGTTTATGTAATTGAGCTAGGGTAATTTGCAGTTGAATGAAACCTGACATGAAAATAGTAAACTCAAATACCAGTTTTCTTCTGAAAAGAGTTCAGACTCTCTCAGTTCTTCTCAGAACAGAGAACACAGCCATCATTAGAGAAGAAATGCATTCTGCCAGCACATATGGGTTAGATAACTAATCAAACATATGCATTTTCAGCTTCCAAGCATTTATTTTTTTAATGATTTATATCTTTGTTTTTAAAATATATGATCAATGAAACAGTACTTGTTACTATTTTATGAAGCTGTCAAACAATGGCCGCTCCTATATATCAATGAAGTGTGGTGCTGTGTTGCAGAAAGGTGTGAGACCACAGCCAGACAAGCAGACTTTGAAATTAGTTCTGGGTCTTCATATGAGTAGCTCAAACTATCTTAATAATATTCTTCACTCTTTCAGGTGACGCTGAAGCTTGGTCTCCTAAAGGGTTATGGCAGGTGAAAGCAAAAGGGGGAAATAGGAGAGCCTATAAAAATTCAAATGGCTATTAAATGAAGTTCTCAGCCACTGTTGTGGCTGTATTTCTTAGATTATCGTAGGGTCCTTCACTCACTTCATTTGGAGCTTTCTCTGTATTCCAAATTCAGAAGTTGAAGAAGAGGTTGCTGGCCCATCAGCACAGCGAATGGAATGTAATTACTCCAACCCCCAAAGGTAATAACATTTTCCTTCAAGTGGCAGGTCTGCACAGCCTTGTGGTAACCAAGGTCACCTGAAAAACTTGAATCCTATCACCATGTGATGTACTTCGCTGTGAGAAAGGAAGTGCTATACTTACAAAGACTTTTTTTCTTTATTAAAACCTCTGGCATTCAGCATTAAATTCTGCTCAATGCAGATTTGCCTGTAGTGTAGTTATCTTCCAGTGCTGTATGCCTGTGCTTACCATTATCTATTTTTTTTCCAGAAAATTAGTAAAAGAATAAATCAGATATTTGGTATTGAATGTTAATGTTGTTTTATGAGATGTAATGCAGTGTCATCCTCTAGATTATGCTTTCTCTTTTCAAGATCTCTTAGCTGTATCTGTGTTTTTCATTTTACAGGTGTGTTGCTGAATTTCTAGGTGCAGATAGAATTACAGAACCATAGAACAGTCTGGGTTGGAAGGGACTTTACAGATCATCTAGTTCCAACCCCCCTGCTGTGTGCAGGGACACCTTTCATTAGTTGCTCATAGGTCTAACCTGCCCTTGAACACTTCTAGGCTGGGGCATCCACAACTTCTCTAGGCATATAATATTCTACTTTAGTAGTGAACCACGCTAAAGCCAAATAGAACAAACTTGTAATAGTTCCTCCTTGGACTCAGACCTCTTCAGTTGCAATCTCAAGTGTTGTCAGCATTCACTATAACGGGATTTGCTCCTCAGAGGTTGTAACACGAAATAGGAAGTGTTATAGGCAATATCACTACTATCATTTGTTGACCTAAGCAGCACAACATTCAAGCTTGTTTCAATTATAAGGAGAAATTGGATGTGTTTCCTTGATGTCACTTTATTTATAGAATCTGTTTTCCTGAATATGGGATGAATTAAATAGAGACATTTTGTGTTTATAACCTCAAGACTTTTTCCACTAGCTTGTGATACAGAAAACTGTTACTGTTGGTTCTGAGGTTGCATTGATGATACTAAGCACTTTATGGGAGCTCAGATTTGATTGGTCTTGAAATGTTCAGCCCCAGTACACTGCTCCATGAAAGGAGTTTTATTTAGTGTCTTGGTTTGAAAGACAGGTGTCTACTAAGGAAGGTAGGAGCCTCCTTTGGAATGCAAAATGTAAACCCCTTCTCTCCGAACTATTATAATTTCAAAATTAAGGGGCTGTCAGGCAAAAGATATGAGAATAGGAATAACAGTTCTTTACTAGCACGTGTAATAAAGCAAACAAACAACAACAACCACAGCATTAACACCAAACAGACCGAGGAACCCAGCACCACCGTTCCTGGGCACAGGCACTTTCCTCGTTGCCCGTGGGTGCAGTTCCAGGCACAGCCAGCGGGGGCGCTGCTGGCTCCCGGCGGGCAGGGCGGGTGCGGTGATTCCCCCGCGGCCGCAGGGGGCGCTGTGGCGCAGGCTCAGGGAGCATGAGGTAATGGCGGCTGGGCTGACGTGGGAAGAGATGGGAGACGCTTTGCCTCACAAACCCCTGGGGCAGCCGGTCCCTGTGCCCCAGCACGACTCTCGGGGAAACAGCAAACTGGACCAGCAGGAATGAGCAAAACAATCCCGGACGTGTCGGCAGGTGGGGAGTGCGGGGCTACAGTGCAGTGAAAGCTTGGAGCAGTGCTGAAGAAGCAGCAGAGGCAGGACAGTGGCAGCCCAGCTCCCAGCAGGGCACAGGGGTGAGCCCAAGATCCCAGAGCACCCGAGCAGATGGACGTGGGTCCCTTTTTTAGTGGTGGGTGTTAATAAGATCTCAGTTCAGTGGCTGCTCTTACAGGCAAAAGGCACACTCCAGAAAGGAAGAAACAGTACAGAACTGGGCTCTAGTAGTGACAGTGGATTCTCCCCGCAGTAAGTGACTGTCCTTCTCTGATGCTGAGAATGAGAGAGCGAGCAGCTGCCCCAGCCCCGTCCCCTACCTGTCCAACTCCTGCAGCACCTCTCCCCCTTCCAGAGAAACTCAAAAAACAAGAGAAGTGCCACCAAGCGCCCTCCTCTCCTGAGGCTTGACCACCTCCCTCTCGTCTCAAGTACCCAACTGCCCGTGCTTCCTAGCAACACAATGGGGAAAATTCCACATGTAAAATGGAACAAAAGGAAAGAAACCCAACCCCCAACATTTAGATAGAAAAACTTGAATTCTGTGAATGAAACAACTAACTTGGTGGCACATTTTTAATAATAACTTTCCTTGGTCAGCTATACTGATCTAAATACTCAATTATGAATGTGGTTCTCCCCATGTTCTAACTGGCAAAGCCCCAGCAATGTCTATCTTCCTTTCAGCTGGGATAGAGCTCATTTTCTTTTCAGTACCTGGTATAGCACTTTGGTTTGGATTCAGTATAATGGCAATAACACACAATTGCTTTGCTTGGTGCTTAGTAGTGCTTGCCCCAAGTCAAGGACTTTTCAGGGTCTCATGCTCTGCCAGTGAGGAGGTGAACAAGAATCTGGAAGGGAACATAGCTGGGATAGCTGACCTGAAAGGCCAAAGGGATATCCCATACTATAAAATGTATAAAGTGTAAACTGGGGAAGTCACCTGAAATGGGCCTGACCTGGGGGTGAGCTGGTCATCTGGCAGCGAGTGGGTGGTGAGCAATTGTATCACACATCGCTTGTTCTTCTTATCTTTTATCTCTCTCTCCTCTTCTTTTTCATTAAAATTATTGTGATTTTTATTACTATTATTATATTTTACTTTGTTTCAATTATTAAGCTGTTTCTTACGTCAACCCATGAGTTTTACCTTTTTCTTCCTGATTCTCCTCCCCATCCCACTGGGAGGCAGGGGGGAGGGGGCAAGCAGTCATGTCATTGTTAGTTGCTGGCTTTCATGCTGTAATTCTTCNATTCTGTGAATGAAACAACTAACTTGGTGGCACATTTTTAATAATAACTTTCCTTGGTCAGCTATACTGATCTAAATACTCAATTATGAATGTGGTTCTCCCCATGTTCTAACTGGCAAAGCCCCAGCAATGTCTATCTTCCTTTCAGCTGGGATAGAGCTCATTTTCTTTTCAGTACCTGGTATAGCACTTTGGTTTGGATTCAGTATAATGGCAATAACACACAATTGCTTTGCTTGGTGCTTAGTAGTGCTTGCCCCAAGTCAAGGACTTTTCAGGGTCTCATGCTCTGCCAGTGAGGAGGTGAACAAGAATCTGGAAGGGAACATAGCTGGGATAGCTGACCTGAAAGGCCAAAGGGATATCCCATACTATAAAATGTATAAAGTGTAAACTGGGGAAGTCACCTGAAATGGGCCTGACCTGGGGGTGAGCTGGTCATCTGGCAGCGAGTGGGTGGTGAGCAATTGTATCACACATCGCTTGTTCTTCTTATCTTTTATCTCTCTCTCCTCTTCTTTTTCATTAAAATTATTGTGATTTTTATTACTATTATTATATTTTACTTTGTTTCAATTATTAAGCTGTTTCTTACGTCAACCCATGAGTTTTACCTTTTTCTTCCTGATTCTCCTCCCCATCCCACTGGGAGGCAGGGGGGAGGGGGCAAGCAGTCATGTCATTGTTAGTTGCTGGCTTTCATGCTGTAATTCTTCGAAAATAATAGAGCCTGTTTGACACTCTTTTCCCTCTCTCTTGTTCTCCACTACCTCCCTCTCTCTGTTAGTCTGCATTGCTGTGTGCTTTTCTCTCTTTCACTTAAGTGTACTCTGTCTTAAATGGAAAATATTGTATAGTGCTGAGAGTAGTTCGGATTCTTGATGGAAATAGCATGCAATTTTTGACACTTTCAATCTGAAGGAAATGAGAGGGAGTGCAGGTGAAAAATTGTTATTTATACTTAGTATTTTTTTCTATAAATTAAATGAGGAACAAGTGGGATGGGTACTACTGCTACTAGTTTAAAGTGGGTTATTCAAACTAAAAATCATAATTTCTATTAGAATTGAAGAGGAGAAAAAATAAGTGTGGGAATTCCCAAACACTCTCAAGGTCGCTGTTCAGGACCTGTTTCAGAATCTGAAACTTGATCTGTGCTTTTGGTTAACTCCACTGGTTAACCACTGTTCACGAGACCAGTACTCAGGTGGCTTTGTTTCTCTTTTGGACCAGAATTGTAGAATTGGAGATTTTGGAAAAATCAATACCCTTCAGAAACATGGGTTGCTTGGGATTTTATATTTAACAGAGTAGTGCAAGACTTCCATACTCTGAGCACCATTCAGTTTGTGGATCCTGGCTTTACTATGGCTGCCCTTGGGAAGACACTCTCTTGCATAAATCTCTTGCAAAGGGTATTCATAGTGCACCTAAGGGATCTTAACAGCTTTCCTTTACAGAGCATATAAATAAACTGCAACCAGCCAGACTGTAGAAAGGTGTTCACTCTTCAGAGGTGTATAACTCATATGCCTCCTTGATGTATCTAATTGATAAATGGTATGAGACACTTTCCTTGTTTTATTTTTCAGGTAAAAAGAAATGAATGAGCAGAGTTTCTCAAAATGAAAATCCTTGAATTTAGTCTTTGCTTCTTCTCAAGTTCCCACTAACCTTTGAAAGATCTTCCTTGATACTGTTGTTTACTTTATGTCCATCAGTTACATACATTCCAAGAAGTTTGATTTCTCTTGGCTGTGTTGCTGTGAGAATTCTCCTTGGTACGGTGTCCTTATGTGTTGCATGAAGTACTGTGTAAATTACAATTAAAGTTCTTCCCACCATGTGGACAGCTTCTAAACTGTTACCTGACACAGACTTGTGTTCAACCAAAAAAGTTGAAGCACATGTGGTATTATGAGAAAATATTTGTAAATTTACTGTCTTCACTTAGAATTATGACTTCTTATGCTGCAGGAACTGGATTTAGACAACAGAGGAATCTGTGCTTAAAAGCTGCTAGACTTTTACTCTATGCTACTGGTTTTGAGTGGGGAAGGAGAAGAAGCAACCCCTCAAAACCTCCAAAGCTTGAAAAATACTAAACCCTCTTGGTTCTTTGTCTCTATGACATTAATCCTTGTTGTTGATATAAACTTTTCAGATTTCTGCACTCAATTTCATGGCTATTTAATGCAAACCATGATTTAAACATGCCCTGTGGAATAGCAAGACTTGTGTACGAGGGGGAATTGCTGAAAAAAATAAAATTAAATATATTCATCTATGTAATTTATTTTAAGTTCTCACTTTATCCTAGCCCCTTTCACAGGTAATTTTAGAGCACGTGTCCAACATGCATAGCAGAGAACTGCCCATGCTGGCTTCAGAAATGGAAGCAATGACATGGATGTAGCTATGCTTATTTAGTTTGAGCTGGTTCATAGCTCTTGGTTATGTCATGTGCATGTACCAGCTTTGTTGGAAATAGCTGCAGGCTGTGCTGTGTGCTGCTGAAGGGTCTAGATATGCTGTTTTCATGTTCGCCAGTAAAAGAGTAAGTAATCTTGCTTAGATTAAATTAGGGTTGTTTGCAGTAGGGAATTCTCACAAAGCATGTTGTGCGTTGTGTGTTTCACACAGGTCAATGTGCAGTGTAGTCTCTCTTTGTGGGCAAATAAATCATCAGCCTTTAGGATAGAGACTGCGTGTCCCTCTTGCCTCTCCAGATTACCTGAAGGCATTTCTGGGACCAGGGACTAGAAAAATGTTCCATTTTAAATTCACATCATCTTCCACTAGAGTGCTGAAGCTGTTGAACAGTTAAGAAACATTTGTATGGTGGCAGGAGAGTATCTTATTCCTCTTTTTGTTTGGTATCCATGCAAAGAATGATTTCTTGTGTGCATTATGTGCTAATGACACTGCACAAACTATACTTTATGATGCACTTGGGTGCAATAACTTAGCTGGATGGTTGAATACAATTTAAATATGCAAAAAGAAGGGACTAATGGAGTATCCTCAAGGACCAGCTAATACCTTTATTTATAATTATGTCATGCTATCTAAATTTGAGAACATTTGTGTTTGTCACAAACATTATGTTGTTGAAATGTAGCATTTTAGATTCAAGTATAAAAAGGACCTCAGTATTTTCTCAGTGGAAATATGTTATTTATATTCATGTTTGGGTTGTTTGTTTTTTTAAAATCTGTAATTTACCACCAATTCAAATGTCTCCTGACAGTGGGTTCTGAGAATGCTTTTAATAGGTACTGCTTCTCTGCTTAGAAAAACCCTACAGACAAAATAAAAGTATAAACCTAAGCACATTTAGAGATGAAAGGAAAAATGGAGAAAAAAATAGCAATGTTTTATATATAAGGGGAAGACAAGTGCTTAGCCTGGGAATCTGGAGTAATCTATGAATTTAATCTGAGCTCAAGGGGTGACTGTGTAGCTAAACGTGCTTCATGTCACCCCTCCTGCTCCCTATCTGCCAAACTTCACCTCTCAGGAGTGAAATGTCTTGAGTGCTCTGCTGGATGATCTTGTGAAGGGGTAGGTTCTTTTCTAGGGCTCCATCCTCTTACTCTTCTGGGGTAAAGGTTCAGGTAATTCCTTCAGGCTTACTAGTGCCAGTAGTATTGCACCTTTTCAACAACAGCTAACTTCTGTAATTTCTCCTTGTGAAAGTCTTGCTGCAGGACCTCAGTTTGGGAGTTCTTTGCCTCACCTATTGATGCAAAGCTTAATGTGAGTCACTCTGTTCAGAGCAAGAGAACCAGCACTGTGTAGGAATATTAAGTGTTGGCCTTTATGGTGGACACTCCTTTCTCTTCTGCGCTGTTTAAGTGGCCAGATTTTGGGGATTCACAAAATTACCCAAATAATTTGCTGGTGAATAACTTTCTAACCACTGTGAGATATTTACCTAGAATACCAGCTGGAGAAAAGTATGAAGAACTCTGGAAAACTCCTTATTTCTTAAAGATTAACTGCATCAGTATTGACAAATCTTTTTCTGAAAGAATATATGGCCTGGAACATCTAGAACATGCCCTTTCTGTCAAAGAGCAGTGAACCAAATGTTTGTTATGGCCCTAAGGGATAAATGATGCCCTGAAGGAATTTTCATTTAAGATTTAAATGCATTGTATTTTGAACTCTCCTTAGATGCTTTCATGGAAACTCATATTCATATGCAGTGAAATCTAGTAGTTTTCCTGATATTCTTAATCAATATGATTGTCAGCTACTAGTTAAATAATCATCTTGGACATAATTACATTTTTTTCATCTACATTCTGCTGGGCTTGTTTCTATTGCTCTCCTGTCTGCTTTTATTCATTAGAGGAAATTTAAATACTCTATTTAGTGTGAGTATAATACTCATTTCCTTTTTATCTGTAAAAGCAGTCATCTTAGAGAAGTCATTAGGTTTCATGTTAACTTTTAATGTGGTATGTGTATATGATGAACTATTCTGATACATCTCAAGTTTGCAGATGATATTTCTCTGTTGCCAGTCCTGTCACTGACTAGCAATGTAGCAGTGCATTTACAGTTTCAGAGCAATATCTCAGTTTTCTGAGGCTTTGGGGATTCTTCTTGTGAAGTAGTTTTAGTCTTGCAGTGCTCTATTGATTGTTCTAGATTCTTTTTCAACTAATATCAAATACGACAGCACTCCAGTTTGGAGCTGCAGTCCCACTGCTTACTAATACTGCTAACTGAACTCTCAAGCACTGTAATACTTTTTTCCTTTCCTCCTTGAAGAGCTGGAGGCATTAGACATTTATCACTTACCTTTCTGTACCTTATTCTCCCAGCCCTCACTGGGTGCTCTGGAAAATGAGCTGGCATAATGAACTGCAACGAGAGCATCTGTGACTCAATAGACAATCTGCTTAATAAATGTTTATTGATTTAAATTACAGATTATACACATGCATGAAATAGAGAAATAAATTAAATTAGAGCTGGTAATGCATTTGTCTACACTGAAGAGGACGGGCAGACACTGATGTCTTCTCTGTGGTGACCAGTGACAGAACCTGAGGGCATGGCCTGAAGTTGTGTCAGGTGAAGTTTAGGTTGGGTATTAGAAAAAGTTTCTTCATACAGAGGATGGTTGGGCACTGGAACAGGCTTCTCAGAGGAGTGGTCAGAGCACCAAGCCTGACAGAGTTCACGAAGTGTCTGGAAAACCCTCTCAGGTGCGTAGTGTAATCTTTTGAGATGTCCTGGGCGGGGCCGGGAGTTAGCTCAATGATCATTGTTGGTCCCTTAGAGCTCAGCATATTCTGTGGTATGTCTAAAAATTATGACAATATTTAAAGCAAGGTAAAAGGATTAACTGGTTGAGGGAGCAGCTGGTGGATTGCTGGGTTTCTTTCTGAAGGTGCTAATCAGCTTCAGCACCTTTAGAAGGAGATTTTTGAATTTACTCCCAAAGGCTGAAGAAAGTTTTTCAAGTGATAACTTCTTGTGCATTTTCAAGGACCTTTACCTTATGGGATATTGCTACAGACCACAGCTGATGCACGTCTAGAACTAAAGGCACATGCTGTATGACCGAGCAGTAAGTTTGGCTTTATGTGTCTCTGATTTGTGACATATTTCTATGGCCATGTTTTTCGAGAAATTAATTTTTTCTCTTCCTCAATAAGCTGTTGACTCCATTCAACTATTAGAGGTAAGTACGTGTAGCTATCCTAAAAACTTTCTTATACTTTTTTTGCACAATTAGTTTCCTGTATTATTGTTCCTGACCTTTATCCTTTTTCCCTCCCCAAGCCTACAGTTTAGAGGTTGTTCAGCTATAGAGGATATTATTATGTTCATAAGAAAAGCACATCTGAAAGCTCTACTTTTAAAATCACTGTCTTTGTGATTTGATAATTTATGGATGTTATTGCCAATAACTTCTCTGTGACTGCTGTAACTATTTGAAATAATAAAAAAAAAATTAATCAGACATGATTTACCTCTATGAATTAGCTTTAGATTGTTTCAGAAGTTCTGTTCCTAAGAGAAGCTGTATTTATTGCAGGACAGTTTATGTAGATAGCAGTATTAATTTGTATCAATTTTATGAAGTAGCCAAAGTGATCTGATTGATATGTTCTGCCATATAACACAGTGGATCATGCTTATAGTTGTGCTAACAAATGGAAATAGGTTTATAGTTCCATTTCAGTGGAATTACTTCTAAAACTGTCTTGACCCCAGAGTCCAGTTAAGCAATCTGTAGGATCAGATTTTTAGGCGATGATTAGATATTTCAGGATGTAGATATCTGCTTTTTTTAATTGCAGGGGCCTCATACAGATCTGACACAGTCAAAATCTTAAGCAAGTGTTTCTGGCTGAAAAGTTTCCTATCAGTTTTTTCCTCACGTGTGAACTCATCCTGTGGTTTACTAGCCTCGAGGTATTTTCTTAGGGGGAATTTTAGGATGCTCAGCCATGACTGATGTGTGATACACATTCCAGAAGAGTTTCTTACTTCCTTACTGTTTAGATTGATTCTCTTTTGAAGGTTCAGAGATTTGACCTACACATAAAGAACCCACACATAAAGAACCCAAATCTCACAGCAAGGTGAGATGTGAAATGAGCAGTCCTAAGTGTTTCCTCCTAATTGGCTTCAGAGGTAGTGTAGGCTGGTCAGTCAGAGCAGTGCAGCTCTACCCAGTCAGACATTTGCATAGTTTATATGCCCCACTCAGGCTTAGGGGTGTTGCTGTCAGCCACCTCAAAGTGGCATGGATGCACTTCAGGGTTTGGCCCGAGGATGAAGATGTGGCCAATTCAGATTTCTTTGGGCTGCCAGAAGCGCCCAAATGGAGCTGATTGTGGTTCTAGTTTTTCTCAATAGATATCACCACAGGCCAGCAGGCTTTGGGGGTAGAAGATGAGGGATAGGTGAGATACTTGGTGTGGTTCTGATTGTGTTTCTCGCTTCTGCACGTGCTGTCCTGGTGAGCTCCAACAGTGAGCTGGGTCAAAGAGCTGGTCCAACCAAAGAGCAGTCTTGTCAACTCCCATCCCCATTCTTTCTTGTATGGATCATGTGAAGTCTTACTTTTTTACTAAGAAATACAGCTGGAACAGTTTCACTGTCTGATTTACCGAGCATTGGCACAGGCTGATGGTGGGGAAGCTGGAGTGTGTAGGAAAACAGCGTGCGGGCGAGAAAACAAGAGCAATGACTGACTTAATGGTATTGGATTAATTCTCAGTGTTTTGATAGAGTTGCTTACTTGTCCTTGTACTCTATCCGCTTTCCATTTTTACAGGTGAGAATCTCCGTAACTTCTCATAATTATTTTGCATCTGAGTTTATAAAATTTGGTTTTGTCATATAGTCTTGCCCCGACTGCAGTCAGAAGAGGCTTCTCTTCAATCCTCATAAATACTTTGCTCACTCAGTAGTTTTGATCTGAATCTCTTCCTTGTGGCTATATTGACTTACTGAATGGTTTATTTCATTTAGCGTGTCAAGATAATTATTATGTTAACAAAAAGGGAAGTTTAATGGTCCCTGTGTAGTTGGAGAACTATTGTATCTCTTACTAGTTATGCTGTCTGACTGCTGGGTTTTGGAAATGTCATCTGCATGTCATGAATCTTCCATTCATAATAGTAAATACTAATAGCATTAACTTCAGAAGGACGTTACATGGCTAAATTCATGTTTGTAAATGATTCTGAATTCCTAAGATGCCAGATTGTCTAATGCAACAATTCATGTTGCTAATGTTAAGTATCCTCCAATTACTTGTCCTTTAACAAGGGAATGGAGCAGAATGAAATGCTCATTGATGTTTTTAAGTTCTTCATTGGAGCTAATGTCTTATTAACAGCCTGGAAAAATTTCTTTGCAAATGTGAGATTTAGCTCCTTTTCCTGCTACTTTTGAAATCTAAAGACTCTACAAAGCAGCTATTACTTCTTCATAAATAGTTTCTGGGATGAATTTGCAGATTTACTCATGTATTATCTTGGGGTAGTGCTAGAGATACTATTTAATGAATATGTAGAACATGTTTGCTGTCTTATTTTTTATGTTGGAGATTCATGGCAAAGTCCTAGTTTATTCAGCAAGTGGCTGTCTCCGCTATATTCCCTCTATATAACAAATGCTTGTTTCTTTGGCAACTGAGACTTCATTATTGATAGGAAATGAGTCTGCAGTGCAGCATTATTATTCTTGGAGAGCATTAAAGGACATTTTCAATTCTTCTGTTCTATTACAATGAATACTGAATTTTTCTTTTTTTAATTTTCTGAAACCAGATTTCTCTCTATCATTCATAATTTTGCTTACCACACCACAGATAATTTTCTGTTCAGTTAGCTCCCTCCCTCTTTCTTTATTAACACTTATGCTAAGTCTGTTTTAACAGAGATTTTAAGCTATGGACAGTTTTGACAGTTTTCCATCTTTTTTACACTCTCTAAAGTTCTCATGACCATACTGATATATATTTCAGTTTCCTTCTCACGATCATTTTCTCACTGAAGATTTTCTAATGAAGTTGGAAATGGAATATCACTAAAAGGCATTTTTAGTTTGAAATTAGCTGTAATCCAGGAAAAGAATGAGACAATCTTGCAGCTGCCATAAAGCAGGACTTAGAAGAATCTGTGTATTACTACAGATAGTAGTTTGAGTGGCAGAAATGCCTGCATGAAATAAGAAACCCTTTAAAGTAAGCCTAACAGAATTCAGTGGGCAGAAGTGTCATTAATAAACTTCGAAGGGAAAAACGAACAGACATTTGCATAGAGTTCAAAATATTCATGGAATTGAAATGGAAATGTAAACTTTGTACAGTAGTTTTTGAGGAAAATACCAGTGATCATGAAAATAAAATTGTTTAAAATTTTATTTAATAGACTGCTGTAGAGCAGACCAAATAAGTTATAGAATGATTAAGAAACCCTGAGGACATTATTAAAATTGGATTTTAAATAGTAGTAGAATTTGTATTGTTGTTTTGATACCAGTCAAACATAATGATAGAAGAATCTGGAGTTCTGCTACAATGGATATTTGCTTCCATGCTTTTTTGGCACACTTACTTCCAGGTGGATTCCTAAAAGTTAATGCCATTAATAGTGCTGAAAAAACCCCACCTGAGATATTGAGATAGTACCAAAAGCAGTTGTTGCTAAAATGTATGGGAAAATTACAGGTGGACTATTTACAAAGGCATCAAGAGAGCAGTACCTGGAGAATTATATGGTTTGAATACAAATGTCTTCTAGCATCATTAAATTACAACATAAAGTGATTTCCAAGTTGGAAGACTGAGAGTTGTTATATATTTTGGTAACAGAGATTGTTTCATAAAACAGACTACCTGGGATAGCAATCTTCTGAAAGCAAGAGTGGAATGGACATTTCTACAGATATTCTGCTTAAAAAAAAAAAAAAAAGAATAGCTCAGATGTGGGAAAAGGAATGTTAACTTGTTGGATGTAGGCAGAATAAAAACCCAGCCCAGCAATATTGATCTTGATTGCAGAATGCCAATGTTTAATGTGATGCTGCAAGCATTAATAAAACTCAAGTTGTGGGCAGCAAGCCTCCACTTCCCTTCCACATGTAAGTATAATTCTACTAGGTGATTTCCTGTGGTTTAATTTCCAGGGTTTGTGGGTATGATTATGGGGGGATGTTTGAAAGTAGGTGCTTCCTACCAGCCATGAATCTCATGCTATGCCTTCTAAGTGTGAAAAGGAAAAGTTAAGATCGTTACCTCACACAGTGGACTTCCACGCTGCAAACTGAATCACTTTTGAATGGCCCAGTGACTCTAGAAGTGAAATTGCTGCTTTCTACAACCTGCTCACCTGCCTTTTCAGCCAAGGGCTTTTCTACAAAGGAAATTTCTGTTCAATATAGTCCTCCTCTGTCACAGGCAAATGCATCATTTAATTCCTGTCATTGATGGGTTTTATTTTTTACTTCTTCTGGTGCTGTTATACTGCTTCACTCCTGTTATAAGCTTGTTACTTCAAGAACTAGAATGGCCAAACTCTCCATTCCCTTGGATGTCATAGTAGGAGGGAAGGTTCAGGATGAAGCATGTGTGCACTGTGTGCAGTTCAGAACATAGAGGGGAAGTTTGGCTCATGCTCTTCTGCACTGGAACCTCAAGAAAAATCAGTCAGGAATTCTAAACTGCTGTTAATTTATATCGATGCTTAACATGGCTACCTTAATACTATTTTCAGTTACAAAGATTCCCCTGCTCATATTGAGACACATTTTTCATTTCACCATTAGTGTCTTTCTTCTATATTTCATTTCTCATTTTCCCCTTTATTATTTATTCATAGCCTTTATATTTCTATGATTAGCACAGGCTACAACATTGTCTTTCTTTTTATCTGCTCACTTTTACTATAGCAGTGAAATCCACACTGATTAGACTGTAGCAAATTCTTCATCATGTAGTAGTTTGCATAGCCCTTAAGGCAGATATTCACTTTTTTACAACTCACTTATTCAATCTTTTCCTCTATAGTGCATAGAGATGCAGATAATTTAGACCTCATCCACCCATTTCAAATTAGACACATGCTCTGAAAACAGACAAGTTTTTCAAATCATCCAAATTCTTTATGGCAAGGTGAAGGTCTTTCCTCCACCTTTTTTTTCTATTAGTGTAACTTAATTTCTTTCTATTCTCATGATTCTCTCAGTTTTGTCTTTATTTCAGTATTTCAGTTTCACCACTTCCCATCTATTAAATGTTAGTGGAATTCATAGATTTAAACAAAATTTAAATTGAGTTTAAGCAAAATTACATATGCTACTTTCTCCTCCCGTTTCACATCATCACCACTCATTTTTTTGATCAAAACTGACTTCAAAACTCAAGTGTGAGTGCCAAAAGCAAATCTATTGGCTGGCCTTAAAATTCCAAGGCAACTTCTGTGAAATGATAGGGTAAAATATAAAGCTTCCATGTATGAAGTATTATGTATATGAATGTTACAGTAAAAAATCTGAGGACATAACATCAAATGACATGAAAGTGGTGAGAATCATTAGAGTGAATATAAGGAACTTTTGGACTAGTAAAAAAACATTAGGTACTTTAAACCAATATGCTTGCTAGTGTGCCCACCAAAAGTGCCAATTGGTTCAAGCCTTTCCTGGAGCAGACATTGCTTGTCTCCAGATCTGGTAGCCTATGGTGAGGATATCTGGCTTCTCAGAAGGCTGTGTTGGGAATTTACCTAAGCTCCAGTCCACAATAAAGTGTGTGAATGTATAGCTTTCTTCCAAGTTCACAGCTGTTTTGCAAATATTCTTCTCCCATCCCCACAGAGTTAGGAAAGAGAATGCTAGATTCATCATCTCCTCAAAGTTAGGCCTGCACCATTTGTAAGAACTTTTTACATTGTTGTTGGAACTTGGTATCAAGGCAGAATGTCAAAATTAATCAATATTTACATACATAATATACCCATTTAGAACACAACAGTTCCTTAGAAAAAGAAAATTTTTTAAAGATGGTTTTTAATTCAAGAAAAATCTCTGTGTGCTCATCTCTTACATATATAGCTGTGGACTACTGCAAATTCCCAGCTTTTGGTATAAGTGATGGTGAAATGCAGAAGTAGGAAACAAGGAAATAAAATAAACTAAAATGGATCAGAGGTAGAGGGGTGCTCTGGATCTTGATGTGTTGCTGGTACTTGCTTGATGAGCATTGCTGCTGGATCAGTTTGCTTTTGGAGGTTGTTTTCTTTGTGGAACAGACTTTGCAAGGCATGTAGGTGAAAAAGCCAGACCATAAACTGTTGATAGGCCCCTGCCCTGTTGAATCATTTTTTTGGCTTTCTAGGTCTTTGTCATCTGCCCCAAAATGAGGACTCTACCAAGTCAGATCTGGGGGAGACAGAAATGCCCTAGAGCAACTGAGCATTTCCTTCACTGACAAGAGAATGATTTTCATATGAGTAACTTCTGCTTGACTGGGGAAATTCACTTGCAATTAATTTGTCACCAAATCTTCCAAGGCAAAACTTACAGGAAGATCTGAGACTGGCTTACAGGATAGTGATGGCAGAATGCATGAATTATTTTACTAAAAGCCTTTCTGAAACTAATTAATTAATTTATTTATTTAGGACAAAGTAGGTGAGGATGTTTAATAGTGTACTTGTAAAGCATAAATTAATTTACCATTTCTTTCACTGTAAAATGACCAACGACGACCATTGTTAGGTCAGATGCTTGTTTATGCGTTGTATAAGAATGTTGAATGCCAGATATAAGTATTAGTGGTTTTTCCTCCAGAAAAAATTATGATCCTTTCTATGTGGAAACCCTTGGAATTTATTCTGATTTTCTGGGTTTTGTGTGCTTCACTAACCTCTGTGTTTGTCTTGTGCTGTTTTATGGACAACAGTACTAAGAAATACAAACATGTCATCCAGGTGCTTGTAGTCTGCTTTTCACAGAGCACCCCCTGATGTCAATAATTTGCTGAAAAATGATTTTTAGAGAAAGAAAATGAGACCACAAGTACAGAATTATATGAGAGAGAGACTGGAGCTTCATGAAGTGCACTGAGCGCTTTACTGAGGAAAGTGGTTTTCCAGGCATATTCCAGGTAAATGAATCAGTTTTCACTATAGAAAAAGGATTTCTAACTTGTTGCCTTTAAATGAAAACAGAAAACAAGTGGTTGCTTCTTCAAATACCAGCATACTGTTTCCTTGCACAGCTGTAGCCTGGTAGAGCTCGTATTCATTTGAGAGCTGTATGTGCTGGGCTTTGCTTTAATGAGCACTGAAGTGTTTTGCACAAAATGGAGCACCATTGACAGCACAGACTGAAAAATACTCTGAAGCTTTTAAAAAGTATTCCACATGTTCTTCTTGTTCTAAAGTGCATGTTCACCATGAATTGCAGTGAAAAAAAGGTCTTTTTAATATTCTTGGTGCTGCTGTATCAGGCAGCAATGAGTAGGTATCTACTGTGTCAAGCTCTGAAAGAAAAAGTAACTCCTGCTTCAGGAACTAATTTATGGTAGGTTTTAAAAAAAAAATAAGTCTGCTTTATGAAACCAAACAATACAGTATTCTAGACAGTATTACTCAGTATTGGGAATAGCAGTAGAGTTTAAATAAGATGAGAGAATAAAACTACATACATATATATGTATATAAACAGGTTGACTTCAGCTTGAAGTACTTGCATGTGCCTGTGATTCCCACAATTAATCTCAAACATGTTGAACTTCTTTCAACTTTACTGAGTAAGGTTTAAAAAATTAAATAATTCAGCCTTATCCTAGTGGCTTTGTTCTTAGCACTTACTCCTTGCCAATATCCATGGCTGCTTCTCTTTCTCTATTGACACTTCTTATCATAATGCTACTTATAAAGATACTGCAGCCTTTCAAAAGCTTTAATGGTTCTATTTTTGTTTTCTCCATGTCTGATTAAACCTCAAAATCATTGCTGCCAGGAAGATTTTGTCAAAATATTTATTCTTATTTTTTTATTAAAAATTTAAAATGTAAGTTCTCAGACCTCAGATTTTGTCTGGCTTTATTTGGCTTTCTTCTATGGAATACTTAAGTTTGTTTTGGAACCTGCACTAATAATTAAATGACATTTCGGTAGTACAGGGACTTTGACCTTCAGCGAATGGTCTTCTGAATAAATTAGAAAATATATGAGTGGATGAAAAGATAAATGCAGTGCAATTTTTCTGCTTTGTGCATAGTCTTCAGAGGATAATATCTGGTAATATCAGTGGCTAGACTAATTTAGTAATATGACAATTTTGTTTCCTGGCGAGTGTGCATGACTGTGAGGATAATGCCTACCTTATTTAAAGGGGCAGATTCTCTACTAAAACATAGGACATTCCAGTTTGAAGAATTTTCCTGCAGAATTAATAAGAACAAGAGCTTATCTTTCCTTTACTATTCCTGAGTTCTATATTATGAACATCATGTCTAGATTTTTGACCAGATGTTTTTCAGGCATCAGTTCCTTACTGCTGAAGCTCTGTGAATGTTTTTTTTCTGCTAACAGAAGTACTCTCTTAAGAAGACTGTCAGATAAATGTTGAGGTGCCATACACATAAGATGGCAATCCAAATATCACTTTCCACTGTATAATATGGCTGTCATTCTGTTCTGTTAAAATTTTGCGATGTCAACAAGATGTTGACTAGGTGATCACCTGTTGACTCAACAGATGATGATTAGGCCAGTACAGAACTTTACAGGAAGTCTCAAGTTATGGAAATAATTTAATTCATTAAAAGTAAAGTTAATTTCAAATGCTTAGCACATCTGCCATTATGAGTCGATCATTCTAAATAAACTCTATTAGTCCAAAATAATTTAAAATCAAACAAGCTGAAAGTGTGTCTGGGTTTTGCAGAATGATTTGCAGCACGTTGTTAACAATTCAATTATCTCAATCTTCTATACTGATGAGATTTTAACCACTTCACTTGGGAAAAGGGAGTTTAATGACATAGCTGCATGCTTTAAAACAGCTGTTAATAATTTCCTGCAGGTCTTGGGAGGGATCTGCCAGGAATTTTACCCAAGGAGTGCTTTGTTGTCAGGCCCAAGCCAATGTAGCAAATGAATGACTGAGGCACTATCTCCCTCTTTCTTTCTAGTGCCCAGAGACAAAAAAAAAAAAAGAGAGAGAAATATGTACCACAGGAGTGATACCAGTAGAACATGTACAGGCATCAACAAGTTACAAGCAGTTCCAAAGAGATTTTACAGCTTAATAAATTACCTGGCTCTAAAAAGCCTTGTAAACTGTGCTTGAGATGTATGCCTTATATAACAGAAAAGTTATGTGAGGTATTTGTAATTGCTCTTGGGATCAAAATCACAGGGTTAATAGATTCTTACAATTCAAAAAAAATATTTCCATTAATGTATCACCTTTGGAATTAATATAAAGTTTGTTAATTCTTACTTAGCAGTGGTAGCAAAGACCTTGTTGTGGATTGTCACTGTATCTAGTTAAAAAAAAAAAATCCTGCTTATAGGTATATTTACAGATGAAAAAGCCTTTTTTTGTGAATTGGCAACTTAAGACTCACCTGATGCATAATACTCTCACAATGATAGTGTTATGAAATTTCACTCTTGGATCATGCGCAAACTTTATACTTCTCCCTAAAAACACTCATATTTTTCACTAGTGCATAGAAAAGAAAGAATAAAAGTATTTCAGAAGGTTATATGACCTGTTAAAGCAGTAGGTATGAAATGGCTGTCACACTTCACTTTCACAACTTCAGACATAATTATTGGTGCTTAATGGTTGACAGGCTAGGGTCAATTTTTACAGTCTAAATGTTAAGAGTGGATGATTGCAGCAATAAATACCTGTCACCAACAGCTTTCAAGTAATAAAAAAAAAAATCCATTTGTATCTGGTCAGAGTGATAAAAGCACATGAAAGTGCACCAATTAAATGACTTTAAAAGGATTTGTCAGGTTAGAGCTGCTGGACACCACTATTTATCTCTTTTGAATAATATTTGTAGCTAAAAATTAGCAACTATTGTCAGAGAGAATAAAATCGGAGGTGAGGAGAAAAGCAAGTATGAGTTTTTTATCTGCATTTTATTAGGCTACCTGTACTTATGAATAGTGTATGTAGGACTTGGTAATAAAACATCTGATCTTGTGCTGTTGAGGCAAGAAAAAGTGTTCAGCAGTAGGTTATAAATCCAGCTCTCAAGTCATCAGCAAACATATTTAGGACACTAACATTTTAATGTATTGAAACTTAAATGCTATTACTGTAGATTATATTTCTTTTGGCTTCTATTGCCTTTCAGCTTTGGTACTAGAGATACAACAAACAAGTAGTATCTGTCACCTTGATTAACTCTTAGGAAAGGCACAATAAAGGTTTCCAAGTCCCTAAAGAGACAGTAAGTCTGACAGCTGGTTTGTTTTCTTTGCCATTTGGCTTAGTTCATGGTGGAAAGGTGGGAGAGGGTTGAGGTGCCATTACCAGAGGTGAGTGAGAGTCACCCCGTTGCCTGACATAGGATATTTCTGGCACTGGATCATCTCAGTGTTTAGACCTAGGCTTTTAGTGCAATGTGATGTGGCCAAAGTAGAGGTCAGTGGCTGATGCTTCCTTCACATTCTTCCCTGCTCTGTCTTTCTTGCTCAGGATCTGCACTATGGCACACGTCCTCCGTGCCCACTCCTGACTTCTGGTATGTCATCTCTCTCTGCCAGACTTCTGCTGGGCTGGAGACATGCCTTTTCCCTCTGCCCAGACCAGTGAAGCCACAGCTCAGACCCAATCAAACATACCTGCTGGGAGGAACCTTATTTACAGTTTTCTCTGCCGCTTTTTCAAGGATTTAATTTACTGTATGGCCTTGAAGTCAGCTCTGTTCTACAGGAGTGATAAGCTCCATAAACCCTGCTGTGGCTTCCCATGTGCCCCTACTTAACTGTTGCTATTTTGGGCTTGTGTTTTCTTGTACTCCTCTACAAAAAGAACTCTATAAATAGATATAACAATCCCAAGAAAAAAGTCCCAACCGTAGAAAATTTCACAAGGCTTCTATCAGAGCTTTCCTACAGGTTACCTGCTCAGCACTCGGCTCTCACAAACCACCAGTTCAGCCTTCTCACTAGAAGGAAATAAAAATTGTTCCCTGCTTGGAACAATTCTCTCATATTAAAAGCCCCTTCAATTTTAGGCAACAGGTTTAACTTTACTAGGCCATAAAAGGTACCTCTGCCAGACCATTGTTTCCAGCTCAGTGCTAGCATCCTTTTTAGTTGTTCCTTTGGATCTTCAAAGGATGCAATCTTATTTGTGTCTCCTAACCAAAACTACATCGGGCCCATAACCAAAGAGCTGCTGAGAGACCATTCACTCAGAGATAAGACAGTGTTTCTTCTGTTCGGCAAACTGAACTGTGTGTCTCCCACACCCAGAGGCCTGGGAGTTGTGAATCTGCTCTGTGCCTCAAACATGTCCTGAGCTGTTTCAAACTTTTCTTTTAAACATCAAACAGCTTTTCTTTCTGCTAGAATATTTTCCTGACAAACATTTACAAACTTGTTTCCATAGCACTCCCTTCCCTTCAAAAGAAATTACTTGCCCCTCCTGTTTCCAAAGTAGCTGTATATTTCATGAGCAAGGTACATGAAATGGTGCATGAGTGGCTGTGCCACTGTGACTTGGATTTGAGCTCTTGCCCAAAGATTTCTGTTAAAATATTCTTCCATGCTTTGCATGCTGCAGGAGTCCAGCCTGGGCAGCTTTGGAAAAATGCTCTCAAAAGCCATGTTTGTCATAATAAAGATCAAGTCTTTGTACACAAATGGGCAGGGAGTGGAAACCTTGTGTTACAAATATTCAGCTGCCCAGTGCCCATCAGCAGATAATTTATAGAGGCGTATAACTGCAGAAATACATTTACTGGCATCAGTCTAGTCCAAGTGGAAATGTTTCTGCTGTTACAGATTTCATGAATGTTGTTCTCCAGTCTTTCATCAGATTTCCAAATAAGTGTTCATTTGCTTTCTTTTGTGCTTTGAACTGTTTATGCGTTTGATTTATATAACTTATACTGCTTTTGCATTTTTTATACTGTGCTTCATACTGGTTGTTACAGAGTTCTTAGGCTACGTGCACTGCCTCACAGCTCAGCAGACTTTGTGGTTGCAGCAATAAGAAAACTGCAAAGGTATTTTAGATTAGTGCTGGAGTTGAGAAGATTGACTACTTGACAAGGTATTTGCATTAAACACAAAGAGATTTTCACATCTCCTATAATCAGAACAAAATTAAGAACATTCCCAAGTCATAAATTTATCTGAAAGAAAGCCTTAACATTGTCCCCTCCAAACTGTAATGTCTTGAGCTGGTCTTGAAAAAGGCCCAAATCTTAAGGGGTCCCCTCCTGAGTGATGGTGTTTTTTGACACCCTGATCTATATTCAAACCACTTCCCTTTCAGGAAAGTCTTAGGAGTGGAAGGCAGTGAAGATTAAGCAGCACTCCTGCAGCAGTGTCCCAGTGCTTCAGGTCCCCTTAAGGATCAGAATCTGCTCACAGGCACGCTCCCCACCTCCCCAGAAAAAACCTGTTCCTTCTCTACACACTGCCATGCTCTGAGACTGGAGTACAGCCCAAGCCCTTTCTGTGGCTACTGAACTGGGCTGATTCTTTTATCAATGATACTCAAAAGCAGTGCACAGAGGAAACTGCTGTTGTATTAAATGTACTGAAATTTAGAAAATAAACCCCATTGCATTCCAACTGCTCCTCAGCGATCAAGAGGGCTAGAAGGTCTCAAGAAAGCAATTTTTTTCTATTAATAGAGGAAGTTTTGTTTATACAAAAGAATTGCAACTTTGGGATGGCAGCCCCATGTTTCTGGATTTAACAGGTCAAATAGTAAATGTGCAGCACTCAGAGAAACAAAACAGAACTGGGACTCATATGCACATGAATATTCAGTTTGAGAAATGATAGCAACATCACAGGAAACTGGGAAAAAGGGAAGCTGGACGATGAGGAGGATGTAAAGGCACTGGTTTCTTCCGTGTGATGAATTTCAAATACAGAGAACCAGATGTGTTTCTGTGCCAAAAAAAGAACTAAAGTTTGCAAGTTACTCACAAGTGCTGTTGCTTTCCACTGGAGTAAATGAGTCCTCAGCCTTGAAATTTATGCACTGACACACAGGCTGAGAGAAGATCTGTGCCCAAGGTTGCTCACTCTCTTGTGGGGTGGGAGGCCTCAGGGCTTCTGCACAGCATAGCTGAAGTGAAAGGTTTACACTTAGACCCAAAAGATCTTAGGAAGAACCTGAAAAGCAAGCATTGCCTACCCAGGTGTTTCAGTCAATTAACATGGTGGCGAAGATATCCTGAAGGGAAGAAGTGAGGTTGAAATCTCAACTTTTCTGGTTTGTGTTCTAACAAACAAAATATCATATATATGTCATTTGTGCATTTCCTTTCTTACATTGTGGTGCTGTTTATGTCAGTATTCCTCTACTTATATCCTCTATTTTCCAGATTTTTTTCTATTTACTCATAAACTGGATTTGATACTTCTCAGTTTTGTCTTATATGTGCTGTCCTTCTGTAGTTAGAGTAGGTTTGTTGAAGAGTGAGTAGCTACTGTGATGTTTGTTCTGTTTTTCTCACTTAGTGGTCTCCAGCTCTCCGTGCATTTTTGGAGTACTTCAGTTACTTTGAGCTTATTTTCTCTTGATGGATAACTGGGATTAAAGTAATACATGTCATGTGCAGAACAACCAGGGGATCAGGCCCAGCCAACATGGGCTTATGAAAGGCAAGTTGTGTTTATCTACCTGATCAATGATCAAGTAACCTGCTTAGCAGGTGATGGAGAGGAGGCTGCATGTGTCAGATATGTGTCTGTTGTCCTCAGCACTGCCTTTGACACTGTCTCCCACTCCATTCTCCTGGAGAAACTGATGGCTCATGCTTGGGTGGGTGCACTGTTCACTTGCTGAAAAACTGTCCAGGCCCAGAGAGTGGTGGTGAATAGGACTAAATCCAGCTGGCTGCCAGTGGCTTATAGGGTTTCCCAGGAGTCATTATTGGGGTTTGTCCTGTTTAACATCTTTATTGATAGTTTGGATGAGGGGATCAAGTGCACCCTCAGGCTTGTGGACAGTACTAAGTGAGGCAGGAGCGTTGTGGGGCCTGGAGGGCCAGAAGGCTCTAGAGACACATCTGGAAAGGCTGGGTTGATGGACTGAGGACAACTGCCAAAGATTCAACAAAGTCAAGTGCCAGGTCATGCCTTGGGGTCACAATAACCCCATGTAGTGCTACAGGCTGGAGGAAGAGCAGCTGGAAAGTGGCCAAATGGAAAAGTACCTGAGCACGCTGGTTGTCAGCATCTGAGGCAACTGCGCCCAGGTGACTACGAAGGCCAGTGACATCCTGGCTTGGATCAGCAGTACTGTGGCCAGTAGAACAAGGGCAGCAGAACTGTACTTGGCAGTGGTAAGGCTGCACCTTGAATCCTGTGTTCAGTTCTGGGCCCCTCACTGCAGGAAGGACATTGAGGTGCTGGAGCGTGTCCAGAGAAGGGCAGTGGAGCTGGTGAGGGGTCTAGAAAACATTTCATTTGAGGTGTGATTGAGGGAGCTGGGATTGTTTAGCTTGTGGAGGAGGAGGGTCAGGAGGGACATCATTGTTCTCTACAAGTGCCTTAAGGAAATTGTAGCAAGCTGAGGTTGGTCCCTTCTGCCACTGCCATGTCTCAAGAGAAAAGATGAGAAGAAATGGCCTTAAGTTGCACCAGAGGAAGTTCAGATTAGGTATTAGAAAAAAAAAAAGTTTCCTGAAAGAGTAGTTTGGTGCTGGAATAAGTTGCCCAGTGAGGTGGTAGAATCCCTGTCTCTGGAAGTGTTCAAATTTGTCTGGATGTGGCACTTGAGGATATGATTTAGGGTTGGTTATAGTGGTGCTGGGTTGATGGATGGACTAGATGATCTTGCAAGTCTCTTCTAGCCTTGATGATTCCATGAGAAGGATTTGGATAATTATCCTAGAATAAAAGTCTTTATGAATTACAGAATTTCCGCAATGGTTTATCTCAAACTGTTTTCAAAATGCATCATGTTAAACCAGATGTGGCACTTCTGTTATGGACCAAGAGTATTCACAGATGAATTATTTAGGTACTGGTGTTTTGTAAAAAACTATTTTTGGGTAAGTATTTCTGAGAAGCTCGCATGTAGAAAGGTTTTTTAGCTGATGCTCTCCACTATTCACTCATCAGTCACAACATTTAGTGTAGCAGCAATCTGGAAGCAGAGGTGAAAAGAACCACAAATCTCGCTTGATGTGCCATGTGGGTTGTTTTTGCTGCAAGCAGTTTAGCTGTTCCTTTATAGCCATTAAAAGTTTATTAAAATGCATGAGAGACATCCATTATAAACCAGAAAAAAGTCCATTAATATTACATATCAGATAAGAGTTATATCTACACATTCCATGCCCCAAACCCCTAAACACCTAAAAAAATGCATATTTAAATGTAGAAATTTAGAAATGTCAGGAGAATATTTTGATACTGTGCTGAGTAATTGATTAAACTATTAAAAAGTGGATCAATAATGAGACCTTCTGCCTAGAAATCTGACGAGTTCCAAACAATGCTGGCATCGCTCCAGGACACGATGATGCAGCTGACATTTCCTGACCTTGCATACTTTGAAGGCAAATTGTATGGCCTTCCCACAATAATTCTGGGAAGAATGAAAATAACCAATAAATATTTGAAGGTTATTAACAAGGAGGATGAAAAATCCTTTACAAAAAATCCCAGTGGCTCAAATACAGTTAACAGGATTATATTAAGGGAAAGGTAGATGTAGATGTAATATGTCAAGAAAATTCTTCTTAGTAAATTACTCAGCTACATGTGTTTAGATACAAAGTAATTTCTCAAGCGAAGTGGGGATATAACTTTCTTACCAGGATCTTTTCATGCTGGTCTATGTGCAGATATATTTGCATGCAGCAGTAATATACTATCAACAGTGAGAGGATTGTTTGTCTAGTTTACCCATGAGATCTTCTTTCAGTTACATACTGTGAAACTGATGTAGAGTGAGTTTCACAGGTGTATAGAATACAAAGAAGTGAACAAGCAGAAACTGGTATCGTAAAACAATATCCGTTCCTGACTGCAGCTTTAGAGATGTTACTGTTTTCTTTGTAGTCAGCTCTAGCTGTGTTTCAGCTTTTTAGCTCCATAGGAGACTTTTTACTGCAGGATCCTCTCAAAATTAGGTATTTCTTTTCCAAGGTATGTGCAATGTTAGTACATCTGTGTAATTCTTGCAGTGTAGCTCAGCAGGCTTTTGCCAAGTAGCAGCTTTCAAGATAACTCCCTATTGGTCTCCTCTGGAAGCAATTGATTAGTAGCTTGACTCTAAACACAATATTTCTCAAAAATATTTTCTCCTTAAATAAGCTTTTCATAGCTTATAACCATTTCCATTCTCCTGTAAATTATATGACATACATCTTTGGAGGGAAATTATTCTCTTTCTGTACCAGGCAGTTAATATGTGCTGATCTCAGCCAGCAGAGCCAGAGGTGTCTATGAAACATGCCAGGTGGATAAACTGGAGTACAGTTAAAGATGAGTCATTTGTTTGTATTTATTCACTCATGTCTTAAAATTGGAATCCTAAAAGATTAAGAGAAAATAAATTAGATTTAAAAAATATTCGTCTTTATGACAGCTTCTGAAATTTTACTGCAGAACTTAATCCTTCTTTGCAGAAAGAACCCAATTTTAAAGCACCCTCAGTATTGCAGCAGAGTATTTCACGTGGTATTCTTTAGTTAGAAGATATGAGTGCAGTTTTCACTGTAGATATGGATCTGCTACTGCAGAGTTTACCTGCTAGGTTAGGAAATGTTATTAGCAACTTTGTCCATTGAAAAAGCAGAAAACTTTAACAGAGCAACATGAGCCATAATATTAATCACCAGAAGCGAATATTGCAAGCACTTGCAGAATAACTTAATGTTACATTTGCAGTGCATTGGAAATGTTTGGGATACAACACATAAACTCTGCTTACAAATTAGGTCCCAATCATGTTTTTTCCTAATTTTTTTAGATAGTTTTACATATACATCAGCCAGAAGGAAAGAACTAGCCGATGTAAAAAATTCCTGACAGTTTTTTTGCTACTGTTAATATGTGAGTGGTGTCCTATTTCAGTAACCAGTTTCTCAAACAGTGTTGTTTAGTTTTGAATCAAGGCAAGAAAGACACCTTGTTCATGAAGAATTGTATAGATTCTGTATTCGTGTTTAGAAAATTTACTAAATATGCTGGAGCAGATTTAATGTGTCCAGCAGTTTCTGTGGTGTAGTATTACTACAGAGAGGGGAAGAACCCAAATATAGTCTTCTGTGAAAACTATAGAACATTTAGACTGCAAACTATTCTGTTATAATTGTAATGTCAGTATTAACTGAACCAGGAGACATCTTCTCAATAAAGATTGAAGTTCTTCAGCTGCAAATGCACAGTTTTAACTTGTCATAGTTTAGATGGAAAGGGAGCACACAGTTTGGCACATATAGCTAGGGAATACTCATAATAGAAATTCCCTGCTCTGGAAATCTAATACCCATATCTTACACATCCCCACCCATTCTTTTGCAATCTAAAGTTTGACAAGTCAAAAGAGCCTGAAAATGGACTTTGCAGAGTATTTCAACGCATGTAGACTGGAGACACTTGTGTGTAGAAATCTGCTTAGCATTAATATGTGTTTGGGCTGTTGAATTACACAAGCAGAAACTTTGTTTTACTCAGTTTTAAATCCTGGAACTAGTTCTGTCTAGAATAATACATAAACTGTAATGTTATCTCAGTTTTCTGTGGGCTTTAGGGAAAATTAGTGGCGACTGTTCATGTGCTCCAATTTTATATGAATTTAATAGAAACCTTTCTGTACTGGTAACAACAAAGAAAGTCTTTTTATCTCTGCCCTTTGTACATTTCTATAGATATTGCCAAAATATTTCTAGTGAAAATACATGCTTAACTGCAGAGAATTTTGGAAATTTCCATAGCCATAGCTTTTTTTTTTTTTTGAGTTTCAGGCTTGGTTTTATATGCCTGAATTTTAAATTTTTTTGCCCTATGGCTTTTAAATTAACTGTAAAAAGATGTATTAATAAATATATGTTTTTTCCCCTCTAGATAAATAAACCAGAATTGAACTTGTTTATTCTAGAAGTCCAGAGCATTTCTAATTTAATTTTAAATCCCATATTTCATGTATTGCTTTATATACATAACACTTTTCAGTTCAACTGTCAGGCACCATTTATCCTGACCAAAAAAAAAAAATTAAAATTTAAAATAGGACTGTGTATGTTAAAGAGCAAATATTGGTTAAATTATAGGCCAAAGGCTAAATGTTTATGTCTGTAAATGTGTAACAGAGTTAGTCTGGCAATAAGTAGTTTTCAAAATCTATGCTGTGTACCTAATTACCAGTGATTTTCAGTAGGAGTCAGTTTCTTGTACTCTGCAGATGTTGTAAAATTGTTTAAAGAATGTACCCGAATCTGTAGTGGAGTATCATTGATTCACAAGGATGTTGCAGTGAACTTGAAAATTTAGCACATCACTCACTGAGAGTCTGTGGCACAAAGTTAATATTTAGATAGGATAGGCCACTAAGTTTTAAGACTTGAGCATTGCTAGATAAAATTGATCACTAAAATATAGTGAAATTCAGGGTAACCTGAAGACTGATCACCTGTAATTCTTTCCTTTCCCCTGTTTTTATATCATGGTTTTACTAGCTCTGTAGTTTGAATAGATAAAGCAACATACTTCAGCATCCTTCCAAAATCTGAATTCAGTTTTTTTTACTGAGATATGTTTTGATGATAATTTTTTTATAGTGACGTTAATTGCGTTAAATCATCTTCCACTTCTGGGTAAGAAGTAGCCATTGTGAAAAAAAAAGCTGCATGAGATTCATTATCACAGAACCATGTAAAAGGAAAATGGAACATAAGACCTGTATGTAGGCCGAAGAAATGGTGTAGAACGGTATCTCTGAGGATGTGGAGAACATATTAGAAATGTGACGATTGAAATAAATTAGTGGTTAATCATGTGCTAATATTGTTAATCAATAAAAATTATTTTTCTTAAAAATATTTCAAAAATTGTGGAAGTATAACGCACTTTTTTGGTCAAAAAGTCAAATTCCTTTTAATCAAAAGTGCTGTAGATAAAAGAAAATTTCCAGGCTAGGAAATATTTCTGTAGCTCTTAGTGGTGAAAGGGAAAAGCGAAACAATAAGCAATGTCTCTGGAATATGAGCACTCTTGGAAGCAACAGATTTGCTACTGAGTAGGATTGTCCGTTATGTGTTGGGAAGGACTTGTTCCTAGGTTTATTCTGGAGTGAGGAAGTACCAATGAAGTCTTCTGCAGGCCTTTTCTGACATACTCATCTGGTTTTGTGTTGGTGATGGGCCAAGCACCTTCCCTAGAGTATCTTTAGGGAGGAGGAACTGGGAAGCAACAGTGATGGTAGATATTTTAGAGAGAGGGAGCTGATTTTGTAGTTTTAGCCTGTGAAGAAACTATTTTATCATCAGAAGCTGGGTAAAGGCAAGTGCTCAGCTGGGATAATTCTTATACTACAGATTGTTGTAAAAGAGTAGGTAACAAATCTTTGCTCTGCTGTATTTTTTCTTAAGTAGTACGGCCTTCATAACTTTGTATATAAGGGGATATGGGGAAACAAATTTCCAGTGAAACTATTAATTTCAAGGCTCTCTTTTCAGCTCTTCTGGTTTTGTTTGTCCTGACTCAATAGTAGTCAGCTTTCTATAATGAGCTTTTCATCGGGATAGTACAGGTTTATTCTTTAGTTTAGGTTTGCTCTTCAGGGGTGAAATGGAGCTGCTT
This sequence comes from Phainopepla nitens, assembly GCA_013400175.1. Lineage (NCBI taxonomy): Eukaryota > Metazoa > Chordata > Aves > Passeriformes > Bombycillidae > Phainopepla > Phainopepla nitens. Next base: position 342,116 of record VXBQ01003813.1, read on the forward strand.
AGATGAGCTTTGTGCTGCCAAAAGGGGTCAATACTTGCTCTGATGAAAAGAAGAAGCTAGACCAAATATCTTCTCATTTCTCCCTTGCCAGGGTGTTCCTTTCTAGTATTATTTGCTCTGTTTAATTTTAGTAGTAATAATTATGCTTTGGTCTGTATGGACAAAAAATCCCAGTGTGATGAATTACCAAGTGCAGACACAAAGTCCACCTGAATTTGATGCTAAATCTTGCAGAATTTTGAAAACAAAAGTTGAGGTCAAGCACCTAAACATTTCTCATCAATCACCTCAATCTTCAGAAACAAAGATAATTTTATGCTGGTAGCTGCATGAAACACTAAACGATATTTATAAAAATAGTTTCTAACCCAAAGGGAAGGAAGTTAGAAAGAAAACTTGCTGTATGTATCCTTTGATATGTTTCTCTGGGAACACCAGGCCTGTGCTATCATGCAAAAAAAACAAAATCACACAATCCCTCCGAGCCAATCCTATCCCACTGTGTTTATGAACTGTTGCAATTTTTTCTTCGTAAAGAGACAATTCAATGCCACCAAAACAATTTTTTTTTTGCTTGACAGGCAGCTGTCTTCAAACTTTTGATATCTGTAGTGCTATTTTTTGTTCAAAATCATCTCAAAAAATGAGTAAAAAAACCAAAACCAAACCACCCAAAGAATTAAGGAAATCTCAGCTTTTAGTTGACAGTCTTGCAGTAATTCTAGAGCTCCAGCTGCTGCAACTGATATTTTCCACTGGAATCTCCACTTCACTAAATAATGTAAATTTCTAGCTTTTCTGGTGAAATGTAACCTAATTGTGAGGAGAGAAAACTGATACCCAAAGTTATCTCCCTGCTAATTTTATATGTTACATTTTGGTAAAGAAGAAAGGATTAAGAGAGTTCTGATTCATGGTCTTGAACACATAGTTGGCATTGTTTAATAACACAGCATGGCACAGGAACAGTCTTCCATATTTCTCTATGCATTCTGCTAAAAGTTTGTGCAATGGAATATTTTTCCAGATGAAATTGTTTTCTAGTCAAAACCAAATTTGTGGCTGGAATTGTGCTTACTTTCACAAACTAGCGCTTTTCCTGATTGCCTTACTTTGATTTGGGTTTATCAGCAAATCATCAATATTAATTAGTTTCCTCTTTTTTGGATAGGTTCTAATCATACTCTAATTTAATAATTTCTTTTAATCTTAGACATATGTAGCATCCAGGCAGAGACTATCTCTGACAAAACCAATGTACAAAAAGGCATTGCTACATTTGTACTTGGTGCATGTAGGGTAGCACTTTTAAGCTACTGAATGTGAAACAATTTTAAGCTGCATTTGTGATATGTAAGGAAGTTCCCTATTTTCTTATTTCACTCTCAGTCTGCAATAAAGCATATATTAAAGAAGAGGTAAGCAATTTATATCTCAGTTAAAGAGAAGCTTTTTGTCTAACATATTTCAGTAAATCGACGAGATACCTGAATTAATCACGGGATCAGTCGTAGAATAGCTTGTGTTGGAAGGAAGGCCCTGGATTCTGATGGGATGGTCATGCACGTGACTTAAAGAACAGAAGGCTGAGTGTAGCACAAGAGATTATTATGACATTTCTTCCATTTAAAAGAGCTTGGGTATACATGCTTTGTATACTGTTTTTAATATTTCTTTTATGTTGAAGTAGATTCATAGAGCTGTCTTAGTATATTTTAACTATTATATCTACTAAACAGATTTTCTGAAATAAATACCTATGATTTAATTACCTTGTATTTAAACATAGCATACCAAAAAAGAGGACAGAGTCTTCTAATGCAGGATTACATCACAAAACTGTGATTATCCTCTGAGTCAGATAATGATGTAATAAGATTAATTTTAATATTGAAAATTGAGGTATTTAACCTCTGCTGTTTACAAGAGGATCAAGAATGTTATTACAACTGCTAAAGATCTGAGCCAAAATTCCTTGTAAGTAGTGTGCCAGTCTCCAGTAGCACCTGAAAGATGCTGAATTCCCATTCCTGTAACATATTTTACTTCAGGGGAACAGTGAAATGTTCTCACACTGTCCTCTAATGAGATAAACAAAGCTGAAAGTAATGTAACCAAGTCTTTACTCCCACTTCCATCCTTTCTTCCTTCTCTGGATTTTGAACTGTTTTCTACAACAGCTATTTTTTCTTATATATCTGGGGCAAAATGTAGAATCAAGCAATGTATTTCAGGAGGGAATAGAATCTATATCACTGAGTTATAGGTATAACAAACTCGAATAATTTTTTAAATAATAGAATTAAGTTTGGAAATTTTAAACTTGGAAAGTTCTGTCTAAGCTTATGGAAAAAATACTCTCCTAGGTTCTCATATTAGTTTTTCCCTTAATTAGAAGGTGGTTAGTGAGCTATATTCCAAGTGCCAGAAAGAAAAATTGCATTGTAGTCTGTAGATGCTGACAGTGAGATATTATTTTCTGTCCCCTACTGAGTTTGTGTGTAGATAGGAAGAGGGAGGAGAGAGAAAATCTGGCCAACTTTGGTTATGCTTTGCTTTCTCTACTTTTATAACAGGCAGGTTAATATCCATGTTCCCAAAAGTGCTCTCAGCATCCCCACAGGCAGCTGCCTGCTTCTGCAGATTTCTGTAGTGGGTGTCCTTTGTCTTGGTGCCTGTTCCTGAACCTGCCCACTCCCCACTCCAAGCCATCCCTACTGTTAATTGAATCCTCACAATTAACTTAACAAAAACTTAAATTTAACTGTTTTGTTGCATCAGCACAGCTGGAAGTCTGACCTCAGCTGTTAATGACAGCTCACGTATTGAAAGTCTTTCTTGAAACAAAGGTGGTAGAAGCATTATACAAAGGATTGATTGAAAGAATTTTTCGTAATTTATTCACTCCCTTGCTATGAAATAGTGTATTTGCTTGGTTTTAATATTTTCATTGTGGAAAGAGCTTGATAGCTTAAATATTGAAGTACATCCAAATATATTCTATATACAATCAATGTATGTTAATAGGCAAATATATTTCCTGTAAAACTTTGTGTTTAAAACTAATAAAGGAAAAAGAATAAAATAATATTTTGATTGAAAATTAATTATTATAAGACCAGTACCATTAGTATACTAATAAGTATTTGACATAGGAACCGTTTGCTTACTCAAAAATTGTGTTTAGTTCTTTGACTGTGTTCTTGTATTTAATTTTCACCTTTCATCTGGAAAATAGTTTTCATCGCAATGTATAATTGCCATTTTTCCTGGCTTGCTCCATGGTGTAAACCATATGCAACAGTTGATCAGGGGCTTTTCTAATGTTGTCTGCCACCACTAGAGGATTTGTCTTGCCAGCACTGAGTGCTTAAGATTATGATGAATTTTCACACTTCCTGGGGTTGTTTGGTGAGCTTTATGTTGATATTTTTACCCAGCCTGTAGGAATGAATTTATGAATGTCCATAACTGGATATGTGTGTGCATATATATATATATGTATGAAACCATGATAAAACTCTTGTTTCTGCTTCATAGAATTTTACCTGTTTTGATGAATAGGTTTTTGCGAACAAAACCATAGGTAGTGAGCCATTACATAATAACTTGTAAACTAGGAGTAAAGGTACCTACCTGGGTAATGGAAGAGAGCGTGATTCAAGTCCTTGCTCTGCCAAAATCAAAGCAAAGACATAAACCTGGATCTCTTCTTGAGGGCAGCTTCTTGTCTCAGTGAATTCTGAGGGAAGTAATCCTGTTCTTTTCTAAGCTCACTTCAGGAAGGAGGCTGGCTTTTAATCTCCTAGTACTCCAGTAAATCACTGTCTCAGTAAGAGCAGACAGAAGAGGGTGGAACAGTGTGAGCAGAGGGGCAATTAGGTGTGTGATTCCCTCAGACTGGAAGAGCAGCGTGGGCATCACACTGCACTGAGCACCATAGGCCACTTCCAGGTGAGCCACCAGCTCGTGCACTGCCAGCAAGGGCAGCTGCACATCCTGATTCCCTGAGCAGTATGGATGGCTGCTGTTTCTGGCCACGAGCTGGCAGAAATGGGGGTCTGAACGTGGATTTCCCGCTGTGTTATTCCAGCCTTCTCTGAGTAATGGACTGTTTGGGTAAGAACCAAGGGACACAAGGAGAGTTCTTGAGTGAGATCAAGTGTGCCTTAATGACTTCATTCTTCATGCTGATGAGGTGCTGCAGCATGTTTGGAGGCAATAAGATTGTGTGACTGAGCATTGGAAAATTTTAGAATAGAAGACTTGTAAAGCTAGTAGTAATAATAATTCAGTTAAATAACGGAAACACAGAGAATGTAGCAGACAAACTTCCTCTTAGTTCAAGGATGTTCAGGACTAGGATTTGGCTTCTTATGGACTGCATAGATAAGAATTTGTTGTCAAATAAATTGCTTAAAAGTGGCTGTTTTGTTTGTTTTGTAGTGAAGTAGCTGGAGCAGTAAAGCAAAGTACTTTGGCATGTACAGAATGTGAATAAAGATGAAAAAATCTTTAGGTAAGATGAGAAGGCTGAAGCAAGAAAATCCTCATTCTTTATTATATATCAACTTTACTAGCACTGCCCTGGAATATGACAAAACAAGATGCTAACTAAAATGATTTTTTTAAAGTATAAATATACAATAAGAGGAATCAGATTAATATAAAAATGAACTAAATTACCACTGTGTTGTACAGAATAGTCTGTATGGATTTAAGCTGATTTTTGTGATGGACTTTTTTTGTCAAATGGTTGTATACTCACATGGAATTGATTCCTATGCTTAGAAAGTTATAGTAACTGGTTTTTACACTGTTTAATTAGTGCTATTAACCAGGCTTTCCTGTTTGTTTTTGTTATTTTATTGTCCTTAAGCCGAGATCTCCGATCCTTACAATTATATTTTAAAAAGATCTTGGAATATACATTTTTACTAGCTAAGCTTTAGTTCATGCAATGGAAACAGTAACTCAGCCAAAATTCATGTTGATTCACTAGAAAGAAGGATCCAATCTTTAAAATCAAAGTAAAGGATTCAACAAAAAATACCTGAGCAGGCCCAGAATTATTTATGTTCACAGCAATGATGAATTATATATAAAATGAAATAATTTGATTCACATCGGGTATTTTATTTACAATACCATTCTCAAAAATAAGTACTTTTGCTTTAGAAAGCAGAGTAGATTTTTTTGGTTTACATGGAGTTAAATTCACAGCTATTACAGATAATGAGAAATTTGCAATTACCTTTGGTAACAAGTGAGTTAAGGTGAAGATAACTTGGAAATCCTTCTAATTTCAGGCCAAAAATAATTTATGCCAAAGTGAATGACTTGTGTCTGATGAAGATGGAATAATTTAAGATACAAAGCTCTGTTTTCCTGTTCTGCAATTCTGCCTGATTCTGTGAACAGTTAGTTTCTAATAAGACTGTCAGAGCACTTAATCATATCTAATCTTAAGAAAGACTTTAAAAAACCCTCACCAAATATCTGATGGCAAACTGGAGATAGATTTAAAGAGGATTTTGAGCTGCTTGTTGTCTTTTTTCAGAGGTTTAGCTACTAACAAAAAATATTAGTATTTGTCTTTTTAAGCATCACAGACAGTGGAAATCTGAATATTTATCAAATCTATTTTTCAACACTTTTCTTTCAATCTCCACCTACCTTGTGGCTCCCTGTTGTCTTGAATCAATTTTTTTTCAGAATAGTGGCTTCTGTCAGTCACTCCAATGCTTCTGTGTCTGGGCATGCTGATATGTAACAGTGGGAACCTGACATGGAAATGGCCAAAGCAGGAGGGAGGTCTGGGCTGCATTTTCAAAGATAACTTAAAAAATAAATCATCGTTATGGGAAAATGAATATTCTCTTAAAAGCGGGGCTCATTTTTCCTTAGACCTTTCCAGCACTTATCCCTGAATCATATAAAGAGTAAGCATTAGAAACATGGAGTAAGTAAACATTATGACTGTCAAAATAAGATGCATTTAGATGAAGAATCTTTAGAGGAGTAGATGGTATTACTTTATGTATTGAAATTGATTATACAGCCTTGTCAAATTACCATGAAGGGTTTGTTTACATTTGGCTTATTTCCTAGGCAGCACAGCTGCCTTTCTAGTACAGACAAAGCTTATTGAAATCTTTGCCATGGGTTTTTTCATGTTGTAGAATTGCACAATTAAAACCAATAAGAATTATATTTTCAGCAACCCATTGTTCATTTTGCATTAAAAAAGGACAATCAGCAAAAAAACCTCTTGATATGATATAAATCCCATTAAATGTTCAAGGAAAGAGGGTCCAATTTATTCCTTTACATAAACAAACACTGCAGGAAGAGACTTAAATTGTGCTCCTCAGGGCAGAGGAAAAAATTAGTAAAACCGCTAAAATTACCCAATTTTTTGGGGAAAAAAGCAAAAGCTTGTGACCTTCTTTTCTATTCTGATTTTTCCTAATTACGACTCATTCTCTCATACATTCAGATTTTTTTTTTTTAATCAGGGAAGTGATTTTTTGCATCTATTGCAAAAATGGATGTTCAATACTGGCTTGATTACAACTTAGTTTTGAAAAGCCACTTAATTATCCACATATTCCCAGTGATCTTGACTTGCTGGCTATTTTCTTGCATGAAGAAACTTGTGTGATGTCAGGGTTGGTTTTTATCAGAGGACTCCCCTATGAATAATAGCACCAGGTAGCAGTGAAAAGGTGTACTGCAATAAAAAGGGAGATAATATGGATTTTACAGGCTATAAGCAATGAGCTCTTTTGTGTTTATCTCAGTGAGTGTGGGAAAGGTGAGAGCTGTTGCAAAAAAGCCCTTGACCTCCTTATGAGACTTGGGGAAAAAAAATGGGAGTGAATTTATAAAACTCGATCATAAGTGAGAACTGGCTTGAAGAGTTTCTGTTAAGTAAATTAGATGGTGGTGAAAATCAAATGCATTCAGTCTTCTGCATGAGAATGACTGGCTGAAGCACAGGAAAACAGTTTAGTCTGGGATAGTTGGGCTTTTTCTGCTAGATTATTTTTGCAGTGTAATCTTAATCTCATTTTACAGTCTGCATTCTGGAAAATTCTTACAGATCAAAGTCAGGGAACTTGCAAGAGTAGGTAGCTTTTGGGCAGAAATTTTGCTAATTTTGAAAGAGAAGAAGGAAAAACTTGGGGCAAAGCAAGAATATTAACTTAATACAAATCTTCCACTTTAATTTGCAGCAAATTGAAACAAAATTTTGCATTTACTGTTATGCAAACATTGTTTAACATATAGCAGTGAGATTCTAGCTCATGATAGATACTTATGCTAAGAATGATGATATGAAAGCCTATGTAGAGTAAATCATGTTCTTAAATAGTTTTTTGATCAATGGAAAATGATTTGTGTAACCATATGAATATATATGAATTGCCTATGTTATGTTCACCTATAATAAAAAATAATCCTATAAGAGGACAAGAAATTTCCTGTAAAAAGGAAGATTCTTCTTTGCTACATTATTTAATGAAGCTGGGGTCTGTGGAATAGTGGGCAGTAGCTACTATTTCTAGTATTTATAGCAGTTTTCTGCTTTGCCGTTGTGGTGACATATTCTCCTTGAGGTACTGTTTTTGAGACTCCAGCGATTTATTTCCAAAGTTTAAATTGGAGTCAGTTATTTAACCCAGTTTATAGGAAGAAATTGGTCTTATAATAATTGTTACAGTTCTGAAATTATTTTTAAAAGGATGTGCAATCAAATTACAAGTAAAAAATGGTGTCCCATTATTAGTGTTAATATATTTCTCTTCTGTGCAATGAAAGCTATAGAGGTGAAAATATTGGAATAAACACTTTGGTGAGGTCTTTGTAAGAGCTTGCATGTATTTTCCGAGATAGAATCTCATTCTTGAAGCGAGGGCAAGTTTTTTTGGAAGATAACGTGTGGTGGATTGATCCTGACCAGTGACCACACAGCTGCCTGCTCATCTACCCCCATCCACACCTACCCCCGCAGGACAGGGGAAAGGCTAGGAAGAGCAAAACTCATAAAACTCATGAGATGAGGACAGTTTATGTGAAGGAAGAAGGGGCAAAAAACTCAACAAGTGATGCAAAAGCAATCATTTACCACTTTGCACAAGCAGAGTGATACCCAGCCAGTCCCTGAGAGATGGCCACTTTTGAAAGCCAACTTGCCTTTCCCTTTCTTCTCCCACTACCCCAGCTGTATGACTGAGCATGACATTACCTTTTAGAGAATATCTCTTTGACCACTTTGGGTCAGCCAGCCTGGCTGTGTCCCCGCATCACCTTTTGCCTGCTTCCAGCCTTCTTGTTACTCCTGCAATGCCTTGAAAACTGCTGCTGCTTCTGGTATAATAAATGTTGTCTTTGTGTTTTCCTCCGTATAATACTGTGAGTTTGATATACAGATGATTAAATGTCTGAAATCTTATGACATACAGAAAAGCAAGTCAGAGAGTGTGTTGGTTGTTATTTTTCTGTCTGGACTCCCCCATATCACTATCCTCAGAGCCAAGCGAAACAGAAATCTTGGACCGAGTGGCTTTAATTTCCCATCCCTGTCAAGATAGAACTCCTCCTTTCAGCTGAAAAAGAGGGTTTTTTCCCCCCACAATTCCTCTCACTTTTCTTACACTAAGTGGCAAAATAAATGTCACTGCATAATTTTCAAGCAACAAGTTTGCTTCATGTTACAACATCTCTTCTTCTCCAGTAATATGCTCTTTTATATCCCAAAAAAACATGATCTGGCTAAGGCTTTGAGTCAGGGGAGATGGACTGTCAGCAGTGTTTGACTCTTTAACACTTAGAGATTTTGCATGTGTAATTGTGTCAGGAATTAATGTGTTCAGTTTCTGGAGTCCCAGGTGGTTTTTTAAAGATTTACCAAGTACTGTAACAGTCAGAATGCCTTCAGGCTTGCAAATGAAGAGCGGTTGCACGTCCAGTTGGAGAGCAGGCTGATGGCAGATGGGAGAGATTCCTCTGTGGAGGATCTTTGAAACTCCATCGGTTTCACTGTGAAAAGTTTGGCTTTGTCAAAAGATTCAGGGTCATCCTGTGGACTGGAAAGTGGGATCTGATAAGAAAAGTGCATTAAATCTTATCTTCTTAAACAGGATCCTGACTTCTGTTTTACTAATTCAAAAACCTGACTGAATGGAAGCTATTAAAATACATTTTACTACTGATTAAGAGGTAAGCATTGCATCAGTTTGAAAATTGCCCTTGGAAACTTGAAGGCATCTGAAAAAACATGGAAAGCTTTGGAAATTACTCTGTTCATCTTTATTGGATATACAAAGAACCTTAAAGTGGGATGATGTAAATTGATAGAGTCTCACTAAAAATAGTTATGTCTTTCTTGTACTAGCTTCAAGTTTCATTTGGATTTATCTTTCATATAGTTTAGACATCCTATTCCCCTTCCTAACACTCAGCTCAAACAGTCCCATTATCTGTCCCTAACTCACAGAGGTCAGAAATCAGCCTGCTAAAGAGATCTGCCTTCTTGGAGATGACTCCAGGCAAGGCTGCCACCCAGGAAACTGAATGTCTCTGCCTGGGGTGAAGGATGAGCCAGGTTTTGGGATGTTCCTTCCACAGGAGGGCTGGGACCAGATTTCCTTGCTGCTATTTCCCTCCCAGAGGAAGGATGTGGAAGGGAAAGCTTCTGCTTCTCTGAGCAACAAGTGTTACCCATCTTTCCCATGCTGGACCATGGAGCAGTGGAAGCAAAAGACAGCCATCCGCGTTTCCAGACGTTTTTGTCTTATGAGGTATCTGTTTTCTCTACCTGCAACTCGAAACAGAACAGCTGTTACATAGAGTGGTAATAAATGGTAACAAATCCCAGTTTTTGGAAGGCACACAATGTATGATATTCATCTGCTTCCTCCCTCAGTTACTAGGTTGTAATACTTTACAGCTAAAGAGTAAATCACAGTTGGTCACAATACTAGCATATATTTCAGGAGAAAAAATATTTTCCAATTCTATCTATATGAAACAGCAACTTCTGTTTTACCAGTTTGAAAATTCAGGGGCATACTGTGAATTTTTTCTCCTGGTTTTGAGCATTCAGGTTAGTGACAGTTGTGAGCCTGTCCCCACAAGTGAACTTAAAGGTTGTCTCCCTTCCTTTTATTTATAAAAGCTGAACATCTATAACAGTTCCTTTTTACTCAGGAAAACACTTAGGTCCCTGCTAGAAATTGCTCTCCGGAAGAGCACTGTCATCTACAGAAAAAAATAATTAATAATGTAAAGGGTTTGAAAACACCTTTGTGATCGTACAGAACTAATAATTGGTGTGGACATAACTGGGAGAGATATGTTTTTTTTAAAAGTTAGAATCTTAAAGTCACAGAGTTCAAACCTACAAAAGTGGTTAATATTCCTAATTTAATCTTTTTGCCATATCTAATGATGGAGACTACTTGGATGACTAGGGTAGCCTTGGAAAACTTCCCTTCTTTGACTATCAACATTATTTAGATTTTTTTTTAACAGCCTGATAGTTTAGTGCAAGTAGGAGAAAATGATGCTATTGATTCCTTCATATTTAGAGGTATGGTGATTACAAGTTCTTTTTTCGTTCCTAAATGTGGGAAATGTAGAAAAGTAATTGCTCTTTGTTATATAGTATTCCCTGTTTGGCCCTATTTCTGATTGTATTTCATTATTAACATAGATCAGACATACATTGTGGATATATAATGTACATCACATCTTTATGAACTAAAACCTACACAATATATCAAAATGTGTGAGAGTTGGAATTATTAAACTTAGTTTTATTATTGATTAAAAGGAAAATTTTTGTAGCTGATATGAATTTTGAAACACGTGCTTGCTCTTATAGATTAGCACCAACTGATTTTTATAATTATGTTTTGGTTCATAATGAATGCTTCTGAGAAATATGGTATAATTTAAAAGATATTAATTATAGATGGCATCTGTACTTTAAAGAACAATTTTTTTTTTCCCCTATGCATGCTGAGGCAGGTTTCACCTGTGTGTAAGTCAGGTCCATATTTCCCCAGTACTTGTGTATATACTGGACTCTTTTCAGAAAGTCTGCAGCAATTTAAGCAGCTCCAACGACAGCATTTTGTGCTGCTTTAATTCTGAATTTGTTTGCATGTGTATGAGATTCTGGGAATGGAAATATTCACAGAGATGGTGAGGATGGGCCAAAGGAAATGTTATTTCCTTTCTCTGTATTAATCCAGATATTTTAGAACATGAAAACTGCTTAGAAGTGCCAGTATTGAAATGGGGGTAATTTGTAAATACTGGACATTTATGTGTGGTCAGTTTTACATCCATTGCCTATAATGTGCATTACTTAGGTATGCAAATGGTTGTCTGGGTTAGGTGAAACATCTGCTTTTAGCTCTCTAAGTAAGGAAATATATGTATTTATGTGTCAGGAGAGGAAAAATGTGTGGTTTCTGAACCCCAGTGTTATCTGTAATTTAGAGAGATGGTGCAGAAGCTTGTATGAGACTGTCTTATTTATTCCTCCTTGTATTTAGCAGATTCAGTTCAGAACATTATCTGTTGGAAATGTTGTGTGCCTAGTGTGGGCTAGTTCATTTGGCATAGATTAGATAAAGGTCTAAGCTCTAAAAAGACAAATTATTTAGTCCCAGATTGTTGAGTACTTCCCATGAGTTATACCTTGAATAAATTTGATCACAAAAGAGCTTCAAACTATGCTAGGTGGGAGGAGACGATGTCAGACTTCCACTCTATCCCTACAGACCACAAATTGTGCTGAAGCTGAACCACACAGTTACTTCAGGCTATACTTCAGCTCAAAAATAGGGAGGAATTAGGCACCACCTCTGTTTTGACAGACGAATGTGTGGGGCCAAAAGGTGAAATTTGTCTGTCAAGATTCTGGTCTCCAGGTGATCGTGTGAAATTCACTCCAGTGGAGGTAGCCAGCTTAACATGCACATCTTTCCTACTGCCATGCAGAGAGTCAGCACTTGCTTGAAAATCAGGGAGGTTTGGAGGCCAGCAATGGCAGGAGCAGACACATTACCTGTGGTGAAAACTCTCCACTTGTGAGGCTAACAGCAAGGAGAGTAAGCTTGAGGATGTTGGCATGAATACTATGATAATTTTGAATAGATGCCTTCAGTGGGCAATGGATTGGAAGGTGAACACCTTTTGACAGCCAGCTGGGGAGTGAATAGCATCATCTTTGACGTAAATGTGCAGGGATGGAAGATGTGCGTCTTGATTATGCCTATTTCTGTGACATAGTGATGCATTTTTCCACACTATTCTCAATGAAATACCAAAATCTAGGGAGTGGAGGATGTCTTCTTATGAACTAGAAGAGGACTTTAAACATTATGTGCCAGAGCTGTAGATTTCACAGGTGACACTGAGCAGAAGGCAGGAAGATAATTCTCGCTTGTCTCCTGTAGAATGTGCTAAAGGACAGACATCCCTTTGTTAGAGTGCCTTCCAATGCCAGAAGGTTATGTGAGACTTTTGTTGCCTTGGCCTCAGCACAGAGAAAGAAACAGGCTTGAGTTCTTTAATGAAGGGCTTCTGATCATTCACCAGCAGCTGGTACAAAGCTCCTGCAAACAAATTTAGCGCAGACATTACAATGATGAGCTGCAGCCTCTCTAAAAGGGGATGTGTTTGGAGATCTTGTGGGGGGAACACGGCACAGGGTGTCAGCCAAGGAGTGCAGTTTGCACTGTGCTGGGGGAGGGGGCAGTACAATAAGGGGACTGTCCTCTGCAGTGTGTTCAGTTCTTGTCAGCCTGGGGGAAAAGGCAGCTTACGGAATGCACATCGCTGATGCACAGCACTTCTCTTGAAAAATTAAAGCTTGAATCTTATCAAATTAAAGGCAATATAGACATTACTGCTGAAGCTGATTAGAAAGCTTCCACTCAGTACCATCCAGGCCACCCTTTGAGTTTGATTGCAATGCTGGGATTATTTTCTAATATGAAAACCCTATTTCTTCTTGCCTATTTATATGTCAATCCTGTGTTAATATAGTTTTTGCAGGTGAAAGTTTCTGTGCATGGATTCTATATGGAATGAGCACAATAAGCTCTAGGAGATTGCATATTTCATAATAAGATATTCAGTGTGGATATAAAGGATCCTGGTACCATGCTGTGTATGGAAAAAGCCTTCAGGACTTACCAGGCTTGTGGTAGTGCAACCATAAGTCACTTTCCTGCCCTCCCCCTCTTTCTGTGGAGATGTTTCTCCTTTTTGTGTCTTTTTAAGAAAGATAATTAATTTTGTAACATTTTTTATCTAATTCACTTTGACAACTTTTATTCCTTTTTGTTCTTTGTACTGTGAACAGAAAGGACAGGATTTAAACTGAAGAGTGCAGAGCATTTATTTATGGGTAAGCACCCTGTAGATAGCAAGGACTAGTGAGCTTGTAGGTAAGGATAAATATTACCAGAAGAGCATTATATACTCACCAATCTCATGAGATTGCACTCGCTGCTCAGTTGAGGAGAGGTCAATAATCTTTGCTTTTAGATTGAGCTCGATCCTTTGTCTTGCTGAGCTATCTTCTGCTTCTCCATTATCTCTTAGCATTTTAAACCTTTTAATGTTAGTATTTTTCCTCTTGAGTTCTCATACTGCTAACTATCCTCATATTCACACTTATATTTTTATTTTTTTTTTCTATGTTTTTAGGCTTTCTAACTCACATAGCTTTTCTTTTTTCACTTCCTTTCGGTCACCTCAGCAGGTTTCTCAGCAGGCTGACCAAAGGTCACACAGCTTTTCTGCCCCAAACTGCTCTGTGGTTCATAGACTTTGTCTGAGGGTTGCATATGAATGGTGTCCCCAGATACTTCCCTTTTCTTACTTCTTTCTTATCTGAAGGTTTTTAGAAAATATTAATACTTGCACTCAAGGATTTAGCTCCATCCCACTAAGCACAAACAGTGTATAGAAAATGCCAGGAATAAATTTAGTGTCTTTTCAGTATGCAAATCTTTACAGAATATAGAATGATAAAATATCATGATAAAAGACTGAAAATAATACTTAGGCTTTTCATTGTGTTTTGCTGTTCAAGATGTACACAAACATTAAATAACGAATCATAAAATAAAGTATATTTAAAATAAAATATAAAACACATCTTACTGTTCAGAAGCCGAAGAGTATTGTGCTACTGAGTATGAATTATATGGTGAAAATTGCTTGACAGAGATTTCTGCAGTAAATCACATATTATTTCATTTTTTTGCCACTTCCTGTCATAGAGGACATTCTATGATCAGCTAGAATTTCACCCTTTTACACACTATACTGGAAGGACCAGATAATGATCTCCTGTCAAACAATTTAGAATCTAAACATAAAATGAGGGATAATAGGCAAAAAAACTTGAGGATTTGATGAGATGTATTAGGCTGTAGCATTGGTAGTGTCCTGCCGTATGACCTGCCTAACTTCAACCTGGCTTGTGTTAGACATTAAATAAAAGCGGTTGTAAAGAAGGTATATATATGAATTTAAGGAGTGAGTGTTGCAGCTTTTTTATCATGTTTGAGTCTTAATCAGAAATCTCATGGGAAGCCTGTATTTTGTTTAACAATAAAACCCCAGTGGCTGAGATTGCTGCCTTTTACTGCAAGACTGGAATTCTTCTTTCCATGTTCGAAGAAATGTCAAGTTAATTATAATCAAAATAAACTAAATTTTCCTGATATTTAGTTGAATTTTTAGAATTTAAAGCTGTGATTCTGCCAGGATTTAAATAGGTGTTTACCTTGACTCATGTGAGCTGTTATCATCTAACATGATGAAGTGAGTCACACACATCTTGGCAGCTCTGAAAATTCAGAGTCTCTAGTTAAAGTTTTGACTTTTTGATATGCTATGAAATCTCCCACTATTAGGTCTTCGGGAGCATTTTGAAACACTCTTCAAAGGTGTCTTGTCTGGTTTCCACTGTGCCCCTTCTCTTTAAGACAGAAACTTTAGAAGAAATTAAAATCCTTCTTCAATAGTTGCTATTCAGAAGTCTCAGAATTCCTCTGGAAGGCTCCTGGGTTATTTTCTATCAGCCTTTTTGTGCTTCACATACTAAAATACCACAGAAAGCTGGTGGGGTGTCTCTTGAGCACTTCACCTATTACAATAAACACACAGTGGTATATTAAAGTTTAATCATCTAAAATTTACAATGATATAGACAATAGGATTAAGGTTTGGGTTTTATTTGCTTTTGGTGAATCCAAAGGCTATCAGAATAAAAAAATTCTTGTCATTTAGGGCTTGTATAGCTTCACATCTGTCTTTGATCTTTCAACTTTCTTTACACTCCTGTGTAAAGACTGCAATCTATGTGCTTCACCCAAGAGTAGAGTGGAACCATGGGCACAGACAATAGCCCTGTCTTCTCTCCTGAAGAAGTATGATTAATGATCTCCAGCCTGCAGAGCCAAGATGTGTCCTATTCCAGGATGTAGGATGTTTTCCACCAAGACACCTTGATTATTGAGATGAATGGATAATTGAGGACAAAGAGGGAACTCCCCCCACCCTAGAACATTAGGGGAAGAAATGGTTTGAGTGTCTCTTATTCATCTTGGGATGCAGAAATGGGCCATGTAATCTCTCAGGATTTCTTTCATCTCTACTTTTTATTATTTTGTTTTTCTGGAAGAAGAAGTGTAAGATGCCAGAATTAGTACCTGTCTGTGTGCAGTGTTGTCCTCCCTTCAGAAAGGTTCCCAGGGAACCCTTCCACCCACGTCTGGAGCTCGTTGCTGCATTTGATATGTGGAGCAAACCAGTCCTGCACACAACTAAGAATCTGCACATCTGTTCCTTGAACACTTTCAGCAGCCACAGCCTGAAACAAAAGCCACAATGAGTTTCATAAGAAAGCATTGAAAAAATTATGTGTGTCTTGCATGGCCTTATTTAATGACAGAAAAAGAGGACTGGAAGGGATCTCAAGAAGTTGTGTAGTCAGAATTGTTCCAGTAGAAGTATTGTGTCCAGCATGTTTTCCAGTCTGTTAATTCCACTGTGTGTGTGATACCTGTCAGTGCATATCTCAGCTTCTTAATGTGGAAATTTGAAATGCGTGGCTCGAGTTTAATCCAATGTTTTAAGAATGATGAGGAGTAAAGGAGTAGAGATAACCTTGACAGAAGAAATTCCTTGTGTTTGTAGAAGGGGCTGATTCATGATTAAGTTGGAAATACAATTTTCAACATATGTTGAAAGTTGATGCTATGTCAATGTTGAAAGTTGATACTGTGTCAATGTTACAATTCTTTTTTTTCCTCTTTAAACAACTTTTTTAAAAAAGCTTTTCAAAAGCCATTTGAACCATTAGGTAAATCCAGCAGCCATATTTGATTCTAGACTGTACTGTCATTTCCCTTGTGGATTTCTAAATGTGACCAGGATGATTCATAAAGTTCAGTCTTTTTCATCAAGTTTGTCCTGAGGCACTTATGGATCAAATTGAGGTAGAAGCTGCTGGTGTCTGAGCTGAAAATTCTGTTTCTTTGGGAGAGGATATTTAGAGAGAGACTAGAGTCGAGATACCTCCCAGAAACCAAGGTAGTTCTTCCCAGAAACAATAAAAGCTACAGCGATGTGTGACACTTCAGCCTTGCACAGTTAACCTCACTATAGCTCTTGCTTTCAAAAATAGTTTCTTGTGTTACTTGATTTCCTGGAGTTGTCTGACATTTCCACTGCATTTCTTTTCCTTTCACTCACTTTCCAAGACACTGTTTAAATCGTGTCCTAACATAATTTTTTTACCACAGTATATGCAGAACAGGCTAAACACAGGGAGAGAAGAAAAATTTTGAAAAGACTTGAAGACACTGAAATGTGTTTTGATTTGTTCCTCTCTACCCTCTCCCGCCTCACCAATGAACAAGACACAACACTTTAACATCTTTTTGCTAGGAAAATCTAGATTTTTTTTTGACTTTTTAAGTTAGATTAATCAAAATGTATCTTCTTTTAAAAAAAATTAGTGTTCTATGTTAAAATTTAGACTTTTTATTATGCTATTATGCAAACAGGTTGAACAAAGAATGATTTGACAGTTAAAGGCCAGAACTTTTTATCTATTTTCAATTTCAACATAATCCATTTTTTGTAAATTCTCTGATTTCATCTAAGGAGCCAATTTTTGGAATTTCTCCACCAGTTTTTCTTCCATTAGCTATTGCTGAATAGGCATGAAGAGAACAAATTCCTTGTCAGGAGAGGAGCATGGTTAAGCAAAGAATTGTGCTGAACACCCATCACTAAATTTCAGTGTAGTGTTTCATATTAAAAAACTGTGATGCAGCTTAGCTCCTGCAAGAATAGTTGCACAGAAAATCCTAAAAGGAATTTCAAAGAAAATAGAAAACTTGAAAAGGTAACAGGCATGCAAGATAAGAACTTCCAAACCATAAACTAGAACCTGAGGGTTCTTATCAATTCTGCTATCTAGATAGTAAAAAAATTCATATTTTGTCCAAAGAAAGACAAAGATACATCTCAATAGTATTGAAGAAAATGATGTTTGTAGTCCTGGCACTGGCTGCTGTGTAAGGTTCTGTGTGGAAAATTCTTTGGATTTTAGTGCCACTTTGGTTAACTTAGTTGCTGATGTGGATAACATAGTAGATGAGGTATTTGACATTACATCACACATAGTTTGAGAGAGAATGTTTTGTGGTAGTTTGGGTGATTTTTAATTTTGCCTCCTATCACTATTTGTGCTTTGGGACATTGTGAGAGATTTATAGATGCTTGAGTTTCACATGAGTTAAGGTGATAAATTACATTTAATGCTCCCTGGAAGACTAAATACTTTAATCCCTTCCTAAAATCCCTTTTATACCTTTTGTTTCAGAGGTAAAATTGAAGGGTTGAGACCAAGAAACTCAGTCAAATGATGCAGTTGAAGTAAAAAGTAAAATACTGATGACAATGCCTACCTCTACAGCTGAAAATAATAGAGGTTAGGAGCATGATGTAACGCACAATCTATTATGGTAGCTGTTAGAAATTAGAAAGAGCAGTTGGAGTAGGTTGTAAATAGACATGAACTGCACCTCTTTTTAATCCAGTACTCAAAAGTGTGTTGCAAATTAAGAGAAACTTCTACCTTTGAGGTACGCAATTAGGAAGGCCCTGGGGTATACTACTAATACTGCAGCAAATCTTGTAATTGTGATGTGCTTAGTGTGTGAAGGCACTCAGATTGAGTCTGTAAATGCCTTTGGATTACAGTAGTTTGAATTGACAATATGTTGCATTCCCTGCATTCAGTATCACTGAAATTCATGCAAAGAAGACCTCCTCCTTTCATTTACTAAAATAAAGCTCTGTCTCAGAGCACACATTTACTCATAAGCCTTACTGTTTTCAGAATATTTTTAAACAAATGATGAAGAGCTTGGAGATGTCCTTTCCTGACAGAAAAATAATAAATGTTATGCTGTTAGAAATAGAAGAAATATAATAAATGTTATGCTGTTAGAAAAGGAAGCAATAAGATTTTGTGTGGAACTAGGTAAAAAACAAAATAGCTCTAAGACTGCCTGAGAAACTGGGATTTTTTTGTCATTCTGAGATTAACTTGTGCTTAAAGAGCTCCCATGATAGTTCATGGTATGACAGAGAAATGCCCCATTGTTTCCTATTGGTAATATTTCTTACAGAATTGCTTCCACCTTTCACTGTGGTGCCTGTGGGATCTATCAGGAGAGCAGCACATCGTGGGTTTGTCCTGTAGAAGACACTCCTGTGATCAACAGCAGTTCACAGCTCCTAGACAGTTTTGTGGAAATGTATGAGCGTGTCATATAAATGTTGAGGCAAGGCATAAGTGAAGACTTTCTATTACTCTGATGTTTCAGTACCTTTCCTGACTTTCAGAAGAGCTGTAAAAATTCAGTAATAGATTACTCCATAACAGATATTCTGAGTTTGTACAGCTCTGTTGCTTATAAGGTGTTTCTCCATGCTTGCAGAGTGACTAATACAGAAAATACCTTGTTGATGATTTCAGTCTCTCTATCTCACCAAAACAGAGATGATATTGGTGACAAGCTGTAGTTGCATGGCAGATATCTGGAAGGGAGAGAAAAAGGAATGCTTGATCTGCATATAACGAAGTACATGTGAAAGTGTAAAGGCTAGCAAAATAGTCAAGGGCTCAGAATAAAATTCCCTGCCAAGAAAGTTTGATTTCTATAGTAACTAAATGAAAACTTTCAGCATTCTGCCAGTTGCCTTAAGAAGACTGAAAGGTTTCTATGTCATAATTTTTAAAATAATCAGAAATATTTAGAATAGGAGAGGATTTCCTTAGCATTCTCAGCTCCTTGTACTTGGAATCATTCAGTGCATCACAGAAACACCAAACAAGGAAGCTGGGTAGATATCCAAAGGCACTTTGGAGTTTCACTTGTGGCACTTTTATTCTAAATATTCTTTGATCATTGTAAAGTCAGCACAGATTTTTAGAAATTGCTGGAGAAATATTTTTTAAGTTTCACTAATATTTTATAAAGGGGAACATAGATATTTTTCTTTGTTCTTATTTTGACACATTTTTGGGATTAGTACATGGATACACCATGGAACTTCTCTGTTGTGATGTCCAATGATCCTAATGGTCTCATTTATATTTATTGCAGCAGTTTACAGACTGCAAAACAAATCATAAAGAATTAATCATGTAAGTAGATAAAAAATTCATGTAAAATTTTGTGTAAGTTGCTTTGAGAATCAGTCAACTGCCAGTAGAAATGGCTCTCTATAGTGGTTGGTGGCTTTAAAGAGGATTCAAAAATAGTAAAGCTTTTCTTTAAGTTATTAACGAGACAAATCATAAAAAGTCAGTGTTAGCAGAGCTAGTGAATTCAGTAAAGTAAGACCTATTATGTTTTCCTAGAACAATTATGAGGATGAAGTTATATGGTATAGTAGGGAAAAATTTCTGCTTTTTCTCTGTAAAAAAATGATTTCTCCATGTAGACAATATTGCTTATGCTGTCTGTTTCCAATACATAAATCACGCATGGGCATGAGACTTCAGAAAATCAGAGTTAATAATACTTGCCTTTTCATTTTTGAAGTTCTTGCATGAGATTGATAGATTTTTTTCAGACTTTTTTCCTGTGGAGAAGTTATATATATTTTTACTTCAAGGATTTTAGTAGGCTGTGCCAAGCCTAGTGCTGCAAAAACCAGAATGCTTGTTGCAAATCACAAAACATAAAGCAAAGTTAAAATACTTTTCTCACTAATACCAAATGCAAAAATCACCAAGATGAATGTACATATACCTCTGAAACTCTCTGGAAAGTCTGGTGTGATTTAATCCTAGACAAAAACCAAATCCCATAGTGCCATTTGCTCACACCCCTGGTGGGATGGGCGAGAGAATTGAAAGAGTAAAATTGGAAGAGAAAACTCATGGATTGACTTAAAGACAGTTTAATAGGTAAAGCAAAAGCTGTGCTTGGAAACAAAGTCAAGCAAGGGATTCATTCACCACTTCCCATGGACAGGCAGGTTTCCCAGGAAAGCCAGGCTCTATCATGTGTAATGCTGACTTCTGAGGACAAATACCATCACTCTAAACATTTCCCATTCTCTTCCCCCAGCTTTATATGCTGAACCTGACACCATATGCTATGGAATATCACTTTGGTCAGTGCAGGTCTGCTGTCCCAGCAGTGTCCTCTCCCAGCTCCTGCTGCACCTCCAGCCTTCTTGCTTGGCTGAGTGGGGTGAGAAGCAGAAAAGGCTTTTACTCTGTGCACTGCTCAGCAATAATGAAAACATCCTTGTGTTATCCACACTGTTTGCAGCACAAATCCAAAACACAGTCCAGTACCAGCTTAACTCTGCCCCAGCCAAAACCGGCACAAAGTCATTCTCACTGATTTTTTTTCCCTGATTCTCTATATGGAAAACTCTTCATGCAGGCAAAGGGTTGGCTGTCGATGGCCCTGAATTCAGCAAGATGGGAGTGGAGTGGAGGCAAAAGAAGAATATATAATTAACAAGTCATTAACGTTATAGGACTGGAGTAATTCAATAAACAGAATCTTAAAATAAGCAGATGTACAGAAAAGTTCTGCTTTTGTCAATAGGATCCTCAGTATGCATGCCAGACCTAGGAGCATTTTAAAATGCAATTGAATATATTTTCCTAACAGATGATTTAGAAGGAGAAAAACTGTGGCTGGAAAAACATAATTGGAGATTAAGATGTTAACGAATATCTCATTTTGGTTTGTTAATGCATTTATTGGAAGATAGTTATAGTTTTAATTATACTAAGAAAACAAATTACATTAAAAATACAATCTAATTCAGTTTTGAACCTAAAAAGTGGAAAGAGGTTTTTCACCTTCAGAAGAGAAGAAAATCCTATTTCAAAGACAGGAAATCAGTTGGATTATGTCTAGAAATTTTTTATGGATAGCTTTTGAAATACTATTGGTATTGAAATTGCCATGTGCTAATATTCTCCAATGTAATTATAATTGACTTGATTGCATAATCTTACACATCATAATAATATTTGCAGAGGTAGATATGGTCTAATTGAAGTCCAGGCAGACTTAAATTTTCTGATAATGCTGTTAAAAATCTACGGCAAATCATAAAGGAAGTACATTTTCAATTCTGCCGCGTAGTTATAATCACAGGTTCATGTGTCCACGGAAAGAGAAGATCCGAGGTACATAATTTAAGGAATTATAAAATGGAATATTATGTGTTGTATACAGACAGCAGACATTCCAGTCATGAATGAACTATTTTTGGTAATTTTTTTTCCCAGAGTTTGGGAGACAGACAGATTCCTAGTAATGGTTTCTCTTCGTACAAAAGAGCTATGGTGCTGCTGCTCAAATTGCAGATATTTTGGATACTTAGGCTCATAAATGGCTGTTCAGGAACTAAAATTTCACTCCTGAACTGGAGGCTAATCCAGGATCCTGTTCCCTGGCTTCTGTTGCTGGCAGGCCATAAATAAGTGGGTCTTCATTACTTCATGTGGGTATGCTGGCACGCAAGCTGGCTCCCACCTTTTGGCTGCCACTCAGCAGAACACACTGCAATCTTTGCTTCTCAGAAGCCAAGGCTGCACAGCTTCATGAGGCCATGGAGACCTGTGCTGTCGAGAAATGTCAGAGGAATCTAACCCTAAGTGCTTTACTTCAAATGTGGCTGAAATTTGCTGATAGATTCAAAACATTATGCAGGACGGAAAACCAGGCAAACTCACACCACCACAGTAAAAACTTCTTCGAAAGCTGACTTAGAAATGGTTTATGAAAATGTTAAGAATTAAAACTAAAAAAAAAAAAAAGATAAAAATACTTTAGAAACCTTTATATTTTTTTCATTGTCAATGATTTCTTCTTCATTCTTGATTTTCTTTTCCCTTTAAAAATTTTGCTTGACTGAAGTTACTGTGTTTATTTGAAGAAGCTGAATAGGTGATGAAGGTGTACAGATGGACAAAAGTGGGAAAAAAGAAAGGTGAAACACGTAACCCTGCAAGTGAATTTTACAATGTCTCATTTTGGCCCAAAATTGAAAAATATGAATCATTGTGTGGCGAATAATAAGTTTAAAGGAAAGATGCTAACAAATCTAAAATTATTTTTAGCAGTAAAATGTCAAACTCACCCTGGGTCACAGGATGGTTATAAACAATGAGTATACTTATGTCAGCATCACTATAGAAGTGCAAAACCAGATAGTTTTGAACCATATTTTTCCACTGTTTTCTACTTTATTTTCTCCACATTGGCCTCTACAGGACTTTATCTGTACTTCTACTCAATAAATATTCTCTTTGAACAGTATGTTAACACCATTCTTGTTTTGGTAGTAGCTGCCTTTCTCTCTCTAACTTTCACATTGTTGTCTTGCCCAGCACAATCTTTCACAACATATCTGTGTGTTCCCAATCAACCATCTTTGCTCTATCTTGAGTTTCCCTTTACTAGGCAGTGATTTCCTTCACCATTGATGTGTTCATGCTTTTTGCTAGCAAATTGCACAGAATCAAAGTTGAGGCTGGAGGAGTCTCTTCTGCAGATCATCTAGTCCAACCTGGGTCTGGTCAGATCATGCTTCTCAGGGCCCTGTTTTCTAGTTTTGGGTACCTCCAAAGATGGAGACTGCACAACCTATCTGGGAAACCTAATATGTGCTTCAGCCTGTGACCACTGCCCCTTGTCCTACCACCATTCTTATCAAGAAGGGTCTGTCTCCATCTCCTCTGTGTCCTGACGAGTGCTGAGCAGAGGGGAAGAATCACTTACCTTGATCTGGGCTGCACTCTTGCTAGTCAGGAATACTGATGCTCCAGTACTTATGTGTCTATTTGAAAACTTCTGCTAGTACTAGAGGCACATAAAGGTAGAATTAAAGCAATAGTCAGTTTGTGGCTTTGGCCTGTCCTGCTTTGCTTCATTTGTGGCTTCTTACGGAGAAATGAGCAGCTACTGTTGCTAGGACTACACTGACATCTGTAGATATTGACTGCAACAGAAGCAGCAGATGCTCAAGCATTAGGCAACCTCAGTTTTGTCCCCTCAAACAAAGATTTATTTCTAGAAAACCTCTTCTGTGGTTTATCAGGACTTGCAAACCTGAGGAATTTTGTGCTGTTGCATTTCACAGAACAACTCAGTAAAAAGAAAAAAATTAAGCCTACAGTAATCCACAAAGTTAATTTCAGACTCTCATTTTTTTTTTTTTTTTTTTTTAGGAAAAATACTTCCAAAATCATCTTAACTGTAGCTCTGGCTGCAGGAGATAAGGAGTAGTTCCAAGACTCCTTTCAACGTACACATCTATACCTGTGAGCAAGGGCTTTGCCTGGCAAGATGAAACTTAATATATCTTGCTTACATTGCATATTTCCTTGAACAGTTTAATGGACTTAAGGACAATATATAGATGTATACTAAATATCCAATATGGTCTGTAAAATGAAAGTATGTCTTTAAGGAAACACATTCCAACATTGAAAAAGCGAGTAAAAATCTTTAATATGTAATTTTCTGTTAGTGCTTTGATGTCTGCATTCACTGTATATGGTTAATGTAATTTAATGAAACTATTAACACACCATTTTTTTTCAAAGAGCTTAATGGAAGTGAAACTTGCCATTTCAAAAGTCTTGGAGGCAAACCTTTGACCTCAAAATATTCAAATATTGGAAAATGGTCCGGGAAAATTCAACAACAGTAGGCTTCTTTTCTGTTTGTTGTTCAAAGACTACTTCTCTTGGATTCCATTATCACATTTTTGGGCTTTTTAGTGCCCAGTGTTGAGGACAGCCCAGGTGAGGCAGAGATTTGCTTCAGCCAGGCCTCTGGTAAACTAAATGTGTAATTCATACAGATTTGTTGTGTATGAACATTGTTGTCATGAGTGAATGTCATACATCTAAGCAGCAGAGTTTTTCAGAACTGTTCCTTCTTTAAAGGAAAGGGGGATTATTTATTGTTTCAGTGGTCTAGGTATATGCCAGGCTGCTGATATTCTCTAACATTCTCTTCACTATTTTCATAGATGACCAACAGGATATCCTGTAGCCACCAGTTAGCTCTGCAATGGTTGAGGCAAAATATTTTATCTATAGCCTGCATGAACCTTACCAGCATATATTCTTAGATGCTTTTTATATTGTTTCGCAAATGAAAGCATATAAACTTAATGGAATTTGCAGAATACAGCAACCTGTTTACATTTGCTGTGTCTATAAGATGCAATGCGTAATCCTGACTAAGCTTTCACCTTTCTTGCTTGTCCTATCCCAGAGTGTTTGTGTTTTCCACAAGTATTTAAAAGCTACATTTAATTATATGATGTTTTTCAAATAAAGAATACTGAAATGTGACAAACACTGTTAGATTCTAAGTCAGAATGTGACATAAAATGTTGATAGACACACTGAGTAGGGGACTATATCTATGACTACAATATCCATAGTTTTGTGTGAAATGCACTCATCAAGTTTATGACTACACCTTGACCATAAGCTGCTAAGGAAATATTCCTGAACTTTTTCTGAGAATGACTTCTCCCTTGAGAGACCAGCTGAATGAAGTACACATGATATTTTTTGGGATGTATATCTTACTGAGAAGGGCTGCCCAATTCAGTGCCATTGACCATTCCTGCAGTGAACAGGATAATAAACTGAGATAGCTATAAATCTAGAGCTGTGAGAATGAATTACCCATCGAGTACACTCCTTTATGTTATTGAAAATAAAAACTGCTCCAAAGAGTCCTACTCAAATGAATGAAGTGTTTGTTTCTAGACTTCACTTGTTCAATGTATAACTCTCTCTTAAGCCAACACCCTTCCATGAAAGTGATGGAGCTTCTAATTAAGTATTTAAGTGAAAATGATCTCATCTCCTGGTATAAAATGACACTTTGTGATGTTCTATCATAATAGTAGAATTGAGCTGTGGATAAGAATGGATGAAAATTGTTTCTGCATGTTGAGAAAAGCTGGGAGCTCTTGAAAATTGTATTTTCAGGTATGATATAGACTTAGCATTTTAAGTTTTATTATAGATGTTCAATGTTTTCAGATTTCTGTTTCACAGGAATGTATTCTAGCTGAAGATAGTTTATTGATTTACCCTAAAATGAAGGGAGACACGGGAGAGAATGGAAAATTAGTTAGCTGAGCTAGCAGATGTTTCTAAAGCCTGTACTTCTTGGAAACCTTTTAAGGGTATATCCAAACCTTTATCTGGTTTTGGTTTACCTCTTAGAGTTGTATCAGTTTTTATGGCCAGGTTTAGGTAGCAGGAGGCTACAGGGGTGGTTTCTGTGAGAAACTGCCAGAAGCTTCCCCCATGTCCAGCAGAGCCAATGTCAGCTGGCTCCAGGACAGACCCACTGCTGGCCAAAGCTGACCCTATCAGGAATTGAGAGTAACTCCTCTGTGATAACAGATTTAAGGAGGAAAAGAAAGTTATTGCACAGATGTAATTGCAGCCAGAGAAGAGTGAGGTGACAATATGTGAGAGGAGCAGCTCTGCAGACACCAAGGTCAGTGGAGAAGGAAGGACAGGAGGTGCTTTGGGCACCAGAGCTGGGATTCCTCTGCAGCCTGTGGTGAAGACCACGGTGAAGCAACTGTGCCTCTGTGGCCCCTGAAGGACCCTGGGGAGGCAGAAATCCACCAGCAGCCCAGAAGAAGGCCACTCTGTCATCACAGAGGCTTTACCACCAATTCTAATTGGCCTGGCCTTGGTCTGTCTTTGGAGGTGCCAGGGACGTTCCCCTGGACGTGGAAGAAGCTTCTGGCACCTTCTCACAGAAGGCAACCCTGTAGCTCCTCTGCTACCAAAGCTTGGGATGCAAACCAATCAGACTTGATTGGATCATTTTTAAAGCAGAAAAAAGAAAGTATTGAATTTCTAATGAAAAAACTGCCTCTGATCCCAGAGAAAATAATTTCACTACCATTGAGATCTAATGTATAAATCTGAGTTTGTATCTGAGCCAGATATTTTAGATAGTTTTACATGGTGTTTTTTTCTTAGTGTACATAGGCTGTGCTTAAATTAATTACTAAATTAATTACTCTCCTGAAATGGAAATGCTTGAAGTTTTGAGGTTCTCCTCCTCCTCTTTCCTACGTTCCCCCTGCCTTTACCTTAGCTGAGAGCACTATTTTGGAATAATTCTGTGTATAAAAGCATCTGATATGTCACTACTTTTAGTGTGCCTTATTTAGCTGAATAATATAGGTTTGTACTCTGTTTTTTGTCATTTCTCAGTTTTTCTGGGAAAAATGAATTGTCTGACCTGTAGAAAGAATTTGTTGATACTGGATCCTGTATGTATTAGCCAGCGGAACCCAAAGGAATTGAAAATACACTGTCTAACAAGAAGTACACTTTTTAAAATTAGAATTTCTAAACCACAAACCTTGTTTGCTAATCAGGCTTTTTGTCAGGACAGTAGCTTGATTAAAATAATAAAAACAATGTCTGGCATGCGCTGTGTTATATATTAGCATCTGATTCAGCTATGCTTAAAAATTAACTTTGCCTTGAGGCTTATTTCAGGGATGTTGATGTCAAAAGCACTTTCTCTACTACAATTTAGGGCCTCAAACTGAATTCCTACTGTGTTATCTGTCAGATGCTAATTGGCTAAAAATATGAGCCTCTCTTGTTTTCTCCATGCTAATTCTCATTAACAACAATATAAAGGTATAAAATAGGTGACTAAAATCCAGCTGGGTTTGAGTATATAGACTACACTTTTTAAAAATATTAAGCATTTTATTTATTCTTTCATATGTCAAAGAAGAGAAGGAATTTTCCACTGTACTTCTTGAGCTCTCTTGATAAACTTGCATGCAAAAAATACTACATGCAGGACAAACTGAATTATCTGAAGAACTACAAATGCAATATATGGCGGGTTTTTCTTAGTGGTGGGTGAGGTTTTGCAGCCTTTGGAAAGGTGAGCAGCCAGGCCGAGAGGACTCTCAGTGCATAGGGGAGAAGTGTCAGTAAACAAACTGCAGTGGTCGTGTGGAGCGCTGGCAAGTGAGGGAAGGGAGGTCACTGTGGGTCCAAGGTGGTATGGCAAGATAGCAAGAGCCTGTGTCTTGCTTTTGAAAAGGAAGCAGGGATATAAATGACTGAATACTGAATGTCAGAGCTGTGAATATTAATGTGGTATTACGGTCGTTTTTCAGAAGGCACTTGGAGGAAATGTTGCGTTTTTTGTTCCGTATCGCGTTAAATAAAAATTGAGTATGAAATATTAGTTGTGCTTAAAATCATCTAATATGTATCTAAATGTCATAATGGTACATAGAGTAGTAAAAAAGTAATAAAATAATTATAATATATTATGATAATTATATTCCTCTTTCAGGTATAATAACTTTTTTGACATCTTGAATAAATAGGTGAGGTTAAAATAATGATTTTAATCAGAAAGCATGTTTTGCTTTTTTTTTTGCATATTTTCCCTAAAAACAATCTTACTGCAGATAATTTTTCAAAATAAAAGGTATTTTCTTATAATTTTTATTGTAACTGTTATTTTAGTGCTAACTTGCACATTTACTTTCCTTGGATGTAAATATATTATGTTAGATTTCCACTTAAGGCTTGGGTTTCATAAAGGAAACAAATGGTAATGTGATGTTTTTATGCCAATACTAATCAAATAAAACATATTAATGTCATTTTTCCTGCTTGTACCATTCCTGGCGTGTACACAAAAGCTCTCTTACATTAATTTATGCATGCTAGATATGTATATTTCAGTGCTTGAGAGTATTTCCTACTACTAACCTTGCATACAAATACACACACATGCATAAACACAGAAATGCCCTTTGCTATAGTTTTGGGTTTTTAAAGTGTCTAACTTTGGAGAAAAACCACCAGCATTTCTTTGTGCTGGATTGTAGAACCGTTAAATCAATCCCTTTTTTATTCTTCCTGATAAAGCACTACCACCTAACAATCCTTTGCATGAATGCAGAGCTCATTATGGGGTCAGGCTAAAAATGTTGTTTATGACGGCTTTAATGGAGATCTCATATTTTCACAGTGCCTGAATAAGCAAGTGAAAACAAAGGGCCAAGAAAAATCAGAGGACTGCTAAGTTAACTATTTGTTTTAGAGACATAGCATATTCTTAAGTGATTTCAGCAGTCTGTGTCAAGGACTGTGATGCTGCATGGTAACACAGAGTCCTAGAGCACTCTTGGGTATTCCTGGTTTATGGACCTCACTGCAGCTCTTATCTGCTCTTTGCTGAAGCTTCTGTGCTCACTTAGTATTTTACAGAGTGATTGAGCTGTGTTTGCACAGCTGAGGGAAAGGTTTCTGTTTCTGCCCAGCATCACTGACATGCACAGCCAATAATATCTGCTGGGATGGGTGGGGCAGGTGACTTCTGCAACCACAGTTTGAGGCTCTCTAGGCTTATCCTATGATGTGTAAGCCTCAGGGAACAATTTAGTGAATGCAAATGTAGTCAGTTCTATGTAAGAGTAGCAGCTTTATTTAGCTCATACCATTTATCATGCTTAAATGCTGTAGTCCACGTGTATTGGTACATATGAGGACAGTCACATCACCACTTGGTCTGGCTGCTTTATATAAACATCAAAACCATCACAGCCTCCTCTATTGCTCTGCCCATGCTACATGGCAGTGAGTGTGGTTCCCAGGAACCATTGCTCACAGCCTGCACACACAGATGAAACCAGAAAAACCCCAACCCTAAACCAATAAATTCCTAATTAACCACATGTTTTCATGAAATATTAACACATCAGTTCTCCTGCACAGTGCTTAATGTTACTAAATGAGTTATTGTAACTGAATGAATAAATTAAGGATGCTATAATCTATGAAGTGTAAGGCATCACTGTTAGATGACATAAGTGCAAATTAGAGCAAAAAGTAATTCATATCTTTTTGTGGCCTCTTCTTGACATGTATCCTCAACAATTGATGTGCAATTGCTGATACAGGTTGATTGCATCCATGGATGTAAAATGAAAACATTGAAGTGCAAACACTTGGATTAGTCATCTGGCAGCAAATAATATCAAGGGAATAATGAATATGTCGCATTCATGATCTTTCTAACATGATCTAGACTTCCTCATCATTTGGGGGTACCTAATGATCCTTTGCATCTGTGGATGTATCTGAAACAAGTGACTTGATTAAAAACACTTCATTTCACTTTTTTAAACAGCAGAGAAACAATAATCACAAACCAAAAGAAGGTATTTATAACTTTTTTTTTTTTTAGAAGACATGCAAGCTGGTTTTATTTTTCTTGCTTAAATCAGTTTTCAAAAAACATATGTTAAAATGCCAGCTACTTCTCAGACAAAATCCTAAACAATGTAGCAATTTCTCACGGGTTTATGTTTGATTCATCAGCAGTTATAGCATAGTGTTCACCCTGTATCCAAAATGTGGGCTACTTTTCTGACCTATTACTTTCCTTTTCAGCCAGACACTGAGAAGCATTCCAGAAACAGTCTGCATTTCTTCCCCTGTTTTATCAGATTGTAAATGGATGCTTTTCTGTGATCTTATTTTAGAGGTATTTTAGCAAATTACCAAAATTTTGATCCTTGTTTTATTCCCAGAATGCTCTTTCCATAGTTACAGGGGTTCTTACATGAAAAGTTAAGTGTAATACACCTGGTTTGTGTAAGGGTCAGCAGAACTGTTGTTTCTCTTTGTTCCAGTATCTCTGCCACAGAGAAAATGACATGTTCCTTATTAAAAAGAAAAATAAATCTAGGAAATGGTGATGCAATGAAAGCATCATTAGGACTGGGGAAGAAGAAGGATATTAGACTTCTAATGCATATAGTGTTGATTTGAAATACTTCATAATTTATGAATGGTTCTTATAACCTTAACTATGTGCAGTACTATTGGAAATTCCTATAAAGCATAAAGATGCCTGTACTAAATTAGAATGTAGCCTTAACATTTCTTCTACTTTTCTGTAGGTCTAAACTGAGCTAATTTGCTTCTTGGTGTAAAATTAGAGTTATGAATTTTACTCTTAAATGATTCTACAATTTTAAAGTACAGATTTATCAACATGGTTTTCCATCATGTTAAATAATGATTAATTTTATGAAAGCTTTTACTTGGTTTGTCTTACAGCAGTGCCAAAACTTCTTTACCATGCAGAGGGAACATGTGGATCTTCTTTGCATGCTGCAGTGCATTATTTAGGAGTTTTAAAATGGATTTTCATTCTCTTTGCAAAGATGACAGAATTTTGTATTGATAAAATAGATTGGAAGTTCTAGAGAATGAACAGGGAGAACTCTCATTGTTGCTAGCTTGAAAGCAACAGAGGGCTTATTTGGGAATGAGTTCTGGACAGAATGTAAGGTGGCAGAAGTATCCCCAGAAATGTGTGCATTAATGCTTTTGTAGAGGAAAGTAGTCACTCAGTAACGTGAGGGAGTAGAGAGGACAAAGAGGAGGGTAAAGGTCTCAGGGTTAGGCAGGCTGACACTACCAGCTGATGGTAAGGATGCTGAAATTCTCAGGTTGTACAAGTGAAACCTGGTTTGTGAACCTCTGTGTTCATGCATTAAATTGTCAAAGATGTGAAGCCTTTGCCTTTTCTCACAGGAATAAAAAAAAGGATATAGCAGAGGAGGAGGAGGAAAGTTTTTTAAAATTTTATAATATTTTTCCACTTACTGGGATGCAATACAGGATATGAGTGGTTGGAAATAATTCAGGCTGGTGAGAAGCCTGGTTTTACATGAATTTATACTGTCACAAGTGGTTAAAACTCTTCCTTTTCAGACATTCAGCTTGACTTAAACAGACTAATAGAAAGAGGTGCTACTATTAGGCTTGAAGTACTTAATGGAAGCAGACAGATGATGACCAGGTGCAATCAGGTTATAACTCATGGGTTATAAAACATGAGTTTGTCTTCCCCTCACAGTAACCAAAAAATTTGGGAGTAAAAGTATCTGGAATTAGATGGCCCCAAACTGAATTAATAAATTCAATGTAAAGGCTGAGAGACAAATAAGGAAAGGAAAATATGCTTTTATTCAGAAAAATGTGTAGTGGAGAAGTTCAGGGTCATATTCCTAGAACTGTGAAACCGTGCATTAGCACAGCTTTATGTACCTAACTGTCACCTGAATACAGCATCAAGCTTTTATACCTGAAGGTTAGAAATAAATATGGAGTAAAAGATTCATTATTATTCTATTTTATGCTGCATAATTTTCAAAGAGCTGCTGCAAACAAAGGAGTTATTAAGGCTTTGTGAGAAATGGTGTAAGTATTTATGATTATTTTAGTCTCTCATAGTGTGCTAGAGACTTCCTCTACATTAAGAAAATGAATTCTAACTATGATTACTTAATTTTAAAGTAAGACTCACTTCATTCTGTGGATCTTATTTCCTTAGCCCAACTTTTTGTTTTATTTAGGACTGTGATTTAAAAGACTGTGGAAATCAAACAGGGCCCATTTATTATTGTCAGGTTTATTATTGAAGAGAAAACATGAGAGAGATATTTTTGAAACTCTTTTTAAGGCTAAAGATTACCAAAGCAAGCAATTTTTTTTTATTACAAAACTGATGAGACAGAACTACTAACATTTTCCTTTCTGAGATGGTCAGCATTAGGAGCAGAATAGCATCCATTTTAGTGAAGTAATTTCCTGAAGTGTACAGTCTATTGAAATCACAACACTTAACATCATTAGCTGTCCTTTCTGTTAGTGTCTTGAGAAACTTTTGGGGAATATGAGAGGTTGCTATTCTGCTTTACACATAGAAGGTTGTCTTGTGATAATCTCTGGAGTTACAGCCTGGAATGCTGAAAAGCTGGACTGCCTCAAAAGGGAAGGCATGCTTATCTCTTTGTCCTGCTGTGCAGGGTTTTGAATAACTGTAGTGTGTTTGCATAGGCAACACCTTCAACAGAAGAATCAGGAAGTGTTTGAGTCCACACTCCCCTTTAATCCAAGGTTTAGAGTAATTTTTTGTTTAAATCCAGAAAAATAGAAGAGGAGTTTGAATCTTGGTATCTCACCTACTTCAGAAAAAAATTTGTACATGGGTATAGAGAATAAAAGTATGACAAGGATAGGATTTGTCACAGTTCCTCCTTTTTAATAAAAATACTGTTATTTACTTAATATAGACACAATATAGAGGCTTCTGGGTATCAGTCCTGAGATGTATCTGGAGAGGAAAGAGTTATCCTGCAAATGTATGTGTTTTGATTTCAAGGGTTTGTTTGTTTGTTTGTTTTTTGGTTGTTTGTTTGTTTTTTAAGGGCTCTGAATTTCATCAGTTCTGGTGGACACTTTAGCAGCAAGTCATTCATCATTCTGTTTTGTTACTCCTATTAATAGTACCTAAAGTCCTCTATGTAGTGAGAAGATCAACATGCTTTCCTTTGGCTCATGAATATTGCTGAATAGTGAAGAATCTAAACATTAGGCCTTATATTGGCCTAAGCCAATAGTTAAATTGGCCTCCAAGTGCCTTTGGTCTTGAAAGTGGTTATCAGAGTATTCAGGGAAGCAGAACGTGAAGGTATAAGAAAGCATATGAAAGAAATGATGCTGCTCAACTGGCTCTAGAGGATGTCCACAAAGATAATCTGGGGCCTGGAGCACCTCCTGTATGAAGACAGGCTGGGAGAGTTGGGGTTGTTCAGCCTGGAGAGGAGCAGGCTGCAGGGAGATCTTAGAGCAGCCTTCCAGTACCTAAAGAGGGCCTGCCAGAGAGCTGGAGGTGACTTCTTGCAAGGGCTGGCAGTGACAGGATAAGGGGGAATGGCTGTAAACTGAAAGAGAGTAGGTTTAGGTTAGATAACAGGAAGAATTCTTTACTCTGAGGGTGGTGAGGCACTGAAATCACTGAAACCACCAGGTATGGATGCTGCATCCTTAGAAGTGCTCAAGGTCATGTTGGATGGGACTTTGAACAGCCTGATCTACTGGCAGGTCTCCCTGTCCATGGCAGGAGGATTGGAACTAAAGTGTCTTTAAGGTCACTTCTATCACAATCTGTTCTATCATACAGAAGTGGAAAGTAAAGTTGTTATATTGTGTATCCTGAACCGTGCCTTTGTTTGCACTGGTGAACTCAAGACACTGCAATTAAGGTTGTGGTGAAGGCAAAGTAACACGTTAACACTCCAAGTGACACTCTTTAGAAGAGCAGAGGAGAATGTCTCACCTTGAGGTCAGGCTCAGCATAATGCTGAGAGTAAAATAATGAAACAATTACTTGCTTTATTTTCTTAGTTCCCCCATACCTCCCCCGAGAAAATTTAAATTTACAGCGAATAAGGATGTCATTAAAAACTATCAAGAATAATCTTTAATGAGAACAAAGTATTTTATATTACAGGATTGGTTTCCTCCCTCCTGGCTATTTTTTCAGACTTGAAATACTGTCTTTTGGACTACACCATGCTGTTTTACAAGTAAGTATGAACTGCCTTTTAAATACAGGATTCTTGAGCAATTTGTTCTCACCAAATTTGTTCATTGTTTTTGCACATCATTTGAATGCTTATCTATCTTTGAATTTGTATTAGTTTTGTTTAATTGCACTTGGGAGGCTAGTAAAGCCAAATAATAATTAAGAAATTTTATTCAAAAGAAAAAGGTTCAGAATTACAAAGAGGGGGAAGGAAGAAAAATGTAAGTGGAAGACATCTCATTTCACAGTCAGTGGTCTATTAAACTTTGCAGTGCAGGCAGAAGTGTTCCCAAAATAATAACTCTGCTCATGTCATTGCACAGTATGTCTTCTACACATACCAGCCTCAGATTACTTTGATATTTGCCCAATAAGTCTTCCAATTTCTCTTCAATAATATCTGAATTATTTAATGCTTCAATTTTTTTTTTCTTTTAGAGAGTGAGAACTTAAGAATGTGTTGGCAGTGTGACCCTGACCACTAACATATAAATAATGTAAGCTGCTGTATGCTTTGAGAGAGATGATTGGCTCTGTAAAGAAATTTGGACAAATGTATTTGCCGTTTAATCCTCATCCACACAAAAACTAATCATACTAGAAACAGCCAATGAAAGATAAACTAATAAATCTTTGGAAGAACTATTGAGACGTACAATATTTGTTTGGAAAAACGAGTGAATAAAGGATATATATTAGTGAGCAAAATATTGGTTGATAAATCTGTCATTTCTAAGGGCTGAAAAACTATGGGTCTTAGGCTTATTGATGCAGAGATGATGGCCATTTGTATTTTAGTAACAAAGAATAGTATGACAAATACAAAGCCAGTGGGTGATAAATCATGAGACAGGAGGATTCAGGTAGCAACTGTGAAAAAATGCTTCCTTTACAGAATAAAATTTAATTTGTTTTAAATAGAAGTAGTATATCTGAAGCTTGATACTTTTGTCTGAAAGGTGTTCCCCTTCTAAAATACTAGGGGAAAAAATGTCAGGGTCTTGAGCCACAGCTTATTTTAGTGACCTAATTGTGAGGAAAGTGTAGGGCACTTCTTATGTGACATTTCTGCTTGAGAAAGATGGATTTTATATTTTGGATCCCTTAATTAATGATTCAGAATTCTGAAGAAAACCTATAACTGGTTTATCTCTTCATTGACTCAGAAGTGACGTGACCTAGATGTGTAAAAGTCAGGCCTTTGGGCTCTGTTTGCCGATCTCCAATGATCAGATTTGTGACCTTGTCTGGCTTTGGCTTCCTTTTTGATTTGACCTTCTTTCTGCTTTATTTAGGGGTTACTCTCCCTTGCAGTTGCTGTCCTCTGTTCTCATCAATAGTTTCTGTCTACACTGTTCTTTAAAGGCAGCTAAATCCACCATTCAGGTGAAACATTGTCTATGGTAAATGCCTCAAAAGCCATTTCAGGTTTGGTTGGAAGATCCATTCTCTTGTATTCTTTGGGCTACATTGCTAAATATTCCAGGGTATGTGCATTGGCAGTCTCTGAATTGCACATGAGAAACTGACTTGTGTGGGCTCACACGGAAGACAGGGAAACTTAGAACTAAATTAGCAAAAGCTCAGGGGCATGTGCACTTTGAAAGTCACTATTACAAAATGATGCACACCCAGCTGTGGTGCTCACTGAAGGATCTTGTGGTACTAATGCATTACCATAGTGAAAATGAGGCATTTGAAGTGTCAGGGGCTTTGATGTATACACTGAATGTACCTATTTATTTTGTCTGTGGTCATGCCTTGTAAATTCAACGAAAAAAGAGTTTTTATAATTAATTAGGCTTAGGGTTCACTTTGGGCATTCATACACAACCTATACCCTTGGGATGACCAACTGGAATTCCTGCTGAGGCATCATGGTCCTTTCTGCGGCAAGAGAGAACTCTGAAACACTGAATGTCTACATGTTATACAGAGTGCTCCCATCTATCTTGTATTACCTCAGAACTAGAATTTAATGAGGTGATCAAGGCCCTTTTCATCTGATAGTCTTGAGATGCAGTTGTAAGTTGTAAGCTGCAATCTGAGTGTTTCACAAAGTACCAAAAGAAGACAAAAGAACTTTTGTCACAGAAGACAAGTTGTGTGTTTGCTACTAGGCTTTTTTTTAGAAAACAAACTATGAATAATTCTTTGACATGATTACATGATTACTGGTTTAATGTGATACCTGAAGTATTGGAAAATCTGGAATTAATGGACAGAACATTAAATGGACAGTTTATTTGAATTGGTGGCTGTTTAGGACAAAGAGCAGCAAGACTTTCTCTGAGGTCCTGGACGCTCATGCTCATTTCTTCCTAAGATTGCTGATACAGCATCTGGTACCTTGTTCAGTTAGCTGGTGGCTCATATGCTTGCTGACAAGAGAGAAGGCTGAGGGGATCACCTCCTGCTCCTCGGTCTCTGCTGTGAGATTCACCTTCCTTGAGTGTATTCTTCCATACCACTGGACACCCTGTCTGTCACTGCTGTAAAAAAGTCATGACAGCAGCTGAGGACAGACTCATATTTATTGTATGAATATGTTTTAAAATTTTAATGAGAAATTGTATGAATTATTATACTTATTCTCTGAGACCTGGTCTTGCTCTGAGGAACTGAGGATCCCCTCAAATGTGCTGAGCAGCGTGTTGGCAGTATTTACATCCAATGCATTAATGGTGCAGGAAGGTCATGCTTCTTGAATGCAGTAACGTGTTGGTTTTTTCTTGCCAGCTCAGAAGGGTCAACTGAGATCTAGGACGTCAAGATGTAGCTGGTAAATGTGACACAGGACCTGTAGGAGAGCTGTTGGCTTCAGGAACTGATAGGGGAGGTTGTCTAAGGTCTGGATGAATGTCTGGATGCATTTCAGATGGCATTTCATGCCTGTGTATGGTAAATACTTGAGCCCTAATTGTCTTATGTTTCACAGGGATTCTGAGGTTTATGAAGATTAGAAAAATGCCTGTGATGGCTAGATATAATATCAAACAAGTATCTAAACCACAACAATCTTGCAAAGAATGTATCTTGTGCTCATAGGAATGCTTTAATTAAATTATATTTTCTATACAGGAGAGGATTTGAGAACATCCACTTAATTAGTCATGCATCTTTCTTTTGTCTATACTGATTGTGAAATAAAGATAGTATGTCTCAAGAATCTCAATCTGTGATGTTGGCCCCTAACCTGGATTTGTTATTCACATAAAATTGGTCTGATATTTGATTTTATATTGATTTTGTGTCCACAGCCATAGATTTCTTAAATAGTAAACTTTGCTGATAATTATAGCAGTATCTGTCTCAGTCTCCATACTTTTTGTTTCCAGTCCAATTGATATTTTAATTATGATTTAGGTATTGGATACTTAGTGTTCTAAGATGAATTTACTAAGATAAGAAACAGAACATGCTTTTGCTTTGTAGTTTTCTGCGTTTTGAATTTGCAAACAGGCAAAGCTGTCAAATCTTAATAAGTTAGTCTTTGATTCTTATTCTCTTTTTTAAAAGTAGAATTCTTATTTTCTCAAATTCTCATTATAATCCCATTAACTGACATTTACTGAAAGTACTTAAGCAATATCTCTAAAACACTGAAGATTTCAAATTAGTAATAAAGCATGAGAATGTAAAAATAACTGACCTGGTTTACTTGCATGACAAAAATTAATTTCATGGTGATATTGGCTTTAATCAGAGGAATATGCTCAAAGTAACTTGCTTTGGCCTCTGTATTAAAAGTAATTGTGAAACTTTGAACAGTTGCTAGATAATTTATAGTATACCTTTCAGAATTGTTAGTTTATATTCACTCACTTTAACACCCAAAGAGAACTGTGCTCCATATTATTTATACATATAGAAGTAACATAAAAAAATTTATTACTCTGGGAAAAGTGACCACCATAATGGCTAGCAAAGTCTGTTTTGCTCTTCAATCACCTGTTAATAATGTAAAAAAAAAAGTTACAATTATTTCAGACCTCTGTTCATGCTTCCTAAGCACAAACTGACACAAAAATGTATTTTTCCAGTTTTGGGTTGGTTTTTGGTTTTTTCAGGTGAAAAAATAATGAGCAGCATTATGGTATATTTGACAACTAACTGGATAAAATTATTTAAGACTGTATTTTTACTTTTTGTTTCACTCATTATCACCGCTTGATAATTAAAAAAAAAAATCCATTCCAGATATTGAAGATTTTTCTTGTATTTGTGTCACAGTGTTGGGAATATAACTCATTGAGCCATGTAAAAGAAACACATTCTTAAATAAGGCAGAATGAATGTAGTGTTTCATTTGAGTAAATTCATTATCTCTTTGGAGATGTATGTATATGGAGAATTTCCTGTCTGGAGGTTGATGTTCCTCTGCAATGAACATTGCAAACACTGTTTTTCACAATGGGAGCAATACTCTTGATGTAGTAAAGCTCCACAATGTCCACCTGATCCTAGACTAATTAAATGTACATTTGATAACTTAAATGCGGGATTAAATTTCCACTTTATATTCAAGATATGGGCAGGCAAGGTTCCACTGAGCAAGGTACTCAAAGAATAGATTTTGAAATCACCATAGATTTACTAAGTAGGCATAATTACTTACTTGTTCTTTGGCTTTGCTTATATGTTTTATATTTTTGGTTCTGCTTCAGGTAATTAATTAATTAAATAAAGTTAAAGCTTTGAAAAAGATAATGAGAAAGTGACACTGCCAATGTTTTTATCTTCTCGCACACACACACAAAAAATCTTTGATAAGTTAGGATAAAATTCAGAGATCTCTAAAAACTTTTAAATTTCCTTTATTAAATCATCTATCCTTTGAATTCAGTGACCATTCAATGATCATTTGGCAACGATCTGTGTAAACTGTGAATGAAGACTGTAGGCTTTGAATTCCTGAATGCTTGAAGTTCATCATGATGCACGCTAATGATTCTTTAGCAGCATCAAAAGCCATGCTGATCTGATTGTTGTTATTGAGGGTTTATGACACAGCTGATCAGTACCTTATCTAGACAGATTTTGTTTATAAACATATGTGGATATTATTATGCAAATTTATTTTCTTCATTGGGCTGGGGACAAGTTGATCCTTTTATGGAATATCAGTTATCTGGTCAGATGTAGTTTGAAATCCAGCAAAGAAAAACACAAGATTGGATTTGCACAGCCTGTAGCTCCTGATTTTGTTGTTGAGGACCAGAGGAGGACAACTGATGCTGAAGAAGCTGCTGCAGAAGCAAGAAAAGGCTGTGAGGGGGTCTATGGTCAACCTCAGAGCCATGCCACTGTCCTGGAGCATTTTCTTCTCAAGCAGGCATTCACTTTTTTCACTCTACAGAAAAATGCAACAGCCTGGATTTAAGGGTCCCTTGGGCTGGACAGGTTTATAGACTGCTATCAAAGATCATCCTGTGCACATCTGTATGCAGAAGCCACTGTGGCAGGAGGGAGAGCTACTGCTGCTGGGCTGCAGTGGTACTTCAGTCACAGCCACTGCCCTGTGAATGAACTTATTTGTTCCTGTATAAAATTATTACTCTATAAAATTCTTTCAAATGGACTAAGGAGTTCTCTGAGAGATCAGCCACCGTGTATTAAATGTCCTTGGAGGGAGAAATAATAGATTTAAGCCTTTTTCTATAGGTATTTTCCTTTTAATACACAGGTTGTCTATAAAGGTCTACTTCTTTCATATCATGCTTGCAGTACCTCAAGTTAACATCTGATTTAATTTAGTAAATCTAAAGTTCATTTTAGCAACAGTGTGTTGATGAAATTCATTGGCAAATGGTTGAGAAATACAACTGATGTTATTCCAGTCACTGCTCTTTCCAGTACTATTCCTTGTCTGAAAATCTTTGTCTAAGCCACACACTTAAGAATGGATTTCATTATCACATCTGACATGTTAGCATTCAGAGTGCTGTCTCTAGCCACATATTTTAGGTGTCTGCATTAGGAATAGATGGGTATGAACAATAAATTATTCTATTATTTTATTATTCCTGATGACTAGTCAATTATTTTAATGATGTTTACTGTCCTAGTCATGTGTTTCTTGAAAGTGATTGGAAGCAAATTGCTGTCAAAAAGCCTTTGCAGCTGCAAAAAATTACACTTCCACTTTTATTGTATTCCTTTTACTCCTGAATAGAATGCTCTATTTCTATCCCTCCACTCAATTCAGCCATCTGTCACTCACATACCCGCAGACAATTACAGTGCATTTGCATCATATCCCAGCTGCCTCTGATAGACTTGTTTTGTAGTGCACTGCACACAGCATAACTCAATACCCATCTCACACTGGAAACTGTTCTTTCATTGGTCACACCCCTTTTCACATAAATGTTCTATGATGTTCTGGTCATTCCTGTGTGTCTTAATCTAAGAAGGGTTTCGCATGATCTCCGTAACACAGCCCAGCTAAAATGAACATCTCACTAATATTTCCAATTATTTTAAAAGTGAATCAGAAATAGCTTGGTATTCCTTGTAAAGTTTTGAACAAATCAGATCAATTATTTATTTTGTAATGAACTTACTTTGTCAGTAACATAACCAGACTGTAGAGGACCAGGTCTGAGCATGTTTTGTCTCTGGGTGTAGTGACAGGAAAGGTGTGAGTGGAAGAGAGGGTCCAGCGTAGGTGGGGCATGGCTGCTCTGAGCCAACATCCTGCTCCACCTGCTCAGCCCCTGCCTCCCTCCTCCCCCCAGCTCACCTCCTGGAGAAGGGCTGGATGTGCACGTGTGAACAAAACAGTGCAGAGCATCTCGTTGATATCAGAAGTGTGCGCAATTGTTGCTTTGAGTGCCAAGAGGCCCGTGGCAAGTATCACAAGGAATGCCTTCTAAATGGCACTTATTTTCTGAGAACACATTATTTTCATTTAGGGCCCCTTAAATTGTAGTATTATTTCCTGGTCTGTTTTAATCACTGAGTGTCCTTCTAAGAATGAAAACCAAGTCCATAAAGGACTATGCTGAAACAGGAAAAAAGAACTATGGTCTGGGGAGAGCAAAATTCAGCTGCTTTCATTGTGTAACCCAGAGGGAGTGGAATCATACAAAATTTTGTGCTGATTGTTGTGATGACTTTCCTTTCTTGTT
Organism: Phainopepla nitens; assembly: GCA_013400175.1. Lineage (NCBI taxonomy): Eukaryota > Metazoa > Chordata > Aves > Passeriformes > Bombycillidae > Phainopepla > Phainopepla nitens. The sequence continues at coordinate 383,334 of VXBQ01003813.1, forward strand.
TTGGTGACCAGATACAAAATAGAGCAACTGTAAATGTATTAATCATGAAGCAACAAAAAAAATTACTCTTGGCAGAGGACGTGAGTGGAAAGGAAAGCTTGTATTTCTCTTACATAAATTGGGGTAGGTAAAGGATTTTTGGCCATTTTACTGTTTGTTTCAGACATAGTATATCTAATATTAAAAATCAAGTCAATTTGAATGTGAAACCAAACAGTGACTGAATGATTCCTTTTCAATAACATGATCCAAAGTCCTCAGCATTACTGATGCTCAGGAGATAAGCAACATGAAGTCCATGGTTGCCATATATATGCAAGTGAATTCTGAGGTTTTGCTTCCTGCCAAGGGCAGAGAAAGAGAGAGAGTGGATCTTGTCAACTGCAGTGCTAAATCACTGAGAAGTTAGCATAACTTTAAACCATGAGTCATTTTTGTGGTGTGATTTTTGACAGTTAGCTTTGTGCAGCAGAAAGATTCAGTTTTTAAGATCATTTCAGTAAAATCTCTAGAAGCCTAGCATGTATTTCCCCCTATTATTAGTTTTTCTTGATGTTGTAAGCTTGCTTTAAGCAATGCTTTTCACACCTAATGGTCTTTTTTAAAAAAAACCCAAAACCTTATATTGCACTGCTGTGTTCCCCGAATAACTCTACATTGTTAGGTAATATTTTATTGGTAATATCTCCCATTATCCATGGCTCTGAAGTAATTTACTAATTACTTTAAATTTTGTCTTGTATGTATGTTTACATATGCATCTTCTTTTTGTCACTAATTATTAGGGCATATGATAGAGCCAGTCTTTCAACTACTCCCTCATTTTCAAAATGGTTATCAAAATATCAGTCTTTTAGTTCCCTTACGTGTGGTTGAGTTCAACTGTGATGCTTTAGGAAGGCTTGAGTTTCATGTGCTTCACTGCTGCAAAATGGTGCGTTCAATTTGTCAGAAAGAACTTTAGCTTCCTGAGTGATTTTTTTTTTTTTGGTAGCAGCGAGATTTACTAAATATTGCATCATTTTTATTTGTGATGACATTGAATTATGGCTTTAAAAACACCAAAGGCATTAGTGGATGTTATTCTTTTTATTCCCTTTTTTTTTTCTTTCCTCCTAATTTAGAGTAATTGTGTTTCTTTGATCCTTTTCCTCTCTCAGGGATAGTTCTTACCACTCTTGATTAAACTTCAGGCTATGAACTTCAGTGAAGTCAGTAAATAATGACTTTTGCATCAGTTGAACTTAAATCATATGGTTTTTATTGTCAGGAAACATGTAAGTGAATTAGGGAAACATCCAATTAACAGCCTTTTGCAGGTTTAATGAGCAATGATACATTTAAATCCTTTCTTCGCGCTTCCAAAGTATGTGAAGTTACAACTAAAAGAGCTAGTGAGAGATTGAAGCTCCATTGATTCATAATAAATTATTTTAAATACATTTTGACTGGGATAGGAGGCATCATCTTTGAAGATACTCATAGGTTAGTTATTTGAATAGATATCTCATCATAGAACCCAATAAAAAATTAATTCCTACAGCATATGGAGTTACGTGATAAGATGAATCATACTGTTCCCTTATTTGGTTTTTCGGGGCCTAAATGTTTAGTTAGTACAGTCTATACCATTGACACATGTGCCTTTCCTTGATTTCCAGTTGAAATTATCTATTAATAACTCAGAGAAAAGGTGTTCCTGGTTTTGTAGCAGCAAAATAGATTTTGCAAAGCAATTAATTATGGTTTTAATTAGCAAGTAATGCCTCTGCCTAAAATACAATTTCTTCTCTTACTAAAGGTAAGTAAGAGGTTTTCTGGATTTTTGGGGGGGGGTTAAGGCAGAAAAGTTTAAAATTATTCAAAAATAACTACAGTTATGGAATATAGTGCATTTGATTATTTTAGTTCCAGTTTGAGTAGGCAAACTGTGACTGAAGTTTGATAGGATGCTTTTTGGTTTCCTTGAATCAACAGCAGCAGAACTACTTTTTATTGTTCTATAAGTTGTCCTTCTAATGAAAGCATTTCTGCTTTGTGTTCCTCGTGTTTTTCTTGGGCTCTTCTATAAAGCCAGTTGTTTCTCACATTAAGACACACCAAATGTAGGAGCAGGTTGGTCCATCTCATTATGACAAATAGAAAAAAACTACTTACAGGACACATTCAATCTTTACATACTTTGAGTGAATTCTGTGGAGCCTAATTGCCTCAATCCTTAGAATGATTTTATTAGCTCTAGGTGTTATGTTTGTGACTTGCGTTGATATAAACAATATCAGCGTTAAGGTCATCAGAATTTCTAAGAATACCTCTGGGATGCTGAACTGAGGAATTTTTCACTCATTGAGTATCTTCCATCAAATAAAGAAACTAATCCAAAAATTAAAAAAAAAAACAAACCCAAAACTGAAAACAATTGTTTTTCTAAAATAATGCTTCAGTTCACTGTGTCTTCTTTTGAAACAGAAGTTCACGCATAACACGTGTATGTTGATTGTATTTGTAGTTATGATCATCCTTATGATTATGCTTCATAATACTTTATTTATTCCTCATGTATATCAAGAGAATGGTATGAAATGCAGTTGATTAAAGCTTGAAAAACACAGAACTTTTGTTTGAAGGATAGAGATATTGAGAATATAATGAAGATTTACCTAGCTGTAATTTCCGTGTTTGAATACTAGTAGCGTTAACCAAATATAACCAAAAATATAAATGTCTTATTTTGGAGAATGAAAATGAAAAGGAAGGGTGGATTTAACTGCTATAAAAGCCCTTAGAAGCCCTTTGCAATCTCCTCATGAAAGATGTTTTCCACCTGTAGGAGACCCTGATGGAATGCTGGAGAGCTACACCTGGAATGTAAGCTCATCGATGATGGCCCTTGGTTTCCAGGGAATGCTTAGAAAGCATTCATGAGTATGGGCTGGAAAAATTATTATTCTTCCACTCTGTATAATGATGTGATCATTGTACTCTATCCAGTTATTTCCACTCTACTCCATGTCACTGATGCTCCTAGTGAGGCACACTTCAGTCATCTAGGAATGCAAAGCAGGATCCTTTCCTTCTAAAATATTGTAGCGCTTCTTTCACTTGACTCCTTGTAAGTGGAGTTCTTGACATAAGAATGCATGAATTTACATATTTACTGTTTTTAAATCTGAACTTTTGTGTGTTTAATGCTATTTGAAGGACCACCTAACCATATATCATGACCCCAGAGATTCTTATGCTTCAAGCTTCAGGGTTTGAGACACTCTTTTCCACATTGTTTTAATGAGAAACACAGGTTGCACACACTAGCAGGTCTCTTATTTATTCTCTTAGTTATCTCATGTAGAGTAGAAAAGAAAATAGGTGAGAATGAATTAATTTCATTTTTTGCAATCCTGTTTCAGAAAATTAAATATATTTTTCTTTTCCTTAATTTCCTATGAAATGCTTCAACAAATAACTAGTCTTTCTGTTAAGTAGTCTTTAAGATAGTCTTTTCTGTTAAGTATTGTGAAGCTAGACTTGAAGAAGAAAGCATTTAGTTTACTCATACATATTTTGTTCATTGACACTTTGCTAATCTAGAAAGTGCTTGTACTTTTTTATTTTAAGTTTTTCTTGTGTGCAATTAGGATATATAAAAAAAAAATACATCCAAATACATCAAAACCTTTTGTTTTGTCTACGATAACCCAACAAAATAGTACTAATGTTATTTCTTCAAAACAGTCTGGGTTTCCTTTGCTCTCTTCCCCTTTTAAATATATTTATCACAAATGTTACATTTAAATTATTTTTCTGTGAATTTTGGCATTCTGTTGCAGTCTTCTTGTGCTAATACATACTCGATAGTTTGCACAAATCCCTTAATTTTTATAGTCCTACACTTTTGCCAAAATTGTTTCTTCTACGACATGAGTTAGCTTAATTTCCTTAGGAAGTACCATAAGGCTTCATATCCTTTTAAGGGAGAAGACCACCTTATTGTTGTTGCTTTTTATTATTGTGCTTAATCCAAAATTTCAGACTAAACCTCATACTGTATCATTGATCTCAAAGCTGAAAGCTGCGCTGACATCACTATCACTGAGTAGCTAAAACCCTGAGCTATGGATCACTTGGAGAATTAAGACTTTGAGCTGAGAATAGAAAAGCACTGAGAATCCATGGAAAGACTGACACTTAGGGAATAATGGAAAGACTGGCACTGGAGGAATACACTTGCAGTCACTTGGCTCAATGACACAGCAGGCAGGTGGATGAAATGCAGGCAGAGGAGCCTGACTGCTATTGTCACAACATGTCCCTAAATAAAGTGAGCTATGGCAATGCTGTCTGAATAGGGTGGTTGTATGCTTTACTGTGGTGATCTTACTGAGATAGAACGCATGAAAGACATTAAGGAGCTGCTGCAACAGATTTATTTTATCAATACTTGAAAGTCTGCTTTGCCTTAGCAATTAGTTTGAGCAGGACAGACGTGAAAATAAAGACAGGGAGAACTGGATAAGGATGATGCTCAATTAGTTATCAGGGGATTTTTATTTCCCTTTGCCCACTGTCTCCTCATTTTTCGCCTGCTTTAGTCAAAGCTGAGTGTATTTCATCTAGCAATAGAGTGTTTTTCAACTTTGTATGCTCACTTGGGAAAGTGGAGCTAGTAGTAACTCAGCAATCCAACCACAGACAGCTCAATCTGACTGCATTTGGGAATTTTCCTGTATCTTAACTCTTTGTTTCTTAGAGTGAATGGCCTGAGGAAAGGAAATATTTCCAGGCATGTTTATGCTATGCACAATTTAAAAATTCATCTGTAAACCACAGTAAAGCTGAATTCCTTAAAATAGTTGGTGCTGAAAATTTTAAACTATGGTGCTGTTTTTACATCAGCATTATGACAATTCTGGGAGAAATATGACAGCATTCAGTTTCACAGCAGTGATATTTAATAGGACTGTGTCTTCAACTGATGTTGCCAGAGGAATTATAAATTGATCAAAAGCTGCAAGTATCTTCTTTTTTTTTTTTTTCAGAAGTTGTTTCATGACCACATTGGATAGCCTGGTCTCTCCACTTGTCCATCACTTAATGGCAGAGGCTGGAGAGTGCAGGGCTCTGTTCCCTGCCCAAGCACAATTTTCACCATAGAAAGTGAGGCTTCAGTGCTCTTGAGCTTCATGAAAGATAGTGCTTCTGTCTATAATCCTTTTATCTGATGAGCTTTAGGAGGTTACTAGGTTTTCTGCTTTATGAGGGCCCATTAGATAGATAATAAACCTTGCCCTGCAACTAACCAGCAAAATTATAGACCACTAACACTCTAAAATCTCCAGTCAGACAAATTTCAGACACTTATTTCCTGAAGATTTAAGGCTGACTATAATCCAAGAGGCCACATTAGAGGGTGGGTGCATAATAGCTGTTGATAGCTGAGCAACAGCTATATGGGCTGCACCTGAAAAAAAAATTTACTTCTAATATTGTTTTTTATCTTTGCTCTCCTTCTTTCATATTTTTTGGACCAGGTATAAACAACCCAAATACTATATCTTTGTAAAACCTTTCTTTTCAGGAGAGCATTCATAGCCAAAAAAATAAAAAGGCAGATGACACTGGGAAAATACAAATTCTTCCTTCTCATTTTCTTTTAGTCCTTGTTAGCTGTAGCAAGTCTTTGTAAGAATTCCTTCTCTATGGTATTTATGGTATTTTTTTATGCTGGTCTTATGAGAAGTAGTAAAATTGTAAGTTTGAAACTTGTGTACGGAGCTGCTGCTCTCAAAAATCATGTGAGCTCAAAAGGAAGCTGGATGTAAGGCATTTCTGTGCAAGCAGGGAAATACATTAACTGATTTATCAAGGGATAATTTGAAATATTTATTTAAAATAAGTCATGAATGAATATGAATGTGATAGCTGTCAAAACTTTTGTACCATACATATATTGTAATTGTGGTCTAAAAACCCCAAACACCAAAGCCAAAAAACTCACAAAACCTTCCATAAAACCTTGCACAGCTTGAGGCCTTTTGCTATAAATATTCCTGGAGGTTTGTTGGTTTTTTTTTCAATATGTAATTTTCCAAGGTTATTGTGTGTGCTTTAGAAGCAGTAGGATTTGTACATAGTGATTTGTACATAATAATTTTTCTATTTCTTTTAGAGATGAAATATGAATACTTAGCTTCCCAGGTTATTTGCCTTTTTTTTGGCTAATGAAAAATTAAGCTAGAAAGTACAAACTATATGTATTTAAGTCAGATTTATATATATATGTCTAAAAGGCATGGATAGTCTAGGAGTGTATATATTGGAATTTATTGGACTGCGTGTATTGTGTCCTTGGTACTTCTATTAACTATGACTGTTGAAACTCCTGACAAAATTACAAAATTGGGCTCTGGTTACAGCATGTAAATTATAAGCACCAGATTGTTTGAATTTAACCTTTCTTGTTCACTTTCATCTTATTTTGAACACTGGGAAATTTAACTAAAGCTAAATGCCTGGAGATCATAATATTTTTAGATCCCCATCATCTTGCCAAGTAAGAGAGTTTTGAATGACCTTCTGAAGAACAAATGAGAAAATTGCCTACTGTAGATAACACAGTAACTGTGACCAAGGACAGAAAGGACAAATAATTCTTTATAGTGAACTTTTTACTGGCTAGTGGCAATCTATTACTGGCAGTTTGAGGCTGAAATGAATATCAGACAGTTTCAGCAAAAACTCCATCTTTCACATCTAAGGAAACCACGTACCTTTTGATTAGTACTGCATCAGGCTGTTCACCAGAGGTTCAAACACTTGCAAACAAGTCTCTTTAGATAAGGACGAGTGAACTGGCCTTTCTGACAGTTCAGTTCAGCCTGCAGTTCAAGTAATTCATTTTATTCTGGGACAGAAACAGTTTCCTGGAATCTTTTAATAGAAGACAGAATGCCATCTATACCCATTTCATTTACTTTTTTATTATTTCATCTCAGCTAACTCAACCTGTTTGGACTAAAAAGCTTGTCTTTCATCTGTGTGAAGGCACTGCTGTGTTTAGTGGGCAACTTGCTCATATGTTTCTACTAACATTTATTAAAATATATAGCATAAAAAAGGAAGATAATATTGGGACATTACCACCAAGGTGGATCCAAATAAACCGCTCTAAATCACTGGGGATGATCAATTGGGCCAATTCCGTGTTTTTCACAAAAGCTTCATACATTTTATTTTCAACTTCTCTACAAGCTGGTCCTTAAGAAACAGTTTAGTGAAAGAACTTTACATTTCAGCTCTGATATCACATCTTGACTGATGTTTCTTCCAGCAACTTATGACTTGGTGGGAAACAGAGTATTTGGTAGAAATTTTCAGAAACCAACTGAAAATGGCTCAAATTCCCCTTGACAAACCTTGAATCAGAGATAAGCTTTGAGAAGCCTGTCCAACCTGATGTATTTTGAAGGAAAGGTTGTGAAATACTTCATAGCTATTTACAACAGATAAGACATTGTGCAGCATAATCCAGGATATAGAAATACAATTATTAAGAGGCATTGTAATCGAGTCACATAGTAAAATGATCAATATTTATGTGCTAGACAAAATTTAAATGAGAAAAGCTAGACAATCTATCTCAGCTAGGTCCAGAGTATTATTATAGCTATTCATCTCAGTTCATATGTTAGAAAGAAAAGTTATAATTCCTTGAAAATACCCTTTTTTGTATTAGTAAGGTTGGCTTATGTAGTTTCCTATAATTGATAGAATTTCATCATCTTTTGTCTACTATATCTACTCTTGGGAGGCAGTCAGGAGAGAAATATAAATCTCTCTCTAATCTTAGTCTTTCTCTCTGGAATACATTATCTGAGCATGAGCAACTATAGAATGGCATTTTAGCAACCTTAAGTGTGCTTTTATTTTCACTGCTTGTCACTTTGACTGATGGAAACAGGAAAATATGTATTTTAATCTAAAGACAACACAGACTAGGAAGAGGTTTAGAGCCTCTCTCTTCCATATTTTGTCAGCAGAACTTTTAAAAGTGGCAAGTTTTCACAGTTAGTTGCCACAGACATGGGCTTAAGCAAAAATAAGCTATTATTTGTCAACAGTCTTTCTGTGAAAATGCGATTTACCAAAGAACACCCTGTAGTTGCTTGCAGTTTACAGAAACCTGCAGATAGACTGGTGTGCCAGCAGTCTTCGGGGTCTTATTTTTTTGCTATAGTGTTGCACACTAATAGCAAAAGTAGTTTAAAACCTTTTCTAATGTAGGTTCCATCTTAGTAGAAAGATCATCCCAGGTACCAGCTGACATTACTACACATGCAATTATAATTGAGTACTAATATAAATAAAGCAACGTGTAACTTTTTAAAAGTGGGAAGAGATAAGGGGAAAAATCACTAGTATATAATTATCAGTTTGCCACAAAAAATTACTCTGTGGACAACAGAAACATGGGGAATATTCGACTCTGTTTTGTTCTTGTTATAAGGTATTGGTTTAATGTAAATCCTGAAGTACATTCATCCTTCTAGTAAAGCGTAAAGCACAGAACATGAGCATGTATTTCTTTTTGCAGTCTCTGGTGTAAGTCATTGCAGTCTGTTCTTTAAGGTCCTCTTATATTTGATAAATTATTTTTTAAAGCGTATTTATGTCTCAGGTGATCAGCCAGGGAGATCCAGTATTAGTTTTCACACCATCAGCTTTGGACAATGGTGCCATTCTATTTTCATTCTTTTGATGAATGTTAAAATCAACTTAACATATCACTATTGTCATGGATGGATAAGTAACTCTAATTTCTTCTGTCTGAATATTTTTTCTCTTTATCCAAGGTGTGACAGGAGGACTTCACATTTAGAAAGACTAATTTTCCCACTAAACTCCAAAAGGCACTGAATTAACACTACCAGTTTATCAGTCACGGTATTTTGTTTTTCAGATAGTAGCTTTTTTTTTCTGTGTTTAATTTGCATGCAAATAAAGTTGGTAACTGTTTAAGAAATCTCAAGTTTTCATTCCTTTCATACTCCAAATGTGCTATCAAAACAAATATTAAGATAAGAAACAGCAGGATCAATCTGTAAATAATATAATTTGATTCCTGAATTTGCATATCTAGTAAATAATGACACACTATGAGGATCTCATCCAAAAGGTATGATTTCTGATCTGTCTGGATCAAAGCTTCTAATGGTCTCTGTAGGAATAAAACTCAATTGATGGATATTTTTTGTGATGTAAAAATTCCTCACTTTTTTTCCACTCTTTTTACATTGCGATGCTTCTCCTTCCCATTTTTTCTGCTTCCTTTGATAGATTTGATTTTCCTACCTAATGAACTTTTCTTCCTTCTTTAACTGTGTAGTTATTTTTCTGCATGACAGAGGTGCTATCCAATTCCCATATTTCCAATAGTGTCCTTTTTCATGCACTCTGCACAACCTCTGCCAACATTGTCACACTTTGCCACAGCCCTCCTATGCAGCTGGAGTACTGTAGCTTCTTTCTCTCTTGATTCCCAGACAGCTTTCCTCTATTTCTCTTGCTGGGGCACTGCCGGAACACGGTAGAGAAAAGGATTTACAATTTTAGCTCTGCTTATATTTCAAATGCTCAAGAAAGAAAGAAGAAACTCTGAGAAACATGTTATGAAGCCAGCCTAAACTGTTATGCACTTGGGAATGCAATGAAATGCTAATAATAAAAACAAGAAGCCTTGAGGGAAATCCTTTTAAACGTAATAGAAAATAATAAGAGTTTGAGAAACCTGGGATGCTTGTGATGCTCTGTCTCTCCCACTCCTCTATTGAAGTAAATTGTTGTTTTGTGTCTAAAATTTGATGCATGATTTTCTAGTGAGTGAGAAACTTTGTGGATCTTTTTGGGGCAGTACTTGATTGTGGAGGTTTGCTTCATTCCCTGTTCTTTGAATCACTCTGTGTACTTTGATGGTGGTTATATTTTGGAACTCTCTATTGAGTACCTCATTGTTTCTTACATTTTTCAAAGAAAGACTCTAGATTCTCCTGGAGCTTATCTCTGTATTCTACAGGAGTTGTCTATGAGGGAGCCTAAAAATGTAGTTTGCATCTCATAGCACTAACCTTCTTCACATCCTATTCACATCTTTTTATACATAGCTGTGTGTGCATGTGAGAGTATGAGAGAGAATTAATGGTGGGAATAAAGTAGAAACTCCTTTTCAAATAACAAGATATAAATAATTAGTTATAATTTTTTGGATAAAGAATGAAAGCCAGATGATGGAAAGATGATAATAAGATGGATGGCTTCTGCTAAAATCAAAAAGGTTAATAAACATCTATACTCTAGCTGATCTAAATAAAAAGAAAAACATTTTTGAAGAAAGAAGCCACCTTAAAAATGAAGAGTTCAGTGGGATTTTTTAATCAGAAAAATAGGCAGAAACTTTTACACTTTTAAATCATGCTTTTAGCATCTCAGACTCCTGAGAAACCCGTTTGTCTCCTTTAATAGCTTTAAAATTCCTTGTAGTTTAATTGAGTGATGCAAGTATTAATCAAATCAGAACATCTAACTGGAGGCTTTATTCATTGTATCTCATCCTATTCATCATAATCTATCCATTTAGATTCTTCAAAACAAGAAAAAATGTCCATGAAAGAAAGTTTCTAGTGAAAAAGCTGACAATCTCATGGACATATCAAATATATGTTACTCATTGAAAGGACTGCAAGCTCGAATTCAAGTTCTGAATCAAGAGTGGATTATGTCTACCGAGAATTGCATTTGTCCCCTCACATCTGTGTTTCTTGGTGTCCTTACTGGCTTCACTAATCCTTTGATTCATAAATACAGAAATTTCCTCTAGGGTTCAAGTGACATGTGATTGACTAGAACATTCCCTGTTCATCCCAGCAGGGTATGATGCAGAACAAGATAGTCTAGAGTACTATAATGGACTGTTTTACAGGAGAAGAAGCTTTCCTCTTCCTTTAAAAGAGCAGTAATAGAATCAGGGAGAAAAATTGTGTTGGAGTTCAAATATTTAGCGTCATCTTGAGCCCTTACAACTTTCAAAATCATATTTCAATGTTCTCAAGACAGTTATTGTATAGTGATACCACTGTCTAAAAATTAATTTAATAAAAATAAAGAAAGCTTTGTGCATATTTTACAGTCTACTTTGTCAAAATTCAAACTCTGTAAATGATGTTTGTAATGCTGTGTATTCAAACTTTATACTTTCCTTTTAATTTCATTGTATTCATTACACATCATTTTCTTCAGTCTGTGCTGTGTATTATTCACCCCACTACCTTCAGTCTCTCATGTCTGGAGTTAATATTTTTCTGTTATTTGTTTCCTTAAGATGATTAAATTAAATAAAATACATTATTCATCACCTCAGAATATGAAGTTTTATCTCCAGGACCCTGGTGTAATAAATGAGTTTCCTACCGCAAATGTCACATAGGTAATTTTTGAATACTCTCACTTCCAGCAAAAGTCTGAGTGTGCAAATACATAGCTCCAACTACAGGAAGAGAAGAAATTAATCTGCAAATCAAAAGCAGTGCTACACAGGATCAATGGCACTCTACTGTAAGACATCTGAAGGTATCTGTTTAATTCCTTTTTTTCAGCTAATTTTTTTTTTTTTACTAACCTTTTGGCCTTTCTTTTATGAATTCTGTGAAATGTCCCTAGATTCTTCTCTTGCAGTTATGGCGAAAACAATTTCAGGGCTAGTTACCATGGGCTTTAGAACCAGATCCATCAGAAAGGAGCAAGTCAAAAGCTGAAGAGAAGTACCTATAAATTACTTGTATTATAGTATTTCATTATATATATTAAAGTACTGAAAATTATTTGTTTATTGCATTTCAAATGTGGTAAATTTTTAATCTCTTTTTATAACAGATTGTATGAATTTATGGTTATGCATTAATTTACCAGCTGTATACATGTATACATGATCTCTCATAAAACAAACTTTTCTCCACCTTTTTTCTCAAGAACAACTTTTTCCATTTTTTTTTCTGTGATAACTGGTTAATAAGCATTTAGATCTATTGTCAGTAGAGTGGTGAGAGAAACACGAGTGGCAGAATTCAAAGCATTACATGAAGTTGTTTTCTGTGTGTTTTCAGTACTGCAACTTGTATGACAACAGCTCTGTCTGTCCTTGGCAGGTATTCTGCTGGACTTGCTTCTCTTCAATTTAATTTTTTGCTTCTGCTGGCAGCTTGCAAGTGTCTGTCCTTCGTAGCCAGCATTTGCTGTCCAGGTATGTTCTGCTATTTACTACTGCTTTGTGTTTAAATAACACAAATGTATGTTGAGCACACAAATAAAGCAATAATTTCTTATACCAAGGGAACAACAGCAGTCATTGTCAAGGAAAGATTTAGAGCATCACAAACAATGCTAAAACCATGCTATAAAGTACTATTAAGGGGATATTTCAGATTGAATAGCTATAATGCAAGGATGCAGAGATATATTAGAAGCAGACTGAGTTAAAAGCAGGATTCATTGTGTATGGAAATGCTTACAGTGATCAGTCTAAGTGCAAAGTGCAAATAAACCTGCCTGTCTGATTTATGAGCTCTTTTCCTTGTTTTTGTGTCATCCTTGCACTTACATGGACTGCAGGATCATGCACTTGGGACCATAGGAGGGATTGAACTGGCGCTTGCATTTTGCTTGACTGCCAGGTTTAACAGTGGATACAACAATCCTTCATACCCCATATCTGTGACAACATCTGGCCATCCTCTTGGCAGGGCAAGTCTGGTCTCTCTACATTGCTTCATCCCACCTAGTGGCAGTGCAAAAGGTACAAATCAGGAGCATCTTCTTCCAGAACTGCAGCAAGGGAGATCTTGAGCCTGAGGGCAACTATTGCTTTAAGATATTGATGAAATGTTTGCCCCTTATATAAAGGTTTTTGTCAAATAACCATGCTTTGAGATTTTTGTCACGTTATATGACTAATGAAGAGAAAGATAAGAAAATTTTAGTAACGATATTAAAAGCTAAACCTTTAAAAATCATGAGAGAACTTAGATCATTTTGGCATTTTACACCATATCAAATGCATGCCTGGAAGTCAGTGAAATTGCACTGACAGTTGATTTTTGGCTTGGCATTTTACTATTGAAAGAAGTGATGAGTGTGTTCACTTCCTTATACACTGTAAGGTTATTGTTAGTCAGTTAAACTTTGAAATGCTGTAAGATAAGAGATTATTTGAGCCAAAATGGAGCGCTCTGCAAGATGATAACTGTGCTTTAAACTGCGAAGGTAGGAAACTCTCAAGAGACAGTTCTATATCTATTCTGTTCACTCCATCAAATACAGTACTTTAAATTTTCAAGATTAACAGTCTTCACCTACAAACTACTGAAGGACAGGAAACTTTTACAAATTTCTTTTCCAGTGTGTGTGACAGCATCAATGCATTTGCCACTCTCAGCAGTAGTTTCTTCCTGAAACATTTTGACAGAGTTGGGAAGCATTAAAATAATTTTTACCTTGACAGTAAAAAATTTTAGTAACAACTTGGTATTTTTCCCCTTTATTCAAAGTATGAGTGACAATACCTACAGTACATTTCCAGGTCACATGTGCATTGTGAGTCTGAAAGACATCACTGGAGTTCTGAGAAGATGCTGAAGGTTGAGGTACACAGACTTAATCATTGTAGGTCAAATTCTACATTTGGATTGTTGCCACTGAAGTTGTTAGATGTTCCTGAGATAATAGTGTTTTGCTCCAGACCTAAATAAGGTAAAATGAAGGCAATCCAGCCTGATCCATTTGTCATCTTTGGAATAATGTGCATTCTTTTTGAGTAAAACCTGATTGACAGGTACATGTTGTCATTGATACTACAGAGGTATTTATTTAATTGCAATTACCTATAAATCTTAAATTAAGTCAGTAACATTTGAATTTGCGTGTAACTTCCCTACCGTGTGTCTGTTTCCTTTCGGGTATTTTTTTTTTATCCCTTGTGATTTGCCTAAAAAAATATACTGCAGGGACCAATCAGCACCCACTTGTTCACCAAGTAGATTGCTTCTGTGTTTGGGCTGCAATAATAAGATATACAGGCACAGAAACTTCAGAGAAAGAATATTTAGGAAAAGAAAGGAGTTTTCAATGGGAGAGAGAAGAATTCTATACCTTATTGAAAAACCTTGTTATGTGAGTGAGAGCAGTGACCTTCAGTGTAACAGAGCAGCATTTACGTACTTGTGGAAGAGCCCCAACCCCCCAAACACACCCTTCATTAGTGAGTAGGAGAGTGACCATTGTCTTTTCTATGCAGCAAGAGAATAAAATGAGTTTAAGACAAAAGATACTGTCTGAACTGTTGTCAGATGCCCTGAGTACAGACAAGGGTGGATTACACTGATTTAGAGACACTCTTGTAGATCTTGACATGTGAACATGGAAAAGAGATGCATATTGATCTGGCTGCTCTGGAATCACTTCAGAGGCTCTGATCAGTGCAGCTTTGAAGAACTGTGACAGTCTGACATCCATGGCCCCTTGCAACTGCTGAACTCCCCATAACCTTATGCAAAGATGATTTAAAGTCTGTTTCATCTGCAAGAGAAAGACTTTTAAACTACATTTCTTTAGAGTTTAATGTAAGCCTAATTTTTTAACAAACAGAAGAATTGATACATCCCTAGTTTTGCACACAATATCTGTTTTCAGAAAGGTTTGACTCTATGTACTTAAGAGATTAAATACAGAACTGATTTAGGATTACTGCTGTACTGTCAATTAATTCATCAGATTGAAAAAAGCAGAATATACTTTTCAACTGAATAAATTGCATATTGTATATGTTGAGATTATTTTTAAGAAATGAAGCTCAAGTTCACAAAAGTTTGAAAATGAGTTGAACAAAATTAAAAATATTAAAGGAATGATTACTTTTTAAAAGGAAGACAGAAAATGCAAATTTCAGAAAATATTTCTATAGTTGCAGTTGAAAGAAATATTTTAAAATCAAACTTCTATAACCAAATAAAGGTTTGATAAGATACAATAAAACCAACATGAAAGGACAGTAATTTGTTTACGCTTATTGAATGCAATTTTTGAAATAGAAGATTAATGGGGAAAGTGAAGAATAAAGTAGCATGAGAAGTCAGATTTGTGTCAATGTGAGTGAAGTTCAAGATAAAGTACTGCTTTTAAAGTTCTGTGGAGCTAAAAGCTTCTGAAATGCAATGAATTGAAATGTTGCTCCATTTTTTCTGTTTTCATCATTGTAAACAGCAATTTAAAACATAAAATACCCTAGTCCTTTATGCTCAGTCTGTTATTTACTTTACTTCTCATTGAAGCCAGGTTATAAAGTTTTATTGCAATAATCTCATATTTGTTTGTTTTATCTCAGTTTCAAAACTACTAAGTGACACAACATGAAGGCAGAAAGATGGTGAATGTTTGCCACTTTCCATAAACAGGTGTAATTTCTTGGTCAGTGTTTGAGGGGTTTTTTGTTTGGTTGGTTTTGTTTGTTTGTTTGTTTGTTTTTTATGAAGGAAACTGTCAGTTTTTATTTAGTTTACACTGTGACCCTTCCTCTGTCCTAGCACATTAGGTGAGCCCGCACTGCACAGTCTCCTGGCTTCTACAACCATCTTACTTGAGATGAATGACACATTCTAGCAAAAGGCACTTTGGTTTGTGACAACTGCTGTCACTGATACCTGAGTAACTGATAGCATACAACCCATCCAGAAACTTGAGACAGGAACTCAGTATAGAATCAAGGAGCAACGTTTTTCCACTCTCACACAAGTTGGGCAAGTAGACACAAGGAAAGAGCTAGTCTGACTGTGTGCATTTTCTAAAATATCTGAACATTCTAGTACGATTATGGAATTCACTGAATAATTATTCAATCAATTAATCAATCAATCAGTCACTGGAAGATGAAAGGTCAGCTTATTTCCCACCTGTGTCCTTCCCCCAGTACAGTATTGTATTGCCTGAACAGTATTCTAGCAAGTGGCCTGACTGTCCTGCTCCTTACAAGACTGGTAGAAAAAGGCAATAACTGCTCACCTTCACCTTTTTCTCTCACCATTCTGTTGTCCATGCCTCAACCTGAGAAGAGCCCAACTAGTGGACAGGTTGCTATGATGAGATTATTTAATTTCCCAGGCTTTAATTTTCCACACTTTTGCATCCGTGTGTTGTAGTTACTATTCGGATCCTGAAGGAAGATACTTCATGAGGGTCATTACTGAACTTTTGTATTATTCTTTCAATTGCTGGCCCTCTTCCAGTTTATATTAATTATGCTTGTAACACATAATTTCCAGTAGCTTGGGACAACTGCACCTTTGTTGCTATGTGCCCTGTTTTGTTATCTTTATCAATAATCTCTCGTATTAGCTGTGCTCCTCATTTTTCCTTCTTCATTTATAATGTTCTGTAGTTTTGGATGATCAACTCTTCTGCAGCTGCACTTAACAATTCATTGCTCAGTATCAGAAACTGTGGTGCTTTGGATGGTCAGGCAACACAGGAACTTTTACTGTTAGCTTTCCTGGTTATCAGTCGAGCCGTTTTGAATTTCTGAATGGGAGGGCTGGTTCTACTGCGTCTGTTTTCCTCAGCTAAATGAAAATCTGTAGTTTCTTCAGTATAGTTTAGCAGCATTCTTTTCTTTGGTTTTTGTGGCCTTATTGTAAAAGATAACCCTCAGGTGTAATGCCTCAAAAGTACCGAAGTCACTACAGATCCAATGGTTTTCAAGGGGAGACTTCTTGTGATAAAAATTCTTTTCTCATATTTTTGAAAATATGTCTTTGTCTACGGAACTAACAAAACTGAAGGGATTAGGCAGGGCCATTTCCTGGCATTACAGGAAAAATAGATGGTGTGTGTTTTTAAAAAAAATTGTTTTAGAACCTGTATGCTGAAGGAATGGTTTTGCTTTATAGAAACATAAACATTTAATGCATAGGGTTTGCATATAATTGCCTTATCTTCCAAATAGAATAGATTTTCATATTATTAAGAATTCATAATCATTAAAGTAAATGTAGCATATAAGATTACTCCCCACCAGCTGAGGTGGGTGGAAGGCACAGCGTGGTGAAGTTTGTTACCTCAAAACTTGAAATCTCCCTCAGGGATCTAGGAGGGGAGTAACACACCAACATCAAACAGAACAAAAACAAAAGTATTGTGCATCTTTCACATAAACACTCTTAGAGAAGTCATTGAAATGCTGAAGCTTTTGTAGAAAGATTCAAACTTTTTTATTTTATTTTTTTTTATTAATCGGCATAACTTTAATGGCTGGAATATAAAGGAGAATTCATTGCTTGTAGATTTCAGATGCAGTCTTCCCCAGGGTATAATTAGTAGTGTTGTGAGATATTTTTTGCTTCATTTTAAATATACAATGCCTGGCCCTACTTCTGCTTAAGTCAATGGCATTATTTTTATTAACTCTCTCCTGTGATAGCCTAGTTAAGCTCAGAATGAAGGAAATGATTACCAGGGTGCTTTATTTAAAGAAATGGCTTTAACTGAGTTAAAAAAACCGAGATCAGCTATATAAACAATTTGAGATTAATATGCATAAACTAATTTGTTTCTCTCCATATGATAGATGTCCCTTAGTGTTAGTATCTGGAATAATCAGTTGAAAAATTGGAAAACTTAGCTATGCAGTACTGTGTTAGTAAAGGGCTTTATGAAGACAAGGGAAAGAAAATTATCTGGAATGTCTTTTGAGTAACAAAGTATATGGAATGGAATGTACAGTACCTCTGAAGACAAGTGTTAGAAGAATATTTATTGCCAGCAGGAATTACTTGGAAAAAAATCTTCGGACTATTATTGTGATTGATCAGCAGAGTACACAACTTAAGATATTTTTTGAGCAAATATAATTTTTGGAGCAAAAGAAGCATTTTATTTATTAGTAAGCCTTGACAACAGAACTTAACACATCAGGCAATTTTATCTGTAATTTATTCAGATCTGGGCTTAAATTTACAGTTTATAAATAGAAATCGTGGTCTTTCCATTTTTCTCTTTTAACCAGGAGGAGTTTAATCACTGCTGGTTTGTTCAACCCTGCCAATCTAGTCTCTTAAAATGATACTTCTTCTCTAGTTCCTCTTCTGAAGTAGTCATAAATATTTGTGTCCTGACTACTCAGTCTTGATCATATGTTGAAAGAATGCCTAACTTTCATTAGAAACTTTAATGTCAGGGGACCTGAGTACCCTGAAAAATTCTGAAACATCCTGTAAAACAGCAGCTGTTCCAAGGTGTTTACAAAGCAGGACTCCCTGTTACAACAGCACAATGGCAAAACATTAGAAGTACAAACCATGTGAAGGCTGGCAAAGTATTTTCATAAAGCCAAACAACTCGAAACCTACCAGAACATTAGCAGACATTTAAAAAACAAAGCAAACATAAAGACTCAGAACTAAAACCCAACCTAAATCTAAACATTCTATTTCTTTGCAAAACCAGTCCACTGAAGTTTATTATTTTACTACAACATCCAAGTGAATTTTTAACGTGTGAAAGTAGCTTGGGAGTGACTGCATGTATTGCACATCTGAGAATATATTTTAGAATTAATTGTCTGTATATCACATTAAAAAAAGTTCTAGGATTTAGTTTGAAAGAGTTTGGGCAGCAGATACTTAATACTTATGTGTAAATAGCAAGTTTAAAGAGTTAGAGTAGCTTATAGCATCCTAGGTCAGAGAATTGTTTAGGCTGGAAAAGACCTTAAGGACCATTGATTCCCACCACTAACCTAGCACTGCGAAGTCCACCACTAAACCAGAAGGTGACTCAACTACTTCCTGGAGAATGCTGAGGGCAACAGCATCAAAGGCTTTACCAAAGCCCAGGTAGACAACATCCACAACCCTCTCCTCATCCACTAAGTGGGTGACCTTGTCACAGAAAGATCAGGTTGCTCAAGCAGGACTTGCCTCCCACAAAACCCTGCTGTCTGGGTCTGATCTGGTTATCCTGGGCATGCTGAGAGATGGCATCAAGATGATCTACTTCCCTTGAAGTGAGGTCAGGTTGCCAGGTCTACACTTTCTCATCTTCTTCCAGCTTTTCTTGTAGATGGGCATCACATCTGTGAGGCTTTGGTCGAGCGGGACCTCTCCAATTCTCCAGCATTGCTGGCAAACGATGGAAAGTGGCTCAGTGAGCACTTCTGCAAATTTGTCTTTTTATCTGGGACTGCACATTCCATTATGGGCTTCACTGTCTAAGAAAAGATTTTGATTTGCTGCTGTTATGGTATCATTAAATGTTCTTTCACTGAAGCTGCTTTCTGTTGAAGTAATTGAAGAGTTTTGGGGTTTTTTTTGTCTGTGTGTGAAAAGCAGTAAGATTTAATATAATTACATTAGCAGGAGTTTAAATGTGACAGTTTTTAAATTAGTAGTAATGAATATGTTAAAATGAATAGTTGACATATACTTTGTGAAACATCAGCTTAGAGGGCTTCATCTTAGCTGTAGCTGACCCACATTAAAAATCCTACTCCTGAATACACTAGATTAGGAGGGAAGAGAGAGGAATTATTTTTAAAACAGGATTTGCTGTTCCCTGGTAAAGGAAAGTACCCTATATCTGTCTCTGCCAGCAAAATTCAGGCTCAGCAGTTTGATATGACACTAATTTACTTGCAGAGAGATTTATAAACCTTCATAAATAGCAGAACAATGTGATTAGATAGTACTTCTGTTGATTCCATTACAACAGAGGTTTAAAGATACTAAGAAAAAAAATCAAATGGCCTGAGCTGGAATTTAGCTTTCTTAATGGAATGGGAAAAAAAAAAAAGCCAGCAGTGATGAAAAAGAAACAAAGAATTTCTGCTGTGATTAAGCAGGGAAACCATTTCTTAAGCTTTGATGGATGGATTGCATTAAAAGTTGGAAATCTGAACCACACATCATTCTTCTTTAAGATGCAGATTTCATTTAAAACTTTAGTAAATTGTTTTTTAAAAATATTTATTTCAGTTTCCACAGGCCTTTTGAATTTTTTTTCATACAGATTGGGCTATGTACTAGATCACCCCCTCAGAGAAGTACCCAGAATACTGTGAGGACTTTTTTGGTAGTGACATATATTTCTATTCCTTTTAATGTGCCATGTCAGCAGTTCTCTGACCATGTCTTTTTTTAAGCTGAGCAAGGCAGGAGTTGCAAACTAACAGCCAGCATATGAAACTGTTTGGAAGCTCAGCCATATGTTACAGATACCATGTGCCTCTTGCTCTTTGTCTTCTTTGGACAGTTTCCTGTGAGGAGAAAGGGTTCCCCACTGAAATGGATGTGGACCATTTATATGGTTGTAAACTCCAGCACATGGCTTTGCACCAGTAAACCTTCAGTAAAAAAATCTTCATTGAACAAGGATTTATTTAGGAAAAAAGTTTTAAGTGCCACTCTATAAAGTTTGGCTCCACTCTTTTGCTCAGCTACTTGTTTGGAGAAATTTATATATATGTAAATATTTGCACATAGAAAATTTTTCCATATTTTTCTGGCAAAATATTTTTAGATGCTTATTCAGGTTTCTTTACTCAAGGAAGTGAGTATTGAGCGCTATCAGTAGGTAGGGAATTTATTTAGAAAGTTGGGCACCTGTATTTCAACCCTAACAGTAACAAATATTCAAATACCACATAATTTTTGGTCCTGTCATTCCAAGAAATTCAAGGTTTTTGCTCAGTCCACTGTCAGATTGCTTTTTCCTGTTCTTGTCCAATAAAAATCAGCAGTTTGAGGAATGATGCTGGATTACAATATAAACCCAAGTATAACATACTCTGCCTCCCCTACCTGGGAGTCTAAAGCAAAGATAATTTAGTGTATCTATTTCTATGAAAAGGCTCATGTTCAATCCCCCTATTTTTAAAGCTGATCACTTCCCAGTGAATATGAAACTGAATGAAAAATAGTTTTGTGAATGGCATCTTTAGAGAAATGGTAGCATAACTGATTAGGAGCATCAAAACACTGAAGCCCTATCTGAGTTCTGGGGAGGATTAATGCAGTTGGAAATGAATAAAAGAAAAAGCTGTTGTTTTTGAGAGGGTAGGTAGGTTGGAGACCCTTTTTTCTGCTCAAGTCCTTACTCTGAGCCTGTATCTATTTACATCAATGAAGTTTTTAATAACACTGGTCCTGTCAGGAAATGAATTAATGGGGCCTGTATGTTCTTTAAAAGTTGATTGGTCCCCTGGAGAAGCCAATGGAAATGTCACCAATCCTCATTCTGCTTTGGTAGAAACCATAACATTCCAGTAAGGTTGTAGAAGGCATGAAATGAAGACTCCATAGAATCAAATGCTACTCCTCATTAAAAAAAAAAAAAAANCAAAACTGGTCTTATGTAAAACAGTTCAATTACTTGCAGAGGAAATCCTATTTTTCTGATATAGTTGTCTGCAAGAAATATAGCTGCACACAATTTGTATAGCAGCCAGAACTTACTGGTTTGTAGGACAACTGTGTTCTTTAATACTCCTTCATTAAAGTGTTTGGATCGATCTGCTTTCTACTTTTTTATTTCCTTTTGAAAAGGCCATGTTCTTTCTGTGAATTATATCCCCAATATGTCTGGGAATATATGCCCAAAATGTTCTCATGTTCTCTGTAGACAGAAGGGTTATGTTTTGGTTTTTTTCAAATTAGAAAATGAAAATACAGACATGCACATTCAACATATAAATATGAAGATATTTTCTTAGATGCAATCTATCCTTTGAAGGAAAAGAAGAAAAAAAAATGTCTGGTGACTTTTTTTTGGTATTGTGTTATAACTCTGACTGCAAGTATACTGAGAGGAAAAAACATCCAGAGGGAATAATACTAAAGCAATGGTTATGGATTTCCAGAATAAAGATTTCTGCTTCCAGCAAAGTCAAGATTTTATTAGGTGATGAAAGTATCCATAATTTGGATTTTATCTTTAACAAAGCAGAAAACAAAAGCTCAAAAAAACCCTCCAAACCCTCTTCCATTTGTATCTTTTGTACAAATAATGAAGTGTAAAAGGGCAGCTGATAAAGTATCAAATTATGCATTTATTAATTCAAAATAATTACTTTCTACATAACTTCTTTCCAAGTTACATAGACATATATAGATAGTGATGAGATAACTTATTCTTTCAAACAAAAACATTTTAATGGCAGGCAAGAGAGACTAACTTTACAGCTTTGCTTTATTCATGCCCTCTAATGTTTAACAGAAAAATATAAACAACTAATTATTCACTCAGTCATGTATATGCCATCAAACCAATCTTTTGCAGAAAGTGACTGAATTAAATGTAACTTATTTGAAAGTATTTCTACCTGTCACAAAACAGGGTAGAAAAAAAATCCTGAAAAGTTGAAATCTCTCCTTACTTTGAGAAACACAACATAAATCAAGAACTCCAGGTTATCTCTCAGTAAATATAAACACATAAAAGATCCAGAAAATGTTTGTTTTAAACAAATCACTTTACAAAACCTTCTTTGAACCTTCAGGATTCAAAATTTAACGGTATTTCAGAAAACTTTTGTGACAGGGACTGACCCCACTCCTTTGGACCTGCTCTCTTTGACAAAGATATAATCCAATAGACTTTGTATAAAAAAAAAATCTTAGTCTTCTTTGATATGCTGGACCTTTATGTCAGAAAGCTGTGGCACTGGGCTCTAGGACTGCTATTTTTAGTCTCTCAATGTGTCTGGAAGAGGAAAATCATTGTCTTGAAATTATCTGTAGGGTTTGAGCTAATAAAAAAATGCAACCAAAAAAGTCCATTTACATTTCCCAGCATAGACAACATAGATACAAATGTCTGTAAGAACACCACTGTGAAAGGAAAAGAAATCAAGTTTAAACTGGATATTCAAGACAAAATTGTAATGGTTTCTCTCATCAGCTGGGAACCCTGGCCTGATTTCCTCATGAGATCCTGCTTACATGCATTATATCTTGTGTCTCAGGTTGTCCTCCTTGGAGAGAACATCTATCGGCAAAATTTATGTTAAATTTTCTGTCCAATCCACATGGATCCTTTTTTTTCCCCCCTGCTCTCTTATCTACACCCCATTTCTTCTGCTTCACCCCATTTCTTCTGTCTCTATTTCATTCAGGCAGAAGAGTGGTATCAAACTTGAATAAATCAAGGATGGATGCACCTTTTTTAAATAAGTGGATATTCTGCTGACAGATGGATTTCTTCATCTTACTGATGATTTTCCAGCTTAGTAAAGGTAACCCCTCAGAACTCCATCATCAAAATGATGAAGTTCTACATTAGCACAACTTTACATAAGCTTACTGAAAAATACTATTGCTAAAAACACTGCAGTGAATTCAGGGTGTTGGGCTTTATCACTAATACTCGTTCTGAGATGTGATCTATTTGCAACCTCTTTAGAATGTTAATAGGTTTTAGACTGAAATTCAAAGCATATTTTTGAGGAACATAATAATGGCAGCAAACACATCCTAGCAAGGAGTATTTAAATGTTTGAAGCTTACCTGCATAGAAGCAGCATTACTTACATATCTGTATACACCCAAAGCTTTGCATGCAATATATTAAATTGGGAATCTAATTGCTTAGCTTTGATTATTCATATTTTTGCTGTGAACCTCACAGAGAAATTATACCTAGATTTTTTGTCTGTATTTGTAGAATTTAGCTAGTTAAACTAAATGTCTATGCTAACTGACTTGCCTCTAATTTACTGCAAAATTTGCAATGCATTTATTGGGTTCCAGGGCATTTCACTTAGAGCATATTAGTTTAGCAACTCTGAGCTCCCATGTAGATTCTGAAAGCCACACTGTGACCAAGGTGTTACTGTCTCTTTGTTTAACACCTGCACGTGTTTCATGTACCTGCCAGTTTTCTCTTTATTTTTGCATTCCAAACAAGCTCCACCTGCACACCTCGTAAGCTGGTGTGATGAAGAGACACTTAAAAAACTTTTAGGAATTCAGAAGGTGATTAAATATTTTAATGCAGGTACTTCACTGTATCTAAAACCTGTAGCATGTAAGGCCATATAGTAAGGCATTAACACCATTTGTACAGAATTAGTTGTCCAGTTTTCCCTATTATCTCTGACAGAAGAGAAACACCTATGATTCACTAAGCTGGGAATCAGTGTAACACACTGCATGTGTTACAGCACATCAAGGTGCAGTTCACATGCGTGCTAAGCTACTACCACCAAAAATTCTTTTCTTATTCACATTGAGTTACTGAAAAGGAGCGATTTTATTTTTGGCATTGTTGGACTTTGAAGGTTTTCTAAAGTTTACTCTTGAGAGAATTCTGTCCTCTCATTATTCTTCCTGCATTTCTAAGTGATGTGTTCGGACTCACACTCAGAATTTCACGGCTTTCTTAATTTTATTAGATCTATGGAGGAGGACACTGTGGTCCTGGAAACCCTGCTGAGCTATTGCCTAATCCCAAGGGGATCTGAACTGTAAATAGACTCTAGTTTCAGCTTCATAGAAAATCTTCTGTATCTTAACAGTGATATCTTCCTCTCCAACTCACCTGATTGCTCCTTCAGGAAAAATACCCATGTCCTTCTCAGACCTATTCAGAGTTCATTTTCATGTAAAATATAGTAGTGGTCAACTACCACCAGGGGAAAAAATAAAAACAACAACAAAACAACAACTCCAAGTAATTTCCTCAGTTCTTTCCTCTACCTTTATTCATTCTATTTTCTTCCCCCCCTTTTTTTTTTTTTTTACCCAAGCTATCTTCTACTTCTTGATTATACACTAGCTTGTATGATCTGTGGTTGTCTTTGCTTCTTCATGCTCTAGCCTCTGCCTCTGTTCTTTCACTCCAGGCATGTTTTAATTATGGATAGGCATCAAGTTATATCCTGGCAGCTGGAGTCCAGAAGTGACTTGAAAAATCTGGGGGAGAAAAAGCATCTCCCTTCCCTTAGGAGAGCTCGGTAGGTAACTTCCTCTTGGAGTACCATGAATGTAGCAAATGGTTGGGCATGCACAGTACAGGAATACAATCAGGGAAGGCAAATCTTTGCAGAATTCACTGCTAAATTCTGACCTATGGTACTTCAGTATATGCAAATGTCATTTTAATAGCTGTATAATAGAGGAAGACCTTTAGGAAATATGGAAAAGACAGATCCTTATCTCTTGTCAGTCCTCTTTCAAGTTTCATGTTATGCTGCAGGCTTTAGGGCTTCTGTGTGAATTGGCTCTAACAGTTTAATAGGGCATAAAACCATGTTTCTTTTTTGTTTCTTTTTCTTAAAGATTATTGAGCATTTTTGCCTGAGATTTGTCTAAAAATCTGAGACATTGCTTGCAAAAGTTTGATGTATTGCTTTAAGTTTTTCAAAATTAGTTGTAGTTAGTGAGATAAAATAAAGGGGAGTTACAAACTTAGAGGAAACAATATTTGACCCAGGAATTCTTTCCTGGTTATTTCAAAAGCCAGGCATACTTTCACCAAACACAATAACAGGACCATTCAAGAGTTTCCCCTGAGAGAAAAATCCTGTCATGCTTTACCTCTTGAGATGAAAAAGAAATTGTATGAAGACTTCAGAGGCAGAAGGACTTCTTTTCCTAGACTAGCCTCTTGTTATAGTCACCTTGCTGCAGGTATACTAACAATGTAAACTATATTGCCATGTTTCACGTGGCAGCTTTGCCTTTAGATAGTCACTGTACTGTTTTCTAAGCAGCTGGTGAATTCAAGCAGCCAGCTGTATTCATTGAACTAGATGAGGTTTCACTAGTGTGGCTGTAAGCAGAATTTGACCGATAAAATGGTCTCTTTCTTCTCTGCAATATTGCTTGCGTCTGCTGGTGACAGGGTTGCTTGTTTTATCTCAGTGCTTTTATCTGTTCTACTCTCCAGTAAGACCCTTCTTCCAAATGGCTCCATGCTTCCAGGCATATTTTAATAATTCATCACAAAAAGCTAGAGTAAGCAAGATAAATAACACAGCATGATCTATGGCTGTGCCTCAAAGGCAGGAAGCACAAATCGTGTTTAACCACATAAACATCAAGCTCTCATCTCACTTTACAGACAGGGAGCGAGCAGTGCACTTAGTAAAAAACCAACTAATCTATAGACACCTGACTTATAAAAAAAAAAAGGAAGAAATGTAAGTGAAAAATTCATAAAATAGATGGTTATTATTTAAAGGAAACATTATTCAAAAATATAAAGGTGCATTCATGCATATAACAGTTTTCAAAAAAATTATTCATATAGAACTAACTCAATATGTCAAATATGGTAAATATCAGCTCCATTTCTCTTATGTTGTATTTTTTGGCTTGCTGTGAAGAAAACCCTCAATAATTATTTAAGGTCTTTGTTGAAACTGAGCACTCTGCATGTTATTCAGGATTATTTGGACTATTTATGCAGAACTGGCTCATAAAAATATACCTGACCCTGCAACTTTTTGACAGTCGAGTTCTCTTTATTCTTCCTCCTTCCCTACTTGCTTCAAAGACCCTATCCATTCATCTTCCCAACTTCTCTAAGTTCTTAGAAAATTGTTACTTCTGTACCTATCCCCATAACTCCTAGCTCCTTCTCTCTTTTTTGGTGATACAGTCTGTTCATTCATCATATTTCTAAATATGTATCAAAACAGCTGATAAACTATTCACATGTTCACTGTATGTTCCATGGACAGCAAAGACATAAGCATCTCCAAATACATGGCAGTGCAAAGTGAAGCTATAAAATGGCAACATGTAGAGGAAAAGAGGGCAATTTTTTGGGGATACCCAGTGGGAAAAAAGAGTGGCAGCTTAAAATGTTCACAATAGCATTATCTTCTGCTCTATGCCTTCTGTTCCAGCTTCTGGATGAAACAGGAGGATTAGGAAACCATGGAGAGAGCAAGGAGATAAGGTTCACTGTGCAAACACCAGGGAACAAACACTGGCTGTGATACAAATACACCAGGAGATGTGCCAGAAATGTCCAATAGCCTCACAGATCTTTCAGCTCACTGGCTTTTCTAGCACTTTTCTTCTTTCTTGGAGATGTGCAGAAACATTAATTCTCAACAATTCATCGCAAATCTTGTGCTATGTCTTAAAAGATTCCTTTAACTTAGGTATTTGTATACAGCAAGTTTGCACTCTGAGAACCTCTTTCTCTTCAAATGACACTTTTCCTTTGGCACCAAGTTCATGATTTGCACCTTTCTCTTCACATTCTGTATTTTTTCCTGTAATTCTTTTAGTCTCACGAAGTTCCATTCCTTTGTACTACAGATTACTCACAAATTGAGTCATTGCCTCAAGATCTGATCAAACAGCTGCTTTTATGAATTTTTAAATAAGAGTGATAGTGGGGATCGATAAAGCTCTGTTCATTCATCAGGACTTTTGATCTCTCCACCAACTGTAAGTTGTGCAGAAAAATCTGTGATACCCATGGACATTCTCACACTGGCAATTGAGAGGGCTTGGTAGAGATGAAGAACAGCCATGACAAGAAGGACGTGGGTGGATGAGAGGCTGGACATGAGCCGGCGACGTGCACTAGTGTTCCAGAAGCACAGCTCTGTCCTGGGCTGCATCCATAGCAGTGTGGCCAGCAGGGCAAGAGAAAGGATTCTGCCCCCCTGCCCCACTCTTCTGGGACCCTACCTGCTGGGCTGCACCCAGCTCTGGGGTCCCCAGCACAGGAAGGACAGGGACCTGTTGGAGCAGGTCCAGAGGAGGCCACCATGATGATCAGAGAGCTGGAGCACCTCTTCCATGGGGAAAGGCTGAGCGAATTGGGATTGTTCAACCTGGAGAAGAGAAGGCTGTGGGATTATCTAATTTCAGCCTTCCAGTACCTGAAAGGAGCCTACAAGGAAGATGGAGATGATTTACAAGGGCATGTAGTGACAGGACAAAGGGAATGGCTTCAAACTGAAAGACAGTAGATTTAGATCAGATAATAGGAAGAAATTCTTTACTGTGAGGATGGTGAGGCACTAGAACAGATTGCTGAGAGAAGCTGTGGTTACCCCATCCCTGAAAGTGTTCAAGGTCAGGCTGGATGGGGCTCTGAACAGCCTGGTGGGGTGGAAGGTGTCCTTGCCCATGGCAGAGGGGTTTGAACTTGATGATCTTGAAGGTCAGTTGCAAGCCAAAGTATTCCATAATCATTTAAACAGTATGAATTTGGACAGCACCCAGAGGAGATAAAGCAGGGTGAATGTTTCCAGCACTTTTTTTTTTTTTTACACTTTAGTGACCTTACTTGAGAGAGCCAAGTAATCTTATTGATCAGTAACCATATAATGTACAGTATTAATCACGTAACTATCAAATATAACAATTGCTGAAGGAAGTTGTAGTGGGGTTGCATGGCCAGATTTTGGTAGAAGGGGGGCTACAGAGGTGGTTTTAATGCCTAAAGATTTTTAGCCTTTTTCATATTTGTAACTTTGTAGATTTGTAATATATAGCTGCATAACTTCAAGTACTTTTTGTGTCCTTCCTCGCATCTTAGCGATGTGTGTACATAGCCATATTTGTGCACACAGGAAACTTTAATTAAAGAGTTGCTTTATAATCTTATCACTCTTAATATTGTTTGAAAAGGTTTTGTCTCTTGATTCCAGAGTGCAACAGTTCCTGTGAGAAGCTGTGGGTTCCTCCACGTCCAACAGAGCTGGTGCCAGCCAGCTGCAGGACTGATGAGCCACTGGTCAAGGCTGGACCAATTAGAAATGATGATAACCCCTCTGTGATAACATGTTTAACAAGGATAGAAAAACCAAAAAAGTTATTGCACAGATATAATTGTGGCCAAAGACGAATGGGGTGAAAATGTGTGAGAGGAGCAGCTCTGCAGACACCAAGGTCAGTGGAGAAGGAAGGGCAGGAGGTGCTCCGAGCACCAGAGCTGGGATTCCTCTGCAGCCTGTGGTGAAGACCATGGTAAAGCAGCTGTGCCTCTGCAGCCCATGGAAGGACACAGAGATCCAGACTTCCACCTGCAGCACGTGGAGGAGCCCCAAGCCCGAGCAGGTGGATGCCTGAGAGGAGGCTGTGATCCTGTGGGAGCCCCATGCTGGAGCAGGCTCCTGGCAGGGACCTGCAGACCCATGGAGAGAGGAGCCCATGCTGGAGCAGTTTTCCTGGTAGGATATGTGACCCTGTGGGGAACCCACCCTAGAGCAGGCTGTGCCTGAAGAACGGCGCCCTATGGAAGAGTGACCCACACTGGAGCAGTTTGTGAAGAACTGTTGCCTCTGGGATGGACTCACACTGGAGAAAACCTTGGAGAACTATCTCCTGTAAGGTACACTGCCCCTGGAGAAGGGGAACCTATGTGTAATGAACTGACCACAACCTCCATTCCCTGTCTCCTTGCTCTGCTGGGGGAAGTAGAGCCTGGGATGGAGGGAGGACTGGGTAGAAGGTGTTTTTAAGCTGTATTTTACTTGTCATTATCCTGCTCTCATTTTGTTTGGAATAAGTTCCATGAATATCCCCAATCTGAGTCTGTTCTGCCTGTGAAGGTATTTGGGCAATGAACTCTCTGTTCTTATCACAGCTCATGAACCCTCTCTTATATTTTCTCTGCCCTGTCTTGTTGCAGAGGCAAGTGATTGAGAGGTTTTGGTGGGTGTCTGGTATCCAGCCAGGGTCAAGCCACTACTTAAGAACACACATTTGACAGGGGATTATGTAAGTGTGTCTATTGTCATTGTTACCTTTTCTGTGTTCTTTTTGAGCCAAAATGTTCCTCTGCCATATTCCAAGTCCCATCCTCCTGTGACTCCTCCATGTGCAAAGTGAAAGGTGCAAACTCCCAGGACTTGGGACAGAGGAACAGAAAGACTTTTCTTTTCTGGTAAATTGTGCTTGGTGTGAGAAGAAATCTTTAGTTAATATTTTATGCAGTAGCTAAATTCTTTCCCTGATATGTTTCAGATAATTAAGTGCTGCCTATAATGTAAACTATAGGATTAGACAGCAGGTTTTTGCTTCAGGTAGTCATAAACTCTTTCAAAAGACTTTGAAATATCAATATCAGGTAAAAAGTCTTAGTGGGAAGTTAGCTACTGTGGAGACTTAATGGAAATTTTCAATGCAGTGCCTTTGTTCAAAGAATGATACCAAGTTATCATTCAGCTGTGACAGAAGATAGTCAACTGGATGCTCCAAGAGGCATGCATCCTCTTCTGAAGCTCAACTGAAATTATGCTGTAATACCCAGTGGTGTTTTCAGGACAGTGCTGCTTTTGTCATCCTCCTCATTTCCTGCATGTATGACATACCTGCCAAGGATTCTGCTTCAGGCAAAACCGTCCTGCATTTGGCGTTTTCCTCTCTTCCCCTAGCAAGCCTTTCCTAAATTTCTTATGATTTTTGTTGACCCTACTTTTATCATGTTAACTTATTCTTTTCTTCCTTACTTTCCATACTTTCCAGGAAATATTTTAGCTCTTCAACCATCTGAATAATTGCTAAGAGAATGAGGGGTTATTGTATGTTAAACACCCAGATGAAATGAGTTAGAAACAGACGTTGTCCAACGGAGGAGATCTAAAATTTGTGAAATTATTTAATTTAGAGAAATTTTAATTAAAAGTTTGAAAATAATCAGCCAACATAAAACGAATGCACAAAATATCTTTAATTCTTTTTCCCAGCATATGAGGTGTAAAATAGCTTTGACAGTTAGCAAATTGCTATTAGTTAGCTCTTTAAGGAGTATACATATACAAATACACATATTAATTATTCCCAAGAGCTAGGAAATATTTTAAGTGGTTTAAATACAATATTTCACATGGGCAACTCTTTACTTTTTATCTGTGATGTTCTCAGAAAAGGTATGTTTCACTCTGGTCTATCTTCCTGCTGACTTAGCTATAAGAAGATCATGGTAGAATAACTGATCAATACTAATGCACATTTTAGTGACAACACCATCAGCAGAAAGGAACCATAAGTAGTCCCTGATGCTATAAAATGTTTACGTGGATACACTTACGTGATACTGAAAGTTTATGATGGAGTTTCTAAAGTTTTTTATGTTTTAATGGCATATTGCTTTTTACAGCACTGTTTGTTTTTACCCCAAAGGAACATAAGAAAGAAGACACTTTATGCTATTTTTTAAAATATGTAAAAAAATATATTGAAGCTTTTGGAAATTTTCAAAGAGGTTTTGTAGAATACAAAACAGGAGCAAGCACTGTGGAAAATAGCCCTTTTATTGGGAATATCTCATGCAGTTCTGTACAGGTACTTAGTCTGTTTCCTCTTGTTTTCATCACCACCTGCAAGGTCCTTTTTGTGAGATTTAGTTGCAATAGAGAGGTACAGAAATGCAGTGCTGATCTTTTACACATAGACTTCTACTCAGTGTGTAATTCTGCAAGAAATAGTGGTAAAAATATTTTACTCATTTTTTTTAACATTCCAGCATAACAGCACTGTTATAAAGTTACAAAGAAAAGTCAGTTTTCTTCCAAATCCACATACATTGCTATGTAAACATTGTTTTTGGTGATCTTGTTTTCATTTGCCTTTAAGAGCTGGGAAGGAGCGAGGGAAAGGTGGTTTTGAGGTCTTAGGCTTCTCATTATTCTGCTCTGATTTTGTTAGTATTAAATTCAATTAATATCCCCAAGCTGAGTCTGTTTTACCAGTGTTACCGTTAGAGAGTGATTTCTCCTGGTCCTGATCTCAACTTAGGAAAATTTTGTTCTATTTTCTCTTCCATCTCCATTTCCAGAAGGGAATCACAGAGAGGCTTTGGTGGGTGATTGGCATTCAGCCAGGGTCAAGCCACTGTAGCTACTTTTATAAATAAATAATCTTTTTTGTTGCTTGAATTCCCAAAATTGATGACTGTCCTTCACGTGCTTTCCTGTTCATTGACAGTTAGGACGGGACTTGATGCAAAAGGCTAAGACAACACTCACAAAGTGGGGAATCACATTTTCTAGGTCATTGTGTCTTTTATTTTCTACAGAAGAGCCAAGACAACCACCCTCAACCAGATGTTTGACTTTCAGTCATTAAAATTTCAGTGAAAGGTCTCCCAAGCACAGCACATAACTTGCATTCTTGTTGCCTTTCAGACCTTTGGTTTCAAAGTTGGTCCATTCTGTGCAGTCCGTAAGAATTCAGCTATGAAGAGATTTCTTTGTAAGTTTGAGTTCCCCTTATTGAAAGCCCAGTCCAGTGGAAATGAGTCCGAGTAAGGACATGGGGGAAACAGCTGAAGGTGCACAGACCACGCAGCTGCTCTCCTGACCAGATTGTTTTAAAGTCTGACAGAGACATTATTCATTGCAGGTAGCAGTGCACACACAACTGAGGTGCTGTTTCTGATTTCATCTTTTCTAAGCATTTGGTTTCGACAGTGATATTCATAAGGTGATTTTTATGAGTTTTAGATATTGTTCTGGCATGATTTTTTCAAAGAAGTTTATTTATGAACACTATTTGATGAATTTTCTGTTTTTCCAAGGTTCTTTACATCAAAAAGAAAATAGTGTCTTCAAGTTGGCTATAATAAAAATATTTGCTTTAAAAAGAGGCCGGTTTTTAAAGATCATGAATCAATTATCACTACAGATAAGCACTGACTTCTACGACAATTGCAAAAATATTCATTAACATGGTGGGTTTTGTTTTTATTTCTGGTCAATGTCTTCTACATTACAGCTTACTTTGACTTTATGTAAACAGTAAAAGGCTATTCCTAACATGAAGAAAAACGTTTCTTAATTTAGTACCTTCCAAGAGATTGATTTGGATGTGTCTATGCATTTTATAAAGGGTAATGGCACCAATGTTTCTGATACTGAAATTAGTTTTGGAAAAATTTTCAAGCACTTTTTAGAACATCTTATTATCATCTCTATCTCTAACTGTGCTTCTCCGTCGCTAAGATGAAATGTCAAATATTATATGCATGTGCTCATGCTGTAAATCTTTGATTTTCTTACTTGTTTATTTGATGGTCAGAAGACACGAATCCTGTTCTATTTTACTATGCTTTTACTGTTTTATCACACCAGTCGCCAAGGGATATATCCATTTCATCATTTTTAAAAAGGTTAATGTGATCATCAATCTCTCTTGAATGTATGCTGCACACAATATCTACTTTATTGCACACCCATTACAGAACCAAAACTTTGCACATTTGATCAAAACCAAATGGACTATCTTTCATCTTATCCTCTCAAGACCCCTTGTTTGCCTGAAAATTTAATGTAACTACTTTGTTATAATCCCTTTAGTATTTTCAGTTTATTAGCTACCAGGTACTGCAAGAGTATCTAGATGACAGAATAAATAGACATGCACATTTCCTTCTCTACCAGCCATAGCCTAGTTTAAAGTAGTTAGCAGTGCTACTTCAGTGGAAGAGACTTTTAAGTTGTAGACTCAACTCTTGATATTCCTTTGAAGGCAGAAACAGGATTTACAGTTTCCTTCATTAATAATGTTGTCTCAGAGGTTAAAAAAAAGGACTTTGCTATATGGAACGTTGGCAGATGCCAGAAACCCTCAGATAAGGCTCTTCCATAGTCCATTCCCATGTATGGGCACCCAGCTCTGTCTCTGAGTTATGGAAAATGTTGTGAGTCACCCGAGGTTATCTATTGCAGGCGAGATAGAGAGCTGCAGCAGCAGGTGGTGAGAAGACCTGGAGCTACCTTGTAGGGATATAATGGGTGGTATCTGTGGAATGCCTGTTACCTGCAAGAATGGATTTAGTTTATGGAAAATCCACCAGTGGGTGCTGGAGATTTGGCAAGAGACAAGCCAAATAAATAAATAAAAAACGGCCCCATGGAGCATCAAAGGAACTCTAGTGAGTTTGGAAGAGAGGGCACCCTGCAAAGAAGTGACCCACTGGTGCAGATATTTGCAAGGTGTAATGCACAGAACTGTGTGCTGCCTCACAGATGTGACAGCTTAGGGGCAGAGTAGGGTTTAATCATGGCTGCATGCAGTAGTCACATGTGTATGAACTCTGCTGGGAGGCTTCTACAAGAGTGTCTGCTTTTCTGTTTGTGTACAGTCGTAATCCTTTGGACCCCAGCTGCCTCTTTGTCAAACCAGTGCAGATGCTTTCTTATCTTACTTTCCAGCAGTAGTATTGTGCTTAAATCACCTACTCTGTAGATGCCTTGCAACATTGACAAGAAAAACCTTATCTACTCTTGCTTAGGTAACCAGTGGGAATGGCAAAGCATGTGTACATTACTTGTTTTGCAATCATTTTTTTCTCCCAAGTATTCTGTTTGCATTGAAGTGTAAATAATCCTTTGTTTTACATTGACCATGTGAGCTTTAGAAAAGAAGACTCACAAATATTTGAATCTATTTAAATATGTTTTCACCTAGTTGGGACTTGTCAAAGGTGTAGGAGAATTTCAAAAATACTTAACTCAGGAAAGTAGCACAGTTGATCTATAACTGACAGATAGTACCAGCCAAAATAATGCTGTTCAAGTTTTCCTATTAGAAAGCTCAGCTGGCAAAGCCTACTTTTAAGAGTGAGAAACAAAGTCAAGTACAGCATCTGCCATTCAGTTTTGGAATTTCCTCCAGGATGTTGCACTGGCTTGTCAGTTTATACAAAAACAGCCAACAAATCGCCCTATGTATTACTATAGTCGTAATTAAAGATAATGAAAAGTTTCTGATATTCAAAGTTATCTTCTTAGCAAGGGCCATATGTGTGACACTGAGAAAGAGATTCAAAACTTCAGGCTCCTTTCCAAATCGAGTTTGTTATATTATCTTACCCTATAAGTTAAAAACAGGAAGGATCTCTCCTATGCTTTTCAGCATTTTAGTTGCTTTGCAAGCATAGTATGCATGATATGACTGCATATCCATAAACACAAAAGGGAGAACTTCTCATCAGCATTTTCAGCCTTGTTTATTACCAAGAAGGTCACAAGCATGAGGGAACTAAGTAAATCTATGCTATTTTGAGTAAATGTTTCAGATCCTGCAAGAAAAATATTCATTTTTCTTCAACTGCTTTCTCTTCTTGCTAGTCCTCCACAATAGACTCAGTTATGACTAATTCCTCATCTCAGCTATCTATTAATTGCCCTCTGTATTTCATTCAGAATCCCAGGGGTGTCTTGTAAATGCTAGATTCAGAGTTACTTAAGATTTACTCTGGAAAATGTAAAAAGGAACCGAGAAAAATATCTACTATCCAACCTATTTTATTCCCTGAAGGGGTCACTTTCTGATCCATGAGTTGTTTTTCTTTCTCCTTCAAAAAGAGGAAGTCATTAACCCTGAAATTTATCTTCAGTTGCCTTGTGCAGTACAACAGGTCCAGTCAACTGAATGCCTCTTCAAGTCTTCATCCTGTGATCATTAGAAGACAAAGATCAGCTTCAGCTGTGATACTTATACTTTCAACAACTTCTCATTTTTTTAATACAGAATAAAGAAAGAGAATATTTATGGCACTATGATATTTCCAATATGAAAAAGTCCTAAGATTTTTCACAACCTTTGTTAATCCTACTGGAATTAAATTAAAAATTTATTTTTAAAAAAGAGTATTAAAGGCATTTTCCATCTAGAAGGGATCTAAGCCAGGATTTCCTGATGCTCAATAACCTGGACTCTCAAAAGTTTCCTTCATGGATGGAAAACATTTGGATGAATGGGAAAATAAATTGTGGAGTCTCCCAGTTAACTTAAGCCCCTTGAAAAATAACAGCAAAAAGACCAGTTTTTGCAGATTGGCTATGCAATATTAAACATCAGAAAAACTGACCCAAAAAGCACTCTCATTCTTAACTATCTTTTTGGTGGTTTTTTCCTACTTTTACTTTCCTCTCTACACATAAAGCTTTGATGAAGAGGAATGAAGGGACAGACCTAAAGACAGATTTGTCTGATGGCACAGCAATCAAGTTATATCTTTATCAAAGTGACATCCAGCAGAACGCACTGAAGATCAGTTAACAACATGGCAAAAATACTTCACAGACATATAGTACTGCACTGCAGAGAATGTTCAGGGACTGGCTGTTGCAGAAGCAAGATGAACACTTCTGATCAAAAGTTGGCCAAAAAGCCCCAATAATTTTCTTTCTTCACCTGGAAGTTAAAGAAAATCTATGCTTCTTTTTAAGACTAAGAGACTAGCTCTGATACTGCTGGGTTCTTTTTTTAGTGGTTTTGTTTTTTGGGTTTTTTTCTTTTAATTTATTTTTTAATTTATTATTTTCACTCTATTCTGGACATGCTGATCACTTCTAAAATTTAAAACTGATTTTACAATTCAGTAATGAAGAATGCTTATTTTTTTTTTTTTAATTGAACGAAAGGAGCACTCAGTACAGGAAAAGCACTTCCAGTCCAGCCCTACTGATAGTGCTTTTTGATTGCTCCCGGAGATGTTCTTTGGATGAAAGCTCCTGTCAAACTCGATAAAATGACTGACAAGGCCAAATTGGCATGCATTAAGGGAAATGACAAGAGAGAAGCTTAATCATGCCTGTACCGATAGATTGAAGCTGTTTCAGCGATCACACTGCCATCCTGTGTGTGTCAGTAAGTCTCCACTTTCATCTCTGTAGAAAAAGCTATGAGGCAAAAAGGCAATTGGCCTTGATAGCATGCTGAGAGAGGCCAAACAGAAAAGTAAAGCTTTCTTGGCACTGATAGCATAATGGGTTGCTCTGCTGTGTTCCACAAAACAAATGGGTAAATTCTAGCTAAATGCAGGAATTAATTCTTTTGCATGAAGAAAGCTTTGAAGTATACCCATTGCTCTCTCAGTCCCTCTCCCTGACCCAGTTCTGTCAAAAAAAAAGTCAGTGCTAAGTGTGCAATGTTGTTAGGTGAACAAAAACCAGCTGAGTAAACATCAGGTTGGTCCTATATAACGGCTATTACTACAATACTATGACTACAACTGATATTAAATATAAGCTGCTAATTCAGCCCTCTTTCATAGTTCCAAATGGGTTCATTGAACATCCACCATGAAGAATTTGGGTTTCTCCATAGCCACAGCCTGTACTGAAGGCTCAAAAACTCTCTAATGAGAATTTCTGAGCAACATATCTGGCAAATGTTTAGTCTCTTGGGGCAGTGTTGGAAATTCAAGGGTCCAGCTTGCCTCCCTCTGTCTTGCTGATTTTTTAGATTTTAATTTGCAGGATAGTCATGACAGAAGCATTATTCTGAGAAGCTGGAGGCTGTCAACCATACTACAAGACAGTTTTGGAAGCAGATTTTATTCCATAGACTACAACTGGCCCCCCTTCAAGTATAGGTGGGTGAACTCTAAGGCGGAGTTATCTTCTCAAATATTTTTTTTCTGTTTTCCTTATTTTCTGTAAGCATTGATTAGAATTGTTATTAGAGAAAAATAATCTTCACAGGACCTCTGCTTTCCTCCAACCATTTGCTAAATTCATAGGAGAGTTGAAAATGCTAAAGAAATACTAATTCTCTGTGTTTTGAAAGAGAAGAGGATGCTGCTGTATCACACAGGAGTTTGTCTGCAGTTCTTATGCCTAGTTTCAGTCCTCCATATGGAACAAAGCTCAGACATGAGAGACAGAATCATAGACAGGAATTCTTTGCTTTTCTCAGTTTTGTTTTTTTTATGTCTCATTACCACAGAGTTGGGATGCGAGGTGGGGGCGAGGGAGGAGCGGAATGTTGGTGGATTTCTCCTATTGCTCCTCACTCCATTCTTGTATTTCCTACTTTTATTATTCTGTTTGCAAATTTCTTCCCTTCTGTCTCTGATTTAAGTGTGATTCCCAGTCTTTTATTTCTTCATTCTTTAGTTTTGCCTACTGTAAGAGACACTTCATGCATTCAGAGGTATGATCCCTCTTTTTTATATTAGGTCACCAATGCCTTTTTACTTACCATATCTTCAACCTCTCTTTCCACTTTATCAGCAAATTCCCTTCCTTCTAGATACTATGGGACTTTGTCACAGTTTGGCTCTTCAGCCTTCTGCTTTCAATTTTTTTTTTTACTTTTACTTATTTTTTTTCTATTATTTTTGATCTGGTGTCATCCATTGAGCTGACTCCCCTTTATGGCATGGGAATGTCTTTACCTCTTGCTGTAAAACTGCAGAATCCTTCTGCTGGATGGTGGCTGTTGCAACATCTCTCTCTGATATGTTTTTTGTTCTTTCCTACCCTAACTAATGCTCCTCATTTTCTATTCTCACTCCAGTCACCACGGCTTTTTGCTGCACATTTTTAATAGTATTAAGATCCTCAGGAGGTTTCTAAAGTCAGGTTAGAGCCATGAAGTGTCTGATGTGTTTGTGGACTACAATGCTATTAAAACCATATTTGCTATATATAATGAGAAAAGCTATGTCAAATTATAAGAAAAAAATCTTTATCTAAGATACAGCTAAAAGACCCACCCCGAATTCTTTTCACACAACATATATGTAGCACATTAATAGAATGAGCTCTTTATTAAGACAGAACCAGCCTTGCCAAAGGTGCAAGTCCCTAAAATCTCTATGCATTAACTGTCACATACTTGACTCATTTATTGCCGACAGCCTGAACTGTAGCAGGCTTATATAAACACAAGGCTTTAATAATGCTCAGTAGTACTAGGCTATTAAAACTCTTTGTTGATATCTCTTTTATGATGAGGATTTTCAACAGAACTTGGGAATTTCGGATTATGTGTCCCACCAAAATTCAAGACCAAAGGGATTTGTCTGAGATTCTGCCACTTCGATATTCACCAAATTCCCAATCCTATAGAGTCACTGTAAGTGTTAACAAGTACTTAAATGAAGTTCAGGTTTCACTCATGAGTCTTTTTCTTTCATTAACCTTAATGGGCTGTGAATCAGAGCTATTGAACAATGGCAATGAGAAATCAATTACTTATTGTAATAAGGTATGGTGTGTGAGACAGAGGCAGATCCTACCCTTTCATTTTAGGCCTTCCTACATCTTTCAGGTTTATTTTTCACTTATAAAAACACAAACATAGTAAATTCTGTGGATTCAGAAATGCACAGACCCAGACTCAGAGAAGAGTCCTTTTAAAGTTGTAACCAAATCTACCCAACACAGATCATGTTCAATGAATTAGCTAATAATATAACTTAGTAGGTGGTAAATGAGCTAATAAAATATGTAATATATTTCTATGTTGGAGTCCAAAACAAGTGTTAAAATAACATTTACCGTTATGTTTGTACTAATTTGTATGAGCTGCCTGATGGGAGGTGAGTGTGCTGCACTACTACAAAAGTTATAACAGGAAAAATCTCATTATTTGTGGCTGGCATGAGAGGAACTCTGTATATTTTTCCCACAAAATGTGCTTTAAGCAAAAAGGTCAGCATTGCATATTAATATTTAAAGCCCAAGAACTAAAAACAACATTATCCTGTGACTCAACAAGGACTGGGGTAATTGATCATATTAGTCAATGATCAAAAAACAGAATAAAAGTGGAATATTGTATGCTCTGAAAAAGTCATAAAATGAATAATATCACGTTGATTCAAGTAATTTTTGCTGATTCAACAGAAGTATAAAACAAATTAAAATGTCAGTTGAATCCTAACTGAAAAATCTAAAAGAGAGAGTTATATCCTATGACTGCAAATTCTGCAGGAATTGCTTTGAAATGTATTAAATGTCATGTAGGGAAATGATTGTGCTGGGCTTCTTTTTGCACCTTGATTTCAATGGGATTGCCTTTGAGAGGGCAGTCAGGCTCGAGCAGAAAATGCAGGCTAGAGCTCGGGTTGGTGGCAGTGCCACTCAGCTCCACTCCCATAGTTACTCAGACAGACCCCAGAAAGGACGAGT
Organism: Phainopepla nitens; assembly: GCA_013400175.1. Lineage (NCBI taxonomy): Eukaryota > Metazoa > Chordata > Aves > Passeriformes > Bombycillidae > Phainopepla > Phainopepla nitens. Next base: position 423,262 of record VXBQ01003813.1, read on the forward strand.
GCTCTCAGAATATTTTCCCAGCGTCACAAGTGGAAACATGCTCAGTTATTTTGAATAAAGGGTCAGGTAGGTTAATATTTATTTGAACTTGCCTCGACTATTAATGCCTGGGGATGCCTGCTCAGGAAGATGCATACACCAATGTTTAAATATAGTCCCATTCCAAGAGGCATTAACCATGCACTAACCTTTGAGCACAGTAACTCCACCTAAGTGCTCTCTTCTGCTCCCTTTAGCCCACAGACTGCTGCAGGTGGGACTTTTTGTGGAGGAAGGTGTAAAATGTAGAATAGCATCTCACAAATGAGTCAGCCATGCTCCTTTGGGGTGGAGGAATGCTACCAGCAGTTATTAGCATTACACATCATATCTAATACAGCATGTGAGCTGTATTAGAAAGACAATAGCTAGAGGTTAAGGGCCATGAATATTCCCTTTTGCTTGGGTTTCTTTATGCTACATCCAGTATATCTTGTTCAGTTTTGGGCTATTTGATTCTAGAAAGGAATTTGTTTAGCCTGGGAAAAAAGTCTGTAGTAACAGCTAATTGTTTTCTTCCTATACTTAGGACCAAGGAAGAGCTGTGACCACGCTTTTCAGATGAGTACACTGAAATAAATAATCATAGTCACCACAGAAGCAAGACGACAAGTTTGTACTTTTACATATGAAAAATATTTTTCATGATGAGATTGGTGAGGTACTGAACAAAGTGACACAGAAAGGTACTGGAGTTTCAATGTCTTCTTTTAATTTCCTGAAGATTTTCAAAATTTCACAGCACAGAGCTGTTTTGAAGTATGAAAATAGCACAGAGCTATTTTGAAGTATGAGACTAGATTTTTAATATAATTACTAGTATTTATTGTGTAATTAGGTAATTGCAATCTTCTCTGAGTCTTTTTAATCTTTGAGGTAGATCTGTATATTCCCACTGTCTAGAAATTATGCTCAGATATACTAGTGTAGATTTTTTGTTTCAGCTGTTCATGTTACCACTTCACTGGTTTAGAACACACCAGTAAGTTTCCGGAGTCCCAGTACATAGCTTAAGCAATGTCCAGAAGGTATAATTCAAGATCATAAAACACCGTACTTTGTACAGATCTCAAAATGTAGATTTTCATAATTTACATGTCCCTTTAATTGTCAAAATTATTTTCTATTCCATTGAAGAATACATATAGATTATTATGAGTTTTCTGTAATTGCAAGTCATAAATACTCAAAAACTCAGAAGCCATTTAATAAGGAATGTTTTCTCAGAAACTGGACCATTTAGGACAATTGAATTGGGACATTGGAATTATTTTTAGCTGGAAAACTCAAGATGAGATTGATTTTGAAATATCTTTAGTGTAGAACAATGTAAGGGTATTCTACCGAGGAACATGTGAACATAATAGTATTGAGATTCTCATTAAAGTTGTAAATGTTGTTACAAAATGGACTTGCTTCTATTCCTTTCACAAGTGAAGACCTATGATTCATTGAAAAGTATTTTCAATAAAGGAACATAGTAAAAGCATTGATTAGCTTTTATTTGACTCATATTTCCTCTCAGTATAATAAATTTTGGCTCTTCTTTATGGCTGAGATGACAAGTGCCTTTTAAGACATGTTGTAAATGCTCTGTATCTTTACATAACCTTCATGTAATAATTTATTAATACTCTTCTAGATGAATAATTACATGATTTATGAAAAATATATTGAGGTCATTTGATAATACAACTAGTTATTAATATAAGAATATTGATACCAACTGGAGAAAGTAATTACCTGGCAACACTTAAGCAAATTCATTCCAAGCACTGCAAGGCCAGAGCACTCTTTCCAGAGGATGTTAATACTGCTTCAGAATTTGAGAGGATTTATATCAGAATCTAATAGTTTTTCTTTTAAATAAAAGAAAAATAAGCACTTGTTAAACTCAAAAAAGATGAGACAGCTTACACAGAATATTAAATGAGTAAAAGAAAAAAAAAATACAGCTAATACTTAAAGGGCATCTGGAATTTTGGGGAAAAATGTTTTAATCACTCCAAAAGACTAATTTTAAAATACTTAGGTAAAGCTGGCATGGATTACTGGAGTTGTAGTATAGCAGAGAAAGCAATTCCTGTGAAACACCAGGTTGTTCAGTGATCAGATGTGCTCAGAGCAGAGGCATGAGCTAAGATTTGATGGAAAGAAAGGGACAGGAAAATCAGGATCTTGCTCTTCAAGGACTTGCTTTAACTTCTTATGTGCCTAATGTGCCTTTTCTAGGTAATTTACTTGATGATTATCTTTGGGTTTTAAGGAATTATTTTTAGGCTACAACCCCTAGACCTGCTAAAAGATATTCAGGGTATCTAGTCTCCCTAAGGCAAAGCTAACTGACATAAAGGAGGTTTACCTATTTACTTCTGAATTAGCTGTTTTTAGTGATTGTTTATATGGCAGGCAAGACAGTCAGGTCCCTCTCCCCTTAGGGCAGACACTTCTGTGGTTTTTTTTAAGTCTTTTAATCCAAGGTATGAAAGGGCCCTGGAATTCTTTTTTGTTTGTTTCGTGGGTTTTTGTTTTTCTGTTGTCTATTTTGTTTTAAATTTTCACTTTTTAATGTAATAATATTACTAGTGCTAATGCTGATCATTATGATTATTTTATGTCTTTCAACCACGATAGCCCTAGGGCTGGGCAATAAAAATAGTGGAATTACCATTTGGTAATTGCTTCCACAGAGACAGTAAATAAGAGCTTAACCCTGCCTTTTCTCAGAACTGCTGGTAGCTGGTTTTCAGATAAAATAGTTTGACATTTAGCTAGAGACATATAGTAAGCAAAATTGTATAAGAAGTGACAGGGAAGCTCATGGAAGAAAAAAAACTCTTACTAGGGATTTACTCATTAGAAGAAACCACAGCTATTTTTCCTTAAATGAATAGACAGAATGGCTGTTAAGAGAGGAGGAAGTCAGTGACAGTAGATTTGAAATTATGGGCAGTAATTTCTGACAAGAAAGAAAAAGGAATTGTTCTTTCTTGTTTCAGTCTATTAAAATCACTCTGGAAAAAGTACTTTGGACTTTTATTTGCAAAATAACCCTGCATTAGTACAGAATGAATGGTAGAAAATAGGCAAAAGGACGTGAAAGGTCTTAAGAGTTTTTAATTAAATAAAATTAAAGTGGAGAGGAGATTTTTTTTTTCAAACTTCACTCAATATTTAGGCTTCTGATGAATGAACTAAAATGTAACCTTTAATGACAAGGAAATATAGTGATATAAAAAAATTTGCCTTCTGCCTATTGACATAGCTAGATCAATGTTTGATTAGTTCACAGACAATAATTGAATTAAAGCTTGGAAATGCAATGGATAGAGCATTGATTTTTCCTGTTGATTAATCAAGAAGCAACAATTTAGATGCTGAGAGAGAAAAAAAAGTTTGCCAGAAAGTATAATTGCTACTAAAACACATATTGTAAGGCAATGACAAAATCAATAGAAGACTGAAGCCATGCAAGTGTGGGTACATCTAATTGCTCAAGATTATTCAGTCTAAGTTCCATACTGGCTTTACACTACTTATAAACTTATTGATTTCAGCATGAAATTTGGTCTGGTACCTACAGCACATTCTACTCTTTTTTGTTTTCCTTTCTCACCAGGGGTCTTCCCTTACTGAAATCAATAGCAGAACTCACATAAAATCTCAGTAATGGATGATCACGGAATATTGATACTGAGCATCAATAAGAGACATTTGTATGACAAATGGGAGAAAAAACTCGTAACAGTGGCAGCTACAATGATGAGGCTGTTGCTTTGCTACATTAGTTGCCTGGTTTAAATCCAATTGAAAAATAATCAGTTTACATACAGAGGCCTATGACAAGGATCAAGACTTGAATCCAGGAAAGCATATCTGTGAATCCTTAACTTCAGTTTTATGAGTAAAGTCAGTAGAAGTCAAGTGATGGTTCATTCAAATATAAAACTAAGGATGTGTAAAAAGATTTTTTGCTTGATCAGTTTAAATATACAAAATATGTAACTACCCAAATATTTATTGCAAATGCCTTTCAAAAGCTTTGGCTTTTTCTCCATGTGACTGTGGATTTGTAAAGATGTACATTTTGGAGAAGGAGCCTACCATTTGTGCTTTTTGGAACTCATATTTGTTTGAACAAATGCATAATATTTTAATCTTCTTTCTTTTACTGTTCCAGAGAGCTCAATGATTACTGTCTGATGAGAGTCAGACAATACTTACAATGTCGTTTTGTTGTCCTCACATGCCTTTCAAAATCTGTCCAATATCAGGATTTTGTATTGCTCCCCAGGTTCCCATTTGGGCTAGTCTGTGTAATTGTGGAACTTTGTAGCTGAGTGACATTTAGAGATGAATGCTTCTAATGTTTCCACATAGTGTACTTTGCTTCCCTATTGGAATTATAAAGACACTCCTTTATTATGCTTTAACATATAATCATTACCAAAATGGGCTCCATTTAAACAAAAGTACTTTCAAAAATCCAAAGCTTCAGATATAATTTGCTGAGGCCTCAGTGGCTGAATGAAAATACGCCTGCCTTTCTATTATGCCAGATGTCCCATTAGAGATATGATAGCTCTTTTCAATCTCAATGATTAATATACTGTGACATCTATAGATGGATGGGAATTGAAGCTGTTTCTATATTAGAGGATACTATCTGGGAATTTAGGATATGCATCTATCTCTCCATGTACATGCACACGCACCTTTTACATATGCAGATGTAAATGGAGTTCTAGCAGATGCGAATGAAGTTCTATCAATCTGGCAAAATTTAATTATAATTAGAAATATTTTTCGTTTTTAAACATAGTAATTTTCCTCTAGACATTATCCTGCCTTCGCTTGCTAGCCCTCTGAATACCATCATTACTTATACACATCCTACATCTCACTGAAATGGAAGGCTGCTGGATGCCTCCAGTCCATGAATCAGGACTTACAAGTTTGAAGTATTTTTTCCCATCCCAAAAGAAATTAATGTTCTTTATCATGGAAAATGAGAGATGTGGACCCTGGCTACTTAAAGAAAATGCATTATTTTGGGAGATTAAGCAAAATCTTGGTCAATTATAAAAACAACACAGAAGTTTAATGTGATCAGAAGTATTGCTTGATAGGGAAAGCTGCAGATCTCCAAGGAGATCACATCACATACCCAGCATCACAGTAGAAATAAGGTGGTTAACTGAAAACCATGTCTTCTCAGATAAGAGAACCAAATGGGTAAGTGAGGTTACTGAGAAAAGTAGAATATAAAGTTCAAAAGTGAGACATAAAAGGCAGCTCATTGAATGCATCCCCCTCTGTCCTTAAAGAGATTCCTGTGGAGAGGAGAATGTAAGATACATGCTGGACTTGTGAATTTAGAACTGAGTTACTTTGTGGAAAAAATTATGCTGGGAGCAGAGATTGGTTCAGTTGGACAAATCATAAAAAACACAGAATATGCGGAGTCGGAAGGAATTCATCAAGATCATCGAGCTCCAACTCCTGGTGCAGAACACCCCAGGAATCACGCCATGTGCCCGAGAGCCTTGTCCAAACACTTCTTGAGCTCTGTCAGGCTTGTTGCTGTGACCATTTCTCTGGGGAGCCTGTTCCAGTGCCCAACCACCCTCTAGGTGAAGAAATTTTCCTGATACCCAGCTCAGCTTCATGCTCATTCCCCAGGTCCTGTCACCAGTCACCAGAGAGAAGAGATCAGTGCCTACCCCTTCTCTTCCCCTACAAATGAGAAAGTTGTAACTGCAATGATGTCTCACCACAGTCTCCTTCTCCAGGCTGAACAGACCAAGTGACCTCAGCTGCTCCTCACAGAGCTTCCCCTCAAGGCCCTTTCACCATCCTTGTGGCTCTCCTTTCACCACCTTTGTGACCCTCCTTTGGCCTTTCCTCTTCAGACTGGTCTTGGGTAAAGTTATATTTGTGAGAATCACTGTTATCTGTTAGGTAAGGTTCAGCAATTTTCTGGCTGAAAGTTCTCACTATCTTTTTTCTAAGTGCTCTGACCTTCAGGCTAGAGAGAAAGGTTTGGTTTTGTGAAGTTCTTAAGGAGCAAGGCACTCTTCACAGTTCTTTGATTTCTCTTTATCACTACAAATATTCATGGAAATTCTGGCATTTGTAATATAAATGCTTATTGACTGAATGAGAAAGAAATAACATTCACATTTTAGTTGTTAATAATAAAATGCTGGTATTTTTCTCACTTAGACATTTTTTAAAAAATGGTTAAGATAGAAAATTTCTTAAGGAAAAAGCTAGTGTATAATTTTCAGAGCTTATTTAAGCATGTATTTTATTATTTATAATATATTTAATCTAGAAGGCAGTTAAATCCAAGTATCTTGATAAACTGATATTGATTTGTTTAACTGCCCTAAACAAAATGGATAGTATAATTTCTCTGGTTGATTAGTAAATGCTCTGTTTTTTCTGGCTTTATTTTTAAAATGGTTGGGGGAAACTGAAGTATCTTCTGAAAACTGCAACAATAAATTTTTAAAAATTTTATTTTCATGTTATGTTTAGAACCATGATCATTGCAAAGATTTATAATCTCACAAAATATAGTGATGAGATTTCCAAAAAATAGATTTGATAGTTCCCTTTAGAGAATACGAAAATTATTTTAGGAAGAAGTAACTATGAATTATACACAGTGACATCTATAATATTCACGTGAAAAATGCACAAGCAAATGTGAAATTTATGAAAACCTCCAGTCATTCACTGTTCCTCAAAACGGAATGGAATAATAAAATTGCCGGTGGAACATTTTCAGCAGGCTTCAAATGTACTTTTCAATTATATGAGTCATTCACCATCTGTCAACCCCCATATCTGGGCATTTTCTATATGATGACTCACTGCAGGGTGCTGTAAGTATCACCATTATTTAATCAATACTCTGTCTATTTGCACCCCTCTTGACAACTTGTGTCCATATCATTCATTCATTGCCAGCCTACCATCAACATGGCAAAAAAGGCATCTCTGGCTGCTGTCTCATGGCAGCTGCTGCCTTTGGACACATCTGTCCTGCATCCATCCCATCACTGCTGAGTCCATTCTCATTGCAGCACCAGTAACCACAAAGCTACTCCCCATGTTTCCCCTAAAGGAAGAATGGAAACTTGCCCAGGGAAGCTGACATCTTGAGAAAAGACAATCATCTGATACAAAGAAAGAGTGAAAAGGAGATACTGTTTTCCTTTCCATGGAATATGAGCCTCTCCATGGAAAACATCAACAAGGTCTGGTGCAAGTAAAATTGCATGGATGTTCCTTACTCCTCATGTAGTTCAAGTTGTTCCTTGTGGGAGAGAATTCCTCTTCTCACTCCTTTCAGGCAGCAGATCATAGAACCAGGTACAGTTTGTGGAGTGGAAATACTTGAGATTATTAATTAAAAGCTGCCTGCAATTCTGAAATTTGCCAAGTATGAATGCTGAGTAATTTGCTATGACCAACATGGGAAGGGAGGGTAGAGAGATTAGAAAAGGAAAACCTGTGAGACAATGTGCAAGAGTTGCAGATACATTTTGAAAAGAAGCTTCTGCTACTACACACCACAATTTCAAATTTTATTAACTTATGCAATTAAAATTCTCACAACAAATCAGCATATATCACTACAAAGTCATTAGGCTGGCATCCAGTTAATCTTTCCTTACAATCTGGTAGTTGCATGCCATCCCTTTCCCCTAGGAAAATTGAGAAAGAGTCTCCCTTGAAGTCAATTTTTCTCTGTTTACATGCTTTATGCAAGTAACCAGTCTCAATGAACTTAACCAAGGGCTCTTTATTCTGTGTGGTAGGAATCTGATAAAGAAAAAGGTTTCCATGTGGAATAATTAGTCACTGAACAAGATCTCCTAGCTACAATAGCCTCTCTTGGAGGATATACTTAAAAATAACTAACTTTCACCAGTGAAGGTAGAAAGGAAGGAAAGCAGCAAAGCGTTTCTTTAAGTAAATAAAGGAATACTCATTTGAAACAGACCTCCATTTGGTTAGTTAAATTTTACAGTGGCATAAAATATGATTTCTAGATTTGTTATTGACTGTAGAGTTTTGAAGTATATCAGAAGTGAGGGTCAGCTGTTAATTTCACTAGTAGAATGAAACAGAATTTAAAATTTAATGAGAAATGCTTATCTGAAGTTGGAAAAGGAGAAAAGTTATTACAAGTTCTAGTGGTAGAGGTTTACAGGTGTTAAGATTTAACCCTGCTGATGAGAGGGCTTGAAACAATTCTCATCAATAATGCAGAATAATAAGGATAATGGCAGGAAATTCATAGATCACCTTCTGTTTGCACCCAGGGTATCATAAATTATTACTCTCTGACATTAGGTTAATCAGTACACAGACCCCACGAGAAGATTTTCCAGGCTTTTTCCTCTTCTGGCTTGTTTTCTGCCTCCACGGAAGGAACAGTTACCCTGGAATTTGAATGACCTCTCTCAGCTCAACACAGAGCATCCACACAGAGCATCCTTCTTTCAGTGATGAAGCAACAAAACACCTTTCTTAGTTATTTCAAGTTAAATACTCAAAAGCATAATTGCCTAAAATATAGGAAGCGATTAGTATTCTAGGGTGGGACACCACGAACACAATGCTTCCCCTTATATAAATAAACCAGGTAATAAATATAAATGAGGAGATAAGGCTACAGCTAAGTATACAGAAGAGATATAAGAGATTAATGTATAATAAATTTCCCGTGAAGTAAGGAACCATAGCCAAGAAAAGAAAACTTTTCCTAATGATATTAAATAGAAAAAATATGGATCACAATTGCTGGCAAAGATTTTAAATGTGGGAATTCTCATCTGCTTTTAAGCGACTTTGTTTCCTGTATTTGGCCAGAATTAGCACCTGACATACTTGAGTGGTCAAAACTGGAAACTGGCACCCAGCTTTGAATATGAACTTCAATAGAACAGCACATTCACTTAAAAAATCCTCAGAGAAGACAGAAAAAATCAGACAATTCTCACTTCAAGTTCTAGCCCAAGACCCATTATCAGGGATGTTCTCCCTACTGCAATAAAAGTAGTCATTAAAGGAGGAAAAATAAGTCATCCTAGAAGGCCAGATGTAACCTAGGCAACTTGAGAAATATATGAGGAAACAGTCACAGAATACACATCATGTGCTTGAAAATACATAAAAATAAGATAGTTGTTTTCTTTAAATAAACAGAGCAATAAGTTCTGAAGCATGTTGCATGTTATTGTACAACACTGGCAAGTAATGCAACATTTCTAATGCTTGCCTAAATTTAACAAATATGAACGCAATTGCCTTGAATGAGTTGAGACTACCTCAGAGTACTCTAAGCAGACAAATTCCTTCTTCTAACAACGATGCAAATGAAAATGGCCTCTTGCTTAATAATAAATGAAACAGACAGGTTAACCAATCTGTTATTTCTTTGGTTTTGTGTTTCTTTTACATTCCTAGCAGAATAAGCAGAATCAAAGCCTACAGTATACTAAAATATCGTCTAATATTTACTAGATGTTTTCTTTTTCGCTATTGTTTGGAGGAGCAATGATCTAAGAAAAATAATTATACGCCTTTTTTCCTGATTTTGAAATATGGAACTCTTATCAACTCTTCAAAACGCTTCTAACTGTATGATGTAATCACATTGATGAACTCTAATTGCTAATATTTTTTTTCATTGCACAGAGAGCTGCAAGCCAAATTACCCATTTTGCAGGCTTTTGCTTTGTGATCCACTAGCCTAGAGCATCAGCAAGAGGTTGTTTGAAACCGTAAATGCTAATAACTTTTCCATGAGTAATGTGTTCAGTCACTGGTACTTTAGTATTCTGTCAGTCTAGACCAGACCAATGCTTCCAGTTAGAGAAAATGAAATGAGGTTAAAATCAAATTCTACTCATTTAAATTGGACACTCCCACAGAATTGCCCATATTGGCACTCAGTTGTTCTGGGACCTCCTGCTGCATTTTTGTTCAAAGAGTAAGACTACTAGTTCAGAAAGTTTAATTCTTTAGGCTCTATACTTCAACATGATCAACGTTTGGTGCATAAATTTGATTTAGATTTAAGTCACATTTTACCAAGAAATAAGCTCTAAAATTTTGTGAGAACTCCATTTTAGGATAGTTTCTTTAGGCAGGTGGCTGAATTGGTTAAGAAATTAGGCTTTCTCAGTCAGTAGGTCATTTTTCAGTAAGGATATAATCCATTGCTTAGTACCGGAGTGGTCTAGACATGTCACACCTGTCTGAAGTTTGACAACTATTCTGCTAATTTATCAAAAATAGATAATGTGTTGGTTATACAAGAGTAGAGTCAAAAGAGTATGGGTTATGTGTTAAAGGGCCAGTGCAAAGTTACTCCTCAGCATGCTTGACACCTGGTGTGATTTCTTGGTATTTATTAAATATCAAATGGTGACATTTAGGAAGGCAAAACCACATAACCTGCTACTAATAAGCTGTCAAGATGCTATTGCCTATATGAGCATTACTAAAATAGCAGCAGATATGTTTATGTATACACATACATAAACACGTGTTGTGGCGTGTATTTATTTTGAATTCACTTTTAGCAATGTTATGCTAATGGTTTGTTCTGATGTTCCCCCATATTCTTCCCTCAAGTGGTTTGTTCCCTCGACTGTATCCTCCCCTGGTCTGTTCCTCAGTGTATCCCCTCCCTTTTTTCCAGTCCCTTCCCTATCCATCACCATAACCCTGCCCCTTGTTCTCAAACCCTACGTGTCAATCCTGCCCTATGCCTGCCCTTTTTTCCAGAAACTTCTATGTTCCTCAGCACCCCATTAGCTCATTTAAACTGTTCCCTCCTCTTATGTTTCCCCATTGGACTGTGTTCTGTAAACCCTGCCTTACGATCCTCCCCTATGGTCCTCTGATGGGTTTGCTGCTTGTGCCCGCCTCTTAATTTGCAAAAGTATAAAAGCCCTTGCACAGAGGTATTCGGGGCTCTTCTGGTCCTGACCCCTTCAGCTGTAATAAATCTCTTTTGCAGGAACCTCTCTTACTTTTTTGTCTCTCCCTGACCGTGGGCTTACACCGTAGAACGAGCTGTTCTAAAGGTTCAGCTTTTGGCAGTTGTATATCGAAGGTGTTCCCTGCTCCTGGCATGGTGCCGGAGTGTCCAGAGCTAGCTCGGGTTCCAGTGAGTCACATCACACACACACCAGAAGCTACAAAACCACCAAGCCATATGCGGTCCATGTATTATTTAGCATTTTATTATTCATTTATCATACTGTGTCTTCAAAAGGTTATAACATGTACAATTGCTCATCCACTTTGTCCATTCACACCACTTGGCTCTGGGATACCTCCTGATACTGATGGGCATACTGGACTTGGATTTTGCATGTATTTAGTCACACATCCTTTAGAAAAAGTTCATGGGCAAGCTGCTGAAAAGTTCTGAAACGCTTCAGAATCTGAAAAGAAACCACTTTTTTTTTCTTCTCTTTTTTTTTTTTTTTTTGGTCATTTTTTGCCCACACTTGCTTTTTCAGGAATTATGTTGCCAACCACTTTTAAAACTCATTTATTGGTCTTGTTGGTCTGCAGATGTGTGACATCCACATAAGAACATCAGTGATAAGCATGCAAGATTTTGACTCTTAAGTACTGATAGTTCACTAAGGAGTTAACTGAGGGGAGATTTGGAATGAGTGTTTTTTTCCGACCATCAAGGCAGAAAAGACTTGGTAACAATGGACCTTGTGCAAAACTGATTTGCTTGAGGTTTGTTTTTCTATTAATTGTCAGTTTAATACAATTTGGGTTAAAGTTGCTTCTAGCGTGAAAGTGTTACATATTGACCAGAAGGTGTTTTTATACAAGAACCAAGCATAGTACATTGCCAATGGAATGGATCACAGATGATGTGTTCCAGATATACAATGCATTATTCTTACCTTGGACTATTTTTGAACTGAAATGTTGTTTGGGAATATTTGGTTGTAAATCCTGATGATGCATATTCTTTACTGATATGCATCTACTGCTTGGAATTATTAAGCAGATGCAATGCAAGGATAAATGAATGGGGAAAAGGAGATGTACAATAAGAATGGGCAGAATTGAATGTTTTTTTCATTTTTATTCTAGAGTGGAGCAAGTTGTCTTGGGGGCACTATCAGGATGTGATCTGTCAATGCCAGCTTTTGTAAACCTGAGGACTTTTTTCATATGTATTAGAACAATAGACTAAAAAAAAACAGGCTTACCTTCTTTGTAGTTTTTTTTTTTAATAGCCTACAAATAAGCAAAAAAGAACAGATATTTTTACTTAAAGGAAAAATGCAGGCTTGAAAAAGGCAATTCTTCGTTCTTGTATTTGTCAAATTATTAGTGGGAGATGGTAAACAAATAGATCATGACTAAATTATTAATTGTTTTTTGTAGTCCATAAAAATAATCAAAGTGTAAACAGATAAAGAGGTTTTCAGGAAATTCTGGGACAGCCTCTGAAGAGTCCGTGACACCTCTGAAGATGGATGCATAGATCACATATGCACATACTGGAGAGAAGATCCAACAGAGGCTAAAAAATGTAAGAAAATGCACAATTCTAGGTACAAGGTGCCAGTTAAAAGATTTGTATCCAGGCTTTTAGAGCTGGTAATTCTGTCATCATACCCTAAGCTGCAGACTAACATTACCAAAGGAAGAGACATAACTGCATGAATGGAGACCCTGGAAGAGACTAGAAACACATTGATAAGCCATTCCATGGCCTGTATGATTAGCTGTCCCTGAATTAATGGCAGCTAGGTTTACTTGGATGTCAGTGATTCCTAGAGATCAGTAGTAAATCAGTGTCACGAAGTTTCAGAAGTCTCTGGTATGCCTAAAAGTAGCTTTTGGGGTGAGTCATCAGGCAAAAGAAACCAAACATAGCAAATTCACATGTTGCAAATGACATTAAAAGCAATACATAATTATACAAGGTTTCTAGCTGTGCTGTGACATTACCTATTTGCTGCCATCACCCCAAATTTAAAAGCTGATCATCAAAACCAAGTGAGATAGAACAGACATAAAATGAAGCCACAAGAATAATTTAGCCCAATCTTAATTGCAATGATTTATCATTGTCCAGTGGGCATTGCAAAAAAAATTAACAAATCTTGCAGAAAGATTAATTGGTACCCAGTAATAAACCCAGTCCCCACATCATACATAAAATTAAACATGAAGTTTCCTCATGAGAATTGGATTATTATTTAAATACTTGAATTATTATCACTTCAGTGTTTCTATTCTGCAGAATTTCCATTTTTGCTTTAGCTTTAAATGAAATCCCATTTCTGCAGAATTGTCTTGACAGGCTCAAGAATCACGAAACACGCAGTGCTCAGTGCTGCTTTGTGATGAGCTGGGCCTGCAGTGTTCTCACACCTTGCTTCTCTCACCAGGAGAGCCCAGGAACCTGATGAGGTCCCATGTGGATCTGTCTGCTTCATTCCACCCAGCTCCTTCCTGAGAGGTCAGAGTCCCACCGCTTCTGAGTGCAATCCTGTTGAGAAGGGCAGGCACTGAATTCTGCTGGAGTCATGTGAGTGACCTGGTGCTGAGAGTGATGGTGTGATGATGGGAAACACTGTTGAGACACATTCAGTGTGGGCAGCTCCGTGAGCAGCTGCAGTGGGAGCTGCAGGTTCCGCTCCAGATGGTGGGAGCTAAGTGCTGACATTTTGCACAACACAAAGGGTCCAAGGACCTGCGGCCCAGCCAGGTGACCGGACGCTCGGGGACACAACAGGAGCCAAGGATGCCAGGCTTTTGCCCCCTTGGACTGAAGGTATAAAACCCCCCAGGGTTTTATTTTCTGCGGCTCCTGCCTCGGAGGCACCTACTCAAGCTGTTACTCAATTACTGCACCAAGATTAAAAGACCAAGACATCTGAGACGCTGCTGTGGGAAATCTAGGATTGAGCTAGTAAGGAAACCTGGTCTGACTGTGGCAGTGTGTGGTCCCAGCTCAGGTGGTCTGAGTGTGACTGTCAGAGTGGCTCCTGGATGATTGAAATGGGAAGTCCCCCTAATAGCACTCAGGGCTCTGTCTTCAAGAGATCAATGCAGAAACCAGCTGGGTGTCCTACAAGGAGAAGCACCTTATGATGAACCCCAACGCCTGAGAGATGAAGAGAAACATCCATTGTGACAATTCAATTATTTATGTCTTACCCAAACTTACTTTGAGTCTAAACAAGTGATTCAGAACTTTGAGTCAGGAGCTGTCTGTGTTTAGGATACACAAACATAAATCTTTTTTGAAAACAAACATTGAGTAATTATTTTCTTTCAAAATATGACAGTAACAAGCTCCCATTTTACAATGTTGGCCTTTGCTTGAAACTATCATAGTAGTTTCATAAATACCAAGGGGTTAGTGCCTTCCTTGTTCAGAAGACCTAGTTATCTTCCAGGTTTGTGGCATAGCATGGTAGGCATGTACAGCAGGTGAGTGCAGTGTCTTGCCATTAGGAAGGGCTTCTCATCGTGTTTTCCTTACTGTGGTTACAAGGAAGCCTGTGAGATTTCCTAGAAAGGCTGGGGGTGAGAAAAGAGGAGGGTAACTTATGGACTTTAGGGGATACATAAAACTGGGCTCTCCTAATTTAGAGAGGCTTCATTCTCAAACAGGTAATGCCATATTGTGCCACTGTAGGAGTAGCAGCTTCATACCTACAAGATATAGGGAAGTATTTCTCCTTCTCACAGACTGAACTGACAAATAATGGATGTTTGTATGACATGATGAATTCAATGAGTATCTTTAACCCTTTGGCAAAACACATTTCACAACTTCTGACAAGAAACATCCATTAACTGCTCTTCCTACCCTCAGGTAATTTCTTTCTGATGTCTTTAATTAGACTTTTAAAAATTGATTGATCTTATTGCATGACATCTTCTCCAAAATGTCTATGTGAATAGAAGTTTATCAAATGCTTGAAGGTACTTCCTGTTTGAAGCTTAATCAATAAAACAAGTAGAGATATTAGGGGAATGCAAATAAAATTAGGTAAAATTACATAAGCAATAATCAACATGTCTCTTACAAGAGGATCTTAAGTTGAGGTATAAGAAAGGGTTTTGCAAAAGTTACCAGGTGACCATAAGAGTCATTCATTTCAGTGTGTGGGCTGAGACCTGGTGGGTGACTAAGATGTTCCTTGTTTATGCATTTAGGTGCTTTTTTCGGGAATGTTCTCCTCAAGTGTTATCTGTACGAGAAAAATTACTCAAAGTTATAGTGTATAGCTTTTAGTAATGAAGTAGCTGAGAACCTGTACATAGACAAATATGGTAGAATTTATAACTGTCAGCATCCTGATTGTGTCATATTATTCATTCCCCCCTCTTTTTCTGTGGAAGTGAGTTTTTTTTAAAATGATAGAATATTTGGTTTGAGTTAAAAATAAAATATTACATAAAACAATCAGCAAAAAGTACAACAATAAGCAAGAAAATACTAAACTACCAAATGATAAACTATGCTACAATAAAATGATAAACTGCAGCGCTGGCTTTTCATTCAATGTTTTATGGATGTGCTGAGACTTCATAGCATCTCCTGCTGTTAACAGCTCTTGGGCTAATTAGCAGATGCTTAAAGTCTCTAAAGATTTGGCCCAGAATTGCTAACTACTTCCTCTATAGCCCACACTGAAGACAGGCTGTGCCATGCTCCTAAGGAAAATCACGTGAGGCTTTCTGAAACACCACTTTTTTATTGCCTCAGGATTAGTTTTTTTTTTAAAGAGGTTAAGATCAGGTCACATTCTCACCTCTGATCTCTCACATTTCAAGAGAAACCTGATGAACCTGATAGCAGTGATACCAGCTTGTAAGTGAATAAAATCTTCAAGAGAAATGCTTGACAGTCATGGAAACAGCACCCATGCTTATAAAGAGCAAAGCTGCTCATGGTGTTTAATGGTGTCCATGTAACGTTTATGTGCTGTTTAACACGAACACATTTACATCCTAGACAAACCAACTGAGCAAAGCTTCTCATTTATAATGGAAGCTTCAGAAAGTTACTTCCTTAGCTAGTAGGGTGATACTTTGTTTGGAGATGACTGGAATTTTATAAGGCTACATTTCTTCATTTTAAAAAATGCATCACAAAGCACTGACAACTGATTCATCTTTGAGAAAAAAGTCTTCCTCAATAACCTACATTTTAGGGATGTATCTACAAACAGGTACTTCTGTGTGAACATATGTATAGTAGAGGAGAAACACTGTCATGGTTTGAATTTCTGTACCCAGTTTTATAATTTTTTTCACCTACTGAAACTAACAACTTCTTTGTGTAATGAACAGAAACACCTACCTTCAGTAAAGCTAGTTTTTCTAATACTGTTGTTAAATCATCATGGCTCATGTAAGGCTCTGAAAGATTTTTTTTT
Organism: Phainopepla nitens; assembly: GCA_013400175.1. Lineage (NCBI taxonomy): Eukaryota > Metazoa > Chordata > Aves > Passeriformes > Bombycillidae > Phainopepla > Phainopepla nitens. The sequence goes on from VXBQ01003813.1 coordinate 439,770, forward strand.
ATCTCCAGTGCTTTTTACAGAATAAGTTATTCTTGTTAGCTCAGCTTAACATAACAACTGTCAAAATTTGGCCCGTATTGCTCAGAGCTCCATTAGTCATGGGTGACTAAAATACTTAGCTATCTATTCTTAGTTCAGTCCCACACTATCTAACATTTTAGGGCCTAAAGAACTCCTAAGAGTATAGAGTGGTTGTACATGGCAGAGGTAACTGTTCCAAAGTTCCCTTGAAGGAAAGGATTGTATGAGTATAATTGGAAGCAAATTGTGATGAGAGCATTTTGAAGATTTTCCTGAAAAGGATGTTGAACCTCTCACAGGATCACCTCTCCATTAGAGTTTTGTATAGTAGTAATACTCAAATAGTGGATGTGACCTCTTTTGCCAACACAGAGCTAAAATCTATTCCTGGCTGTGCTGCTTTCAGCTAGCATAACGTTGCTTTTCTTCACAGGAGTTGGTATGAGTCAAAGTTTTGAATATGTGTATCAGTACTGTGTACTGTGTACACAGTATTGATACACAGGTGTGTTACTGCTGAGCTGTGCACAGACTCAAGGACTTTTCTGCTTCTCACACTGTCCCACCACGAGTGCACAAGGGGGTGGGAGGGGACACAGCTGGGACAGCTGACCCCCACTGACCAAAGTGATACTCCACAGCATATGTGCATAGGTCAGTATAGAAAACGAAGGGAAGAGAAGGACAGGGGGACATTTCCTGGGGATTGCTGAACACCTGGCTGCCCATCAGTGAGATATGGTGAAAAAATTCCTTGTTCTGTTTGCCTGTGAATGTAGCTTTTGCTTTACCTATCAAACTGTCCTTATCTCCACACAGAAATTTTCTTACTTTTACTCCTTCAATTCTCTCCCCACCCAATTCACTCTCAGAGGTGAGTGAATGAGGGTTTTGTTTGAGTGAATGAGGGTTTTGTTTGCCACCGTGGGTTATATTATTGCATTGACCTAACAGTTTAATTTTGTTTGGAATACTCTCAATGCATAATTTTAGGACTTCAAGTGATGTTCAGAACAAGAAGTGTTAGCCTTTGCTGATCATGTATGTTTTAGGAAGCATGAGAGTAAGTGGTGAGGAAATATATTTTATTAATCAGTACCTATTAAAATTTTCTTCATACTGTGAAGGTATGAACTGCTAACACCCTTTTCACTTTAATAACTATCTTTGTATTTTTAACATCTAATCATCCTAATGAATCTTGAAGATGTTACACGTAGATACCTCTATTTATTACTTAGTGAATTTTTATGCTTGTCTTATCAGTAAGCTGAAACCATTTCTGATTGAGTTAATTTGATGCACTTAAAAACATACTAGGAATAATGAATAAGCAGTTCATAAAATCACAAACCTTAACAAGAATTAGGTGGAATTCTATAGCGTATTTTGTTTTGATTTTTATCAACTGGCTCAACTTTTCTACTGCACTTTATCTTGATGCAAAAGGGCACTGCTCATAATTAGTGACACTGCCGTCTGTATAGTTTCACTGTATTTTATTTCACTGCACTGAAATAAAATAATTTTTCCCTGAGATTCAGAGGCTATATTTTTCCAGACAAAGACACAGGCTGTTCAAGTGCTCAGGAATGGGTCCAAAAACTACAGTAGCTCAAGGGATCTTTCACTTACAGGACAAAATCTGGGGTTTTGCCAGAAAAGAATAATGGAAGCTGTTATGGCTTTAGATGCCACATTTAATTCACAATTGTGTGCTTATGACAAAAAAAACCCCAGTTTGACAAGAGAAAGAAAAGTTGAAAAACTATATATCTATTCATCTTCCTTACTGACACTGCTATAATGTCTGCATACATAAGAATTTCTGAGAACTCCAAATTGGGTACGTTCTGTGTTGGTTCAATCATGGTTTCTGTCACAGTTGTAGTAGGAGTGATTAAGATCATAGGTTTTGTACAAGGAAAGTGCTAGTTTAGATTCTAAGGGATCTTATAATTTAGAAAGCAAAACCAGAGTTTTGGCTCTGGATAAGCTGTGACTTGTCTAGTCGCTACCTCGTTAGATAGATTTATTTGGTATTTGTACCTAAGTTGTGTTCAAATGTTCAATATTCAAAAAATTTAAAAATTACTTTGACTTTTTGGAGTATATTTAGAAGATATTAAATGTCCAGAAAGATGAAAACAACCATCAAAATAGGTGTTGGAAATTAACAATATAAATTTCCTAGCATTTGGGATTCTGCTTGCTCAATTTGCTTATATGGAAAACTTCAACATTAAGCAAGATAAATTATGTCAAAATAAATCTGTCATTCTCTGTCATGCTGTTTTCTTGTTTGAATTGTTGTTGCATGGTGCCAGTCATCAATGTGAAATCTGTGAAAATGTATGGATCTCAAATGTTCTAGGAATGCTAGTTATTCAGCTAGCAGGCATATTTCTTTGTGTTTTGTAATTTAAATACAAAATTGCGTGTGACTCATGACACAATTCAGTGCATTGATCAATGCATAATGAAGAAAATGTGGACTGAGTTACAAGCAGTAGCAGCGATTGAAACTGCAGCTAGTAAGGCAGAAAATATTTGAATGTTTCTTCCTAGCTTGCAGTGTTTTGAAACAGAAATTAAATTTCTTTATTATTTACATATATATAAACAAAGTCCCTGAGAAAGGACAGGCTTGAAACAGACACAAATGTTAGAAATTAAAGCACTGCCATTTTCAGATCCCCATGTATTCCTGGAAACTCTTTGCATTAAAAGTTTTTATATTTTTTTCTGTCCTTTGTCTATTCATGTTCTATTATTTAACGCATTTCTCATTTCAACAAATAGATGGCATCAGAACTAAGATCAGACTTTCTTTAGAAATCTATACAAAAATCTTTGAATGGATTTAAAATGGAAGGGAAGGGAGGGTATCGTGGAAAGTACTAAGACCAATGTTAAAAGCAAAGTACGAAAACATGTTCATGAAAATTTAAAGAGAGTAAAGAGGCACCATTGTGATTATCTTAAGATTTGAGTTCTCTTTTGAAAGTTAAGCACTTAAAGAAGGGATCATTCTCTAATTCTGATCAAGCTAAACTGAAATAATAAATTGCAGCTGAACCACAGAAAACCCAATGTTTGATTTTATTTGCTCTCTAGTCAAGTTCCCACAGGGCTTCGCTCCTTTTTCATTTCTCTTAAGGTGAAATGACGAAAAGCCTAACTTACGTATGGGTTTCCCTCTCTCCCTTACAGAATAAGAATAGAAAATGAACAAACAGATTTTACAACCATAAGAGTCTGGTCATATTAAGCCTAACAGGTGGCTTAAAGGTCTGAAGACATTTATGAAAGCTGGAGCACATCAGGGTATCAGTAGCAGACCATAAAGAGTAGCAAAATCAGACAAAGAAGGCAGGGTAATCAACATACCCATGCAGAATATAGTGGTAAGTCATGTATGCTTCCTACTATCATAGGTGCCTAAAGATTTTTTAGCTTGTTATATATTTTTCATATATTTGTAGCCTTGTAGATTTTTAATATATAGTTACACGGTTTCTAGTACTTTTCCTGCCCTTTCTCGCAATAAGCTAACCCTTAATAACACAATTTTTAAATTCTGTTTAGTCTTATTCCTAAGAAAAGAATTTTTGACAAGGACATTTTGTTTTGCACCAGAACTTAAAGAGGCATAACAAGAAATGGGGCAAAGAAGACCCTTGACTAACTCTGAGGGACTGACCCGAGGGTGAGTTACTGGAGCAACTGAGCTCCTATTGGATGTACCTGCTAGATATATTAATTAACTAACCTCATAAAAACTGTAGAAATCCTTTATCATGTGTGCATATAACTTTCATTAAAGAGTTACATTTTATGTTATCTTAATACCATTTGGAAAGTTTAGGGTTTCTTAAAAAAGATTTTATTTGTCCTGCAAAAGTGATACTTCAGTGAGTGTCAAGTCATGGGTAGCTTTATAAGGGAGGATAAATCCATTTGCAAAGGGAAAAGACAAGATAGATATTTCCTTAGATAATACCTTGCAGATAAAGCTTTAAAATATTTTTTTTTCAAAGTATTTGAAATGTTTTGACAATTTGCAATCCATTTTTTATTTTTAACATTTTTGTTTTATGTTAGAATTTTCTAAAAACTATGATTTACTTTTTATCTGAAAAGTTAATGCCAATTACACTGATTTCTTCAACTTGAAATATCTAAACAATGAGTGAAAAACTTTCTTTGGTTAGTCTAAAGCATTCTGCTTTACAATCAGTACTGTTGTGCTGTTTGGTGGCTACTGTTTTCTGCAAAGCAAGGACAAGCTCCAAATCTAGAGATTTCAATTCTGTCTGCTAACTAACCATTTTTTAAATGCATTTTTGTTTCTCTGGCAAATACCCTACCTATAGACATTACAGTATAGAGAAATCAAAAACTTAAAAATAATTCATAGTTTAAAGATAAACAGATAAGTAATAAATGAAACACAAACAGATTCATTTACTCTGGGAAGCTCCTGGACAGACAAAAGTGCCTAGAAAGATGTAGGAAATGTCTGTGACTTTCTGTGTGAATGGGCAGAAGTCAGTAGCAATTTACTGAGAAATGTATTACTTTCCAGGAGATTAGCTATTTGGAGCAATATTTTTTTCAAGAAAGAAGTCTAGGAGTTATTCACTGGGGAGCAGGAGCTTCTGCTGCCCAAAGAACTGAGGAGAGGAACAGAATAAAGGCAGGATATGACGCATGAAACATGATGGAAGCCAACAGAATGAGAGAGAGCTAGATCTTTGTTTTCCTTGGAGGCTGAGGTGGAAATTTAAAGGAGATTTGTTATATGCTGATTTGAACACTACTTTTTTCCCTCATGCTGTTTGGTTGTTTTTTTTTTTTTTTTCATTCAAGGAACCACAGAGTTCAAAGCATTTTTAGACAACATGCATTTAGTGGCAAAAAGTTTAAGGAGATATGTTGAGCGATGGCAGAAGAGCAGGAAAAGAGACTAAGTAGAACTTTTCCTCCCCATACATTACTGGAAACATAGCAGTCAGTGTCAAACCTTCATTCCTTTCATGCAGTTACCACATTAGGAAAACTAGTTTGGTCAAAACTGTCTTTTAGGCTCATCACTGGGACTTGTCTTTGCAGTTGTACACACAAATTCTTAGACTGTCCCCTCATACCAGAAAACATGCTTTCCTACGCCGGGCCTTTTCAGTCTTCAGATGATATCCTGGCCTGTGTCAGGAGTAGCGTGGCCAGCAGGACCAGGGCAGGGATTCTTCCCCACTACTCAACACTGGTGAGGCCACACTTTGAGTCCTGCATCTAGTTCTGGGTTCCTCAGTTCAGGAATGACATTTGAGGTGCTGAAGCATGTCCACAGAAAAGCAACCAAGCTTGTGAAGGGTCTGGAGCACAAATCCTGTAAGGAGCAGCTGAGAGAGCTGGGGTTGTTTAGCCCAGAGAAGAGGAGAGCTCAGGGGAGAGCTGGTCACTCTCTACAACTGCCTGAAAGGGAGGGGGGTAGTAGCCAGGTGGGGGGGTCGGTCTCTTCTCCCAAGGAACCAATGACAGGATGAGAGGACACATTCTTAACCTGTGCCAGAGGAGGTTTAAGTTGGACATGAGGAAGGAGTTCTTCAGAGAGAGTGATTAGACACTGGATTGCACTGCCCAGGGAGCTCGTGGAATCCAGGGGGTGTTTAAAGAAAGACTAGATGTGGCACTCAGTGTCATGCCCTAATTGACATGGTGGTGTTTGATCTCAGAGGCTTTTTCCACCCTCATTTATTCAGTGATTCTGTAGTAAAAAAGTATCTTAAGGTCTTCTTGTCTGGAACAAAATTTAATAAGTCCCTTAAGATCTGGAACCCCAGGTCTGGAAAATGGGATGATTTTTAATGTATTCAAACTTATATCTGTGGCAATAAGGGACATTTCCCACTAGGCATATTCTGAATCCTTAGGTAACTGTGAGTAATTTACTGTTATATAAAATGTACTATTAAATTTCCTGTGATTTGTCTTTTCTATCACTTTACCTTGGGTCTTAATGAAAATTGAACTTGGATTGCTTCCATCCAAATCTGGATCATTAATTCTGTTTGTGTGACAGTTTATGCTCCAGCTCATCTTTTTTTTTTTTTTCTATAGTGTTGTTTCTTTTGGCAGTAAAACATGGGTTTGGGTGGAGCTTGGCTTGTATTTGAACTCTGTCCCAAATCTGTATTCCAATTGCTTGTGAATGTTCTTCCATAGTTGCCCCAGCATAGCTGTTGTCTTACTTGACTCTTTCTGACATATTCAAATACTATCTTAGCATTTTTTGCTCTTTTCCTTCTTTCCTTAGCCTCACAATGATGAGGAAAAAACCCAAACCAAACAAAAAAAACCCAACCAAACCAACCAAAACAAAACAAAACAAAACAAAAAAAAAAAAGAAAAAACTTAGTCATTACTAGATAGTTATAACTGCAGGATGAATAACTTGATTGTTAAAGAGTGACAAGGACGAATACCAACCCATCTGGGATCTTGTCTGTGCAGACCGATGTAAAATACTGGGGCTATGTTTAGAATAAAATTAAAATTGAAAAAACCCAGCTCTATAGTGCAATGCCGTACATTTCCTTATACTCAAAAAGTTTAGGATCTTCTATAATGCTAAAGATGTTAAGAGGAATAGATGGAATATTTATTATAAAAGCCAAACATAATTTAATACCAACATGAATTTGGCCGTGCTCCCTCCCCTGGGCCATCCCGGGGCTGTCCCTGCCTGGGGAGCGCAGGGCCGGGCTGTGCTCTCCGGCCTCTCCCGCAGCCCCTCAGCTCGGGCTGCGCTCGCTCTTTGCCAGATGCAGCCACGGACCGGACACAAGAGCAGGGCCCTGCCCGTGGCCGCTTCCACAGAACAGCGCAGGTACCTACAGCCATCCCCACCTGGGCTGGGGCTGCTGTCACTGCTCAGCACCGCGCTTGCAGCACTCCATGGAACATGCCTCTCTTCCTGGCCTTTGTTCTCCTGCAGATGGTGCGGACGTTTGTGCCCCTTCGACGTAGGAAGACCAGCAGGCACAGCAACTGAGGGCACAGCCGAGCACGACTCTGGGCTGACCAAGCTGCAGGCAGAGCCTGATGTCAGCCCAGATTTGACTGAGCGCTCAGAAGACCCTGACACTGCCATGAATGATGACAGGGCAAAGCCTGTTCTCGTGGCAGGGACTGAGGACATGGCCATCACAAACGCCGACACTGGGGAGATTTCAGGGCATTGCAAATACTGACGCCATGCCCACTCCCATGGTGATTCATGCTCCCACTGTGGACTTTTTCAAGGAGAATGCTGTTTCTTCTCAGCAGCAGGTAAGCAGCCTGGGGCCAGGGCTGGAGGCCTCCCAGGATGGTGTGCCCCCTCAAGCCGCAGCACAGCCAGCACCGCCAGCCCGAAGCTAGCTGAGCCACTCGTGTCACACTTTGCAAACGTAAGGCTGTGTGCCACGGGCACTGGCTGCTGCCCAGAAACTTTGTGTCCTGTGGATTTTTAGGCTTTTGCCCAGGTGGGCTGGAGAAGTTGGTGCTGAGGTCTTTTCCACTTCCTTTCCTTCAGGAAAACAGCCATGTGCAGCTGCTCTCCATTCCACTCTTTCAAAAGGTGATGGGCTTGTTAGTGGATGAGGGAAAGAAGCCCCTGAAGAGAACTGTGAGCCAGAGCCTGCTCCCACTCTTCTTGCACTGCCATGAGGAGAAGCAGTGTGTGGCAGAGATGAGGTTTTGTGTGATGCTGCTGTGCATCCCTGGGAAGGGGCTCGGCTGCCACCTGCCCTGGCGCCTCCCAGGTTGCAGCCTCCTCCTGGCCTTGGCACAGGGACACGGCTCCTGTGCCCTGGGCTGCGGTGCCATGTCCAGTCTCTGCTGCTCTCCAGGCCTCTTAGGAAGCGCTGAATCGTGCGGCTGGGTTCCTAAAGAGGAGGGATCTGGAGCAGGCGCTGAAGAAGGAGAAGCTGATGAAGTTCGCCGAGTGCCTGGTAAGGACGGCCTGGAAGCCACGGGCTTGGCCTGGAAGCCGCAGGCTCAGCCTGGAGAAGCC
>VXBQ01003813.1:450336-471529 GCA_013400175.1 Phainopepla nitens
CCTGTGCCCCCTCCAGAGCCCGGCGCCAGCGGCTGCTGCCCGGGCCTCAGGGCTGTGCAGGCAGGGGACGCCCAGCCAAGGGGCTGAGCCCGCGCCAACCCTTCCCTCCTGCCGCTCTCCCCGGCTGGTTAGAGGACGAGAGCCGAGCGGCCGAGCACCTACGCCGTGCCCTGCCGTACCTGGAGAGCCCACGGCAGCCCTCGCGACCTGCCCATCACTTTTTTTCCTTCCCAGCGCATCCCTTTGCTTCGCCTTCCGTCAATAAAGAGTTTGGCTTCTTCACTTTGCCTGCATCTCCGTGGAGCCGAAGCGATGCAAATCCGGAGCGCTGGGGGACGCAGGCCCCTCCTGCTGTTCTCTTCCGCTCCGTATTTTGTGCAGAGACACGGAGGGACGAGGGGAGATCAGGCTGGAAAAGTCTCTGTGCTGAAGGTCCAGTTGCGCAACATGGTGGAGTTAAAGCTCTTGCTGAGCACCCTGTAGCCCCTGGACTTTGGAAGAGCCAACTTGAGTATGCTCTGAATCCAGCTGTGAGGGGTTACGTGGCAAGCATCCGCGGAGGGCAAAGGAGCTTGGAATGCTGGAAGTTTTCAAGAATAGCTTCCTACAAGCACAGCAGTGCCCCATTCCTGTGCAGGGTCAGCAAGAGGGCAGAACCAGAGACCGTCTGGGCTTAACAGGGAGCTTTGGGAGCGCCTAAGAGCAAACGAAGCAGCAGCAGCACAGTGGCCGAGACTCGGACGTGCGACCGTGCCAGAGTCCGGAGCACCGTCAGGGATCCCGGGTGCGGTTCTGGTCCACCCAACTGAGGAATCATAGCCCCTGGCTCAGGCCCAGTCAGCAAGCCAACCAAGTGAGAGCAGAGAAAGGACAGCCTTCCAGTCTCTCTTGGGCATGACTGCAAAACATTTCCCTGTTTCTTCTTGGTGTGTGCTGATGGCAGAGCCAGCCAGGCTGTGCTCTGTGTTCCAAAGCCCGTTGAGAGCGGGCATGGAAGCGCTACGTGCACAGCAGATGGTTTGCTATGTTTCCTCTGTCGTAGTAATGGCCAGGAAATGTTTAAAAATTGTATTTTTAAAGGATTACATTTTCATTCTGCTACCTTAGCAGAATTTATTTGCAAAATGTTTTATGAGCATCTCAATGCCTAACAAAACCTTTTCAGACTTAGTCATTACTAGATACTTATTTTAAGTGCTGTAGTTTATTTATTTGATCCTCTCAGCAAGACTGATGTTTGTTAGCATTTCTTTAGCTAAAAATAGTAGCCATGATGTTTTTCTGTCACTATCCAAGGCAGTAATAGTTTGGTGATGTACTTAATATATTTTGCTACTGGTAAATATAAGAGGTTTTAAATTGGTTTTAAAGAGGTTTTTAAAGAGGTTTTGCTTTCCATCAGATATCCTCTGAATGCCATATACATTCCCCATCCCTTCCCCCCACATTGGATCATAGGACAAAGGTTCAGCTGATTCAAATAACAGTATGTTTTATTTTTAGCTCCTGCTGTAGGTCTTCCATATCAAAATGTCAGTGAACTGAAAGGACAGAGGTTAAAGCTCTGTGACTAGGGTGAAGTAATATTTTTCTCAGGGGAGAAACAATACAACCCTGCCTCACAATGCTTAGTGGATGGTTTAATTTACCTTTCAGTGTGTGGTTTCATTCTCTTTTCCATGTTAATAATTCTAAGAGACAACCCACCCAAAACTGTTAATTTTCAGTAGTCTTCCTAATGGAAAAATATTTGTCAACAGCAAAAAAGGGATAGTGCTTCATTTTCAGCATACACATAAACATTTTTGAGTTTTGATCCAGCATTTTTAGGTAAAAAGAGGACAGGAAGACCTCCTTGATCAAACAGTATTCATTAACACTCTGAAGAATCAGTTTAAAAAATAATTTAGAATTCACTTTTGGTTTTGTTAAATTGGGTACTTAAGTTGATGTTGCATTGCAGTTTAAAATCCAACAACAAAAAAACATATGTCTTGTGTTAGACTGAAAAGGTCTTTGTGCATTAGTGTACAGAACTGCATCATTAAACTGCTTCCACATTTAGAGGGAGATGAAAAGCACAGACTGTGTGGATAAATCTTTCCTTCTTTTCTTCTGCAAATTTTGTGTACCTTACACAAGACTATTATGATTCAGGAGTTGGATTTCCTTCTTGGGTGATTTCATCCCTTCACAAAGGTGGTCTCAGTCTCCCACAATAATTTGGTAGTTAGCACATTTGCCTAGAATATGGACGAGACAAATTTAATACCTCCTTTTTCAGAAGTGGATCCAAATCCACATGCTAGGTCTTTGGGAGAGCACCTAGAACACCTGCTCCCATACAGTGTTGCAGCCCTGGAAAGGCAGTGCAGAATCCTAGTTCCTGCAAGAGACAATGAAGTTCACATTGACGGTGTTAATGAGTTACATGGTAACACATACTAAGTGTTGCTAGTAAAACATCATTCCTTATCAGCGTCTGATGTACAAAGGCTCATATAAAGTTGATCTTCACTGAGGAGGTGAAGGGCTGTGCACAGATGGGTAGTTTGGCTTTTTTCATTGCAAAGCTATATTCAGTTATGATTTTTCAAATTTCTTTTAAAAATACTTCATTGTTTTCCCTTAAGAAATTAAATCTATTTACGTGAAGACAGCAGTACAATGCTGGGAAAATTTCTCAAGTACCATGATCTTGATTTTTCTCTCAAATGTTTTAATTCACAAGTCCCCGCTCTTTTATCTGTACTAGTGTTGTATATCCTGATTGCTTTCTTTCTATTCCTGTTATCCAAGCAGTATTTCTTTTCAGCTTCTATCTAGTTTCAGTTTCCATTAGAGCTCTGAGATTCATTCTTGCTCCTCTGTCTTCTACAGATTGTCCTCAGGCCACCTCATCTGCTCCCATTTACAGATGGTATCACTAAATACCACCCCTGAACTGACACCTTCTAGATCTTCACATTGCACTTCACCTTTTGCTGTCACTCTGCTTTCTGTCAGTGCTGTGCTGCTGCCAACTCGAATTCAGACTGGCAAACTCATGTTTATGCTCCAAAGCCCTTCACATCTCCTGTGAAATGTGATTTGAGTGGCAGATTACCTCTCCTCAGTCCCTTTGGATGATAAACATACAGCCAGTACTGCAAGAGCAGTGACAATTTTTTCTTTCCTGCAGAAGAACCTGCAAAATACATAGTCAAGGTTCAGCTGTGGTACATGGGAAGTTTCAAGTTGAACAGTCATGATGGAAAGACCCTTTGTCTGTGAAAAGCACTGCTGATTTCAGGATCCCTTATGAAAATCCAAATGCGGTGCTGTTGAGGAAATTATTCCATGCGGGCACAGCTTTTTGAGACCACTGATGTTTCTAGACAGCTCATAGTTTTATTTCTTGGTCATTACGTTCAGTTAGTCCTTGCCAAGGGAATGATGGCAGGGCCTGCCATTATCACCAGGTAGGTAATGTCAGTTCTAATATCAAAGGCTAAACGACATTTCAAGCAGCGGTGACGAATATTGCTGCATGCTGCATTTTTATTACAGATACTGTATCACTGTAATGTATACATGAGGGGTTCCTGTGCCCTTCAATTGATCAAACTGTGACATACGGAACTGTCGAAATAATTATGAGCTGAGAATACCAGTATAAAGATCCTCCAGAATTGACTGTATTTCTGTAATGCATAATTAAAATGTTCATGTCAGCAAATACCATTGATTGCACCTGATAGCATGTTATGCTGCTGTTCCATTGAACTGGCAGAGATACTAGCAAAAATGGTTAGTTTTTTAATAGAAAGGGACTGGGAATATATTTAATGTTCTCACTTCGTCTCCTTACTTATAATTTGATTTTGTACGTGTATTCTTTAAGGGTAAGTATTGACACCCAGGACACTTCTGAAAAATGTGTAAGTATAAATAAACCAATTGTTTAAAACTTTGGCTTTCTAAATGTGATCGGTCAATAGAAAAGTGAATCAGCTCACTGTATCTTGCGTGGTGAATAATGTTCCTTGCAATAGTGCTTACATCCTGAAAGTCCCTGGCCAACCCTGGCTACATGATATACCATAACACAGATTTCTTTTTTTCTCTGTAGCCTTAAAAGATATAATGGTTAGGACACAATTTTGCTTTATTCAAAACAGTGCAGTACAAGACTGACTTTCTTAAAGACATTTTTAATTCATGTCATCCTGTGATCATAAACAGATATAAGTTATTAAAAGACTTAAAGAAAGTCTTCTAATATATCCCTTCTAGTTTCTTCACCTTCTTTTTCTTCCTCAGCATTGCTGCTCTGATTCTCTGAATCTGAAATATTGTATGATTTTCTATATGATTGTTCTTGTGCTCCTCCCAGTGAAATCAGCAATGGCTAGTATTCATACACTCACTATCTAGAAATCTATTCAAGATCAATTAAAGACTTTCTTCTACATCAGTAAAGATGTTAATATGCTCTGTATTCAGTAGGCAGATTTTCCTTCTGGGGAAGTGTAATTCAAGTTTAAGCATAATTCCACATTTCTTTCTTTGAAATGGGGTTATTGGCTATGGAAGATGTTGCAACTTAAAACTTGAAATAACTGAAGATTACCTACTTTTATCAAAATAGGAAGAAAATTTGCTGAGTTTCATTCAGGTTGGTTTTTTTGTGTGTGTGGGGGGGGTGGAGTTTGTTTTTTTGTTTGTTTGTTTGTTTAGGGTGGGGTTTTTTTTGAGTTCTAAACTCTTTTTTTTCCTAAACATGGAGTAATGCAGCAAGAGTCATTTCAGTCCTTCATCTTGTTTTTTCAGTGCAGACTGAGGTGAACGTCTGTCTTTAAGTTTTGTTCAAATGAGGGAAGGCAATGGAAGAAAAAAGAGCAGGAAAGTGTGTTTCCAGTGATTACACCAAAATCACCTTGTTATTCCCTATCCCTTTGTTATTGAGATAAACATGTGCTAATTTCAATCGTTGGCCTTCTGCCCCTGTTCTTTAGTTCTGGAAAAGTTCTTACCCACAAAGCACTGGATTTCCCTCCTCATGGGGTGCTTGTATACCAGGCAATAGCTGCTGATTCAGTCTGGAATGCCAAGCTGGAAATGACATGACAATTTCGATACCATTTCACTCAAAGTTCAGTGCAATTCAGCCCAACCCTTTTCAAAGCACCTTAGACTTTCTTCAAAAAGAGTAAAGAAAACACTTTTCTTAATCAGCTCTGCTTGACTCCTGAGAGGGGTCCTTGATCATTAAGACACCACTGCACTCTGACCTCTGACCTTTTCTGTTTGATTTAGGAACTGCTTATGATTTTCTGTATATCTCATGAATACTGACTGTCCAAATAATAGTTTGAAGGTACTCACTTGGCTTAAAAAAACCCCCATGCTTCTAAAAGTTGTACAATATTTTTCAAGAGGATGTTTCTAGACCATCTTTATGCCACAGTCTAGACGCAGTCCAGCTTCTTGATACTTGGTAAAATTTCTAAGACACTAAAAATACAGTCTTACTGTAATTTTCAGCATCAGTCAGATTCAGAATAAGTTTCTGTTACCTTAATGGTTCAGATCTAGTTTTCTTTGTGCGTGAGGTTTGTATTTGCCTGTTCTGTAAGATTCTAAAAGGAAATTGAAATAATTAGTGTAAGGACATGGAACTCCACTCGATGCATTCATGATGCTTGTGACTAGGCGGTGCTTTTCTAACATTCCCTGCAAAAAACAGTTACAGATACTGCAATTTTAAATGTTTTCTAACATCATGGAACAAAAATTTCTAGAGGAACATTACATACTAATTTACATAAAATGAAAAAGAAAATGGCTGTTTTAAACCCAAACATTTAACAAACGAATTCGAATGTATCTTACCTAAATGCAGCATGAAGTCATGTGAAACAATAAAGTAATGGTATAGAATAAAGTCAGTATGTTTTTGAATTCAGTGTCTTTAGGGTTTTTTTTTAATATACTAGAGCATGTCTTCAGAGATAGTGTAAGAATTTGAGTATAACTTAAGACACTTTTTTCTTTTCCATTTAACAACAAAATGAAGTTTATGTTTGCAATGGATGGAGACCATTCAGATGAAATGCACGTCTATACATAAAGATTCTTCCACCATTTTGGGAAAATGAATTAATATACTTCATTTAGTTCTATCTAGACATTAACATTTGGATAGAAAGGATCTTAAAGAAAACCTATTTCACAAGAACTGTATCTGTCATCAGCAAATTTGATATAATTAAGATTCAAGAAAAGTTTATTCTTGAGTGAAAATTACTGATTACACAGTTCATTTATTGTAAGCAGATTAATCAAGCATGAAAGATAGAACTCTATTATTAGCACAAAATAAAAAGGTAACTGGTTGAGTTATGAGAAATGGGTCACAGATGTTTTACATTCAGGTTGTAGTAGAAGTAGACCATTAGTATTACAGAGAGATCACACTTCTCTTCTGTATTCGCTATATGAAAAATATATCAAGATCCATCAGAAATCCTGACAGCAACAGCCAGCAGGAGTGTCAAGGATATGACATTACCGTGGGAGTGGGATTAGTTTAGGTTAGGAAAAAACAGCAAGCACTGTGAAGATATTCCCAAAAGTATCCTCTGCAACGAACAAACGTATTTTAGAAGGAGAATCTACAGCCGGGAAGAAAGGATCCATCATACTGCATCTAAAAGTATGGAAATACAGGAAAAACTTCCAGAGAGTTTTCCAGACCGTTCTTGACTTAGGAGGTAAAAATTCATAATGTGATGTATTCCAGAATTACATTTTATATGACTTCATAAATATATGCAAAACAGAGTACATCTGATAGCTTACAACTGGACATTCCATATACCTCTGAGTAAATTCACAGTGCTGGGATGAGAACAGGCTTAATAAATGCTTTGTTTTACCCTTCTCCCAACTGCAAATGAATGCAAGATCAATGGTACCATTACTGGTCTTTTTTCTGCATCAAAGTATTTCTGACAATGTGCACAATGAGTGTAAGAGGATGATTTGACCTCTTTATTGTAGTGGGATGTGGCAATTAATTTTTTATTGAAATTTCAATTAGCTTTTCTCTTCCCATAATGTTTTACCTAAATCCTCTTTTTAAGTTCTTACTGAGGTTACCAGAAAAGATCATCTAAGCATGACTGTGTTAAAAAGTAGAGGTAAAGAAAACAAATTATTTCTATTGTGTTCAAAATTGAGGTCACTTTAGGTTAACTGAATCAGATTCCTTGAAGAGATGAAGACTTTCCACATCATGAAGAATCATTCAGAGAATTCTAATTGAAAAAAGAAAGACACAAGCTTCTGATAAAAAGAATGAGATACCAAGATTAGTACAACTGAACAAGAAAACCTGAAACAGATTTTACAGACTGTTGCCTTTATGACCCTTATAAAAGAAGAATTGCCAACTGAGAAACAATGGTGAAAACCCTGCAGAGTACATCACATTTAGCTGTCTAGCATCCTGGACCAACCAAAGAACAAAGGAATTAGGTGTTACATTTAGAATCCTTATGCATCTGAAATACTTCAATGCCAGCAAAAATGTTAAAGAAAAAAACTACAGCAAAATAAAAAATGTTTCTCACAGAGAAAATTTTGGATTTCATTTCTGAGTGACTACTGCTAAATTTAAGATTTTTTTCCTTGAAAAACTGTTATTTTTGTTATGCATGTCTTCCTGAAAAACATAGTAGTTAACTGAAATGTTTTATTATTAATGAAAACTTAAAACACTCTTTTTCCAATCTTTAGCTTGCATCATGCAGAATTCATTTTGTAACGAGCAATTAAGCTACTTTGAGGAAATGTATGTATGTTTAATATAGAAAATCTGAATTTATTAGCCCTTGTATAAGTGGTAAACCAACATTAAAATCAGCTTTACTCAATACCAAAGCTGTGTTCAAAAATATAACACTATTGTGGGGTCTTCTGTTCTCTCTGAAAATTTATGTAATTTCTGAAACTTGGTCTCTGGGATGTGAATGCATTTAAGAAGGAGAAGTTCATAAATTACATAGTCATACCTTCCATAATAATGTAACTAATTCTTACTGTTCTGGCTAAGATGCCAATAAACCCATTTTCACAATGATAAAGCCGTTATATATTACCTCATAGGGCATTTAACTCTGTCCTCAAAGGAAGAATAGATAAATGTGTGTCTGTGCATGTGCCTTTGTTGCAGGAAAGTGTTTACCAACTATTTCAGTGGTATTGAGCTCCTCTCAGAAGTGCAGGGGAAAATAAAAAGAGACAGCCTGTTCCATGCTGAAATAAGGCTTTGAAAAGACAAAACAGGAGTTCATTAATTGCAGCTTGGGTCTCATGCCTACCCTCTGATCTGCAATAACCACGGAGATTGTCTGGAATTCACAGTCGATAAAAATGAATGCAAATCCTCCAAGTCGGGGGGCATCCTGCCACCCTTGTGAGTGAACACTCTGTATGTCCTGGGTTTCTGTCTGGGGATAACAGTGCTTCAGGATGGATAAATTTGCTCTGTGGGGTTTGAAAAACAAATCTGTATCTCTAGAAAATGTATATTTTCCTCAGTTCTTATGTGGCCTATAGGGGTATCACAGAGAAGCATGTCAGCCACCTCCACTCATAACCAAAGCCAGTTGCCATAGTAATAGCACCTCATTTTTGTGTTAATGGGGGTCAGACCCTGGTGTAGTTCCCTGGTGTAGTCCTTTTTCAGTGTCTCATGGAGCTACTCTCTTAAACTTTGCAGATGCACACCAGGTAATAAGAGTCCATTTTTACTTTTTTAATCATTTGAAAGAAAACAGCGCAAAGCACATCAGTGTCACTGCTGCACATCCCTACATGAGCAGCCCAAGCAAATAAATAATTCCTCTAAAAAACCACTGCACACATGCATTTTCTCATCTATCTTTACATGCCTGAAAGTAATTAAAATCTGTGATCATCCAATGACAATATGCTGATACAAATGTAAGGACAGCTTTCTTCTGTTCTATATTTTTCTCCCATAAACAAAAAGTTTGGTCATCCAAAAGTATCATTACTCAGGGAATTCTTCCAGGGAAAAAGAGTGTAAAGCTGCTGATGGATCCTGCTTTTTCTACATGCAGCAGTGAATGGCACCATGACTGTCAGGTAAGCATCTCTTCAGGCATGCAGTTGGCAACCATGCTTTTTATCCCATTTAACTGTCAGGTTTGACTATTTCCTATGCTATCATTTGTCATCTGTCCATGACTAAAATAGTTGGCTCCTCTGCTATCATATCACACTTTTACAGGTAAACCTTGACTACATTCATGACCTGACTCTTTAATTAGTCAATAAGGTATATTGGCTTGCTGAGCATGCATAGGTAACTTGCTAAAAGTCATCAATCTTTGTTAGAATGAACCTGAAGATTAAAATTAATTCTTACTTTTTACAATAATATTTTTGTTTTTGCTCTCTCTCCTTTTCAAAACCTCATTTTTTTTTCAGATGCTTGTATATACTGATTTCTGTAGGAACAATGGGGCTTTTTGAATGAAGCTGTAATTCATGAATATCCTCACGCATTTGTGTTCTGTCGTCCTTGTGATTTGATAGCGATATACATAAAGAAAATATATGAACATCATAGCTTATCATACTACATAGAGTCCTTCTGATAATGGTGTTTTTAGTAACAGCCCACTGTTTACAGTGTACACCTGTGACATTGGCAGTAGAGGAAAAAAGGCCTTAAAACCCCACCCACTGAGCTGCATGGGAAAGTCAGAATACTCTTATTGAGGGCAATAATGAACAATGCTACTTTTAGTATTCTAGTTTTCAAATACCATCATGGAAAGTGGATTCCAGAAACCCTAAATAGATAACACATCTGATTTCCTTGCTGTTAGTCTGAGTAACTCCAGGAGAGTAGCACCTTGCAGCAGTTTAGCAATCTAATTCATAGTGATAAAGTACATACACTGCCTACCCTGTTTTACTGAATTTCACTTTGAGATCTTGATTCCCTTTGATGCATCTACAAAAGAATAAAAGGGAATTGGTGTAACTCTGAATATAAATTCAATTTTTACAGAAGTGTTCTAAAATACTTAAGAAAAGTCAATATACATCTGTTTCTGGATCCTTGTTAAAATTAAACAAATAAACTTTGGGAACCTTTATCTTCCAGATTGGTGGTGTTATGAAGCAATTCCCTGGGTCTTAAAAGAGTGATCCATTGGTCTCTGGGCTGTTAGCACCAGCTGAGTATCCTCCCTGCTGACCAGCTGTCCTGATAACTTCTGATCATCTCAGATGACTTTCAGCTGTCAAAAGTCAGGTAATTCTTAGCACTGTTAGAGCAACCATAGGACATTTGAGAAGTTGCACAGCATTTTTCAGTTTCCCACTGCTTCAGTTATCTTTTTCATACTGAAATTATTTTATTTTTCTGTTTGAACTTAATCAAGTTCATATGCCAATGTAAATAGTGATTTTAAAATCACTATTCTTTTAATTTTCTGCCTTTTTAGTGGGATAAGATCTAGGAATGTGAAGGGACAGGGGTTTTTTTGTACCTATTAGGATGCTATTATGCTTCTTAAGCTACTCTTTTTTTTTTTCTGCTATTTTGTTTTTTGGGTTGATTTTTTTTTTTACTCTTTCAAGTTTAGGGTTTATAATTACTAATTTGCCAATAAATCTCTTAATAATAAGATTTTTTTACTTTAAAGAAAGTGAAAAATAGATCAGAAACTAAAAAAGTGTTCTCAAGCTAGCAGGAGTGCCTTTGTGGCTTGGAGAAGAAACCAGAGGAAAATGCTCATGAGGATTTGGACTACACCCTCAAAATGGTTAAGAAAGGTAAGAAATAGAAACAAGAAAGCTCTACTGCTTGTTTAATCTATGTTTGTGTACTTGCAGCCTTGTTGCTGTGGGATTTGTTTTTTCTTTGCGTTTGCATCATCTTACGTTGATTTAGTGAGTTCTTGTGTTTTGTTTGTTTTGGGGGTTTTTTTAATTTTCGTTGTCTAAAAACTCATTGCTTTTTGGAATGCTGTCATAGGTCCTGCTGGCCATTTGGTTTTGTTGCTATGGGCATCTGAAGAAGTGGTAAAAGTACTTGATTGGCATTGGGTTTTGGGATTACTTTTCCAGTCTGCATTAAAATAAGCACAAATTTTGAGTTTAGTTTCTCTTTGAGGATGAGAATGTGTTTTAGTGGTGAAGCTTGTACAATTTGGTTAAGTACTGACTGAGGTTTTTAAGAGTGCTTCTGTCAACTGTAGATTTAATTGCTACTTTGAATGTATTCCTTTTGCTGGCTATGAGTTGTTCTTGAATATAGACACTGTTCCTACCCTCCATGTGATTTGCCCTGATAATTGATCTGCCACCTGTTTGCTGACTTTGGAATCGCTTCATTTTCTTGCTGGAGGTGTAATGTTAGGTAATGTAGTTATGTTTTGGATTTTTTTTTTCTGGTGACCATGCTACCAGATTCATTTCTCATGACAAGCACAAGTGATTAATTTCAGATTGGGCATAGATATATTTGATTTGGGGTTTTTAAAATTGATTTTCTAGAGCTTTTATGCACCTGAAACCCTGAGGAGAGGTAAAAAGAAATGATGTAGAATAAGCATGTGTTGCAGTTAAAATGTTTTAAAATCAGAAAATGTTGCCATTATTTTATGGTACAATTAATTGGTATTCTGGAGAAGTATAATCTCCAGATATATTCCATATATTAATTGGGAGAGATTTCTTTTTTGTGAGTGATTCTGCCTACAAAAATGAACCCAAGGAGTGTTTGCGCTTCATTTGAGAAATGGAAAAAACATTTTTATTTTTATTCTGAGCAATCAGAAAGTTAAATACCTATAACACCCAGAGTTGCTTTAAGCTATGCATATTTTAACCTGTTTCAGATTAGTATCAGATTTTTTTTTTTCATATGTGCATATCCTCTAATTCCAAGACGATAAAAACACTGCTATACTTGGAAAAGAATCTACTTTTAGCAGGTGGTAGTTCCAGGATTTCAATAAATCATAATGACACAAATATCATAGCAGATGTTGAATAAACTTGTTTGCACTGGAAGTTTTAAAAAACAATTTTGCTTGGACTATCAGTATTACCTATAGTAATAGCATAGGTATTATGCATTAAGGATACACAGGTTATTTTGTTTGCTTGATTTTGTTTTGTGCTAACAAGTAGATAGATATCTTTTTTCTACAGAGAAATAGCAATTTAAAATAATAATAATTCAAAATATTTTATGTGCACTGATCAGTTCTGCTTTTATTTTTGTCATGTTTTCATAAAGAAAATGCTGTATTCATATGGATGAAAACTTAATGCAGTGTGCACTGCAGGCAGAGGAATACAAATGCAGAGAGTTTTGTATCAACTTCCTCTCTCATCTCTGACATTCTGTATTGCTCTTTTAGACTAATGTTGATGATTTTAGGGCAACCAGTAGAGATCTGTGAAGCAGAAATGGTGGGGAAAATAAAAGAAAAAGCACTGAATCTTATTTTGAGAACATGAGTGAACTCTGAATGGCCAGGAATATGGGAATGCTATACAAGATGCTTATGTTATAGTATATAAGAGCCAAAAACTTCCATAAGGAAAGCAGTAATATTATTCCACAATTTACTTCTTTTAAATTGTCTACAACATGAAATGAATGTCTGAAATTTTACAGGAATAGAAGCGACCTTTTTTTCCTCTCCTCTTTCTTTTGTCCCTGGTTTTTAATATATATTTTTTTTAATCTTTCTAAACACTGAAACTGACAAAAATCTGCTAAAACTGAATTTTGCCTGTTTTGTAGAAGGGCATTTAACACTGTTTTAGTGTAAGGTTTAGGCTGTTGAACAAAAGCATGTCCTTTATACTTCTGGGAGGAATGGCATAGGAGAACATCTGAAGCTCTGGTTTTCCTTTCTGTTGTGTGGTTGCACTAAAATCAGGCATTGTGCTGGAAATTTCATGATTTGTAATTTCCAGCACAATTTTCTCTAGTTTGAAGTCCGAACTTCATTCTTCCACAGTAGTTCTCTGAACAAAAAGTTTTCTTGTGACGGTGATCTCTCTTTCAATAACAGAAATCTGTTTCAATGACAGTGTGGTAGCCAAGCTGCAACATGAAATGGAGCTGAACTTTATGAAATGTAGAATTTCATTAATGGACTTGGACACACGTCTGTATATGGTGTATGTGTGTATATGGTGCAAAGGCTTTTGGAACAGAGCATTACCAGGGATGTGGAAAGGGGAACAGATGTAACCAGGCATAAAGGCACTGAATGTACGAGGACTATGAAAATATATTACCCATTGACTTGAATCACTCACCAGGTTTGGGGGTCTGTGCTTGAAAATACAGACTGACTCACTGAGACACCTACCCTTCAGGAAATTGCATGAGTCAGAATATGGCTTCAATTCTTAGGGCTGGGTTTCCTGGTATGCATGAAAGAAGGGGATGGCAACTTACATGGGAGCATGCTAAACCTGGTTTAGTAAGCAACCTCCAGTTGCTTGTTTTAGGTCCAGAATCCAGTAGAATGATTCTAAGTTTGGAAAATTTATTTCCAAAAGAGTGGGGATAGAAAGCAAACGCATTTCTCCCAAGAGTGTGCCTTACACCACATCATGCAGCCCATCACCCTCCACACCCCCAAATCAATATTGTCCAGTGTATCTCTCTGATAGTTCTATCATAGAAGTATGTGAAACTGGGAGAGGGGAGACACACATGGCACAACACACCACAAAACAACAAATGAAACAGAGAAACACAAAACCCAACTTGCTGGTAGTAACTAGCTGAAAATTCTAGTATGAATAACCAGCTTGTTTAAACAGCACTAGTAATTCAAGGTTTGTATCTGATGATTAAACTAGATAGCAAACTTCTGCTGAAGCCTAGGAAGGAAGGAGATTGTGACTCTTGGCCAGGAGCCAGAGACTCTTTTGGATTGATACTAACTTCTGTTTGACATGGTAGAGAATGATAACATTTTGGTCATTTATGATTTTTGTAAAGTAATTTTTCAGTCTATGAAAGCAAAATTGTTATTTAGCCAAGGAACTGTATGTATTACTTGCATACTGAATTCCTTTTATTGGTATTTCTGTCAAGTGCAAGCCACTGTGCATGTTAATGTAATTTGTTTATAACATTCATGATTCACTCTGTGATCATTCACAAGGAAAGTGCTCTATAAACATTAAGGATGACCTATGACTAGGGCAATTTATCTTATGCTGCCTGCAAACTTCCCTGCAGTGTAGGAAATGGGACTGGATCCCATTTAGCCCTTGTTTATCCACTTCCCACAACTTGCAGTACAATGTTTTCACAACTCTTTTATGTTACTGGTTACTATATTTTCCCCTTGTATACAGACATAGCTGTCCATAAAGATAAGGTATTACACTTTATTCTGCATTCTTGTTAGAAAGAAGATGAAGACACCACATCTAGATGATGTAGAGACTGTTAAGAAGCCTGAATATAGCTTGGTGGTATTGGAGAAGGGGCTCAGAGGTACCTGATACTTTAAATTTATGATTTGATTGTTATTTTGCTATTAAGGCTGGGTCACTAGAAAGGTAAATTGTTATATTTTAAGTATATTGACTTTAGGGAACAGAAGAGATTGATTTCTGTGCTGGTTTTAACATCAGCCAGAAATTAAACTCCAAATAAGATTTCACAATTCTAGAATGGCTGCCAGCTTTTCCTCCCAAAACCACCCCTTCCTGATGGTAAGGTGCATGGCGTGGAACAACAGCTTGGCTGTGTCCACACACTGCTCAGCTCCACATCTTCTCTGAACCAGGTCAACTTCTAAATCTTGATTAATTCTGTTTGGTTGAGGTTTTTTGTTGGGTTTTTTTGTTGTTTGTTTTAGTTTTTTGTTTGTTTTTGTTTTGTTTGGTTGGTTTTTTGTTTGTTTTTGTTTTGTTTGGTTGGTTTTGGTGTTTTGAAAGTTTTGTTTGGTTTGGATTTTGGTTTTGGTTTTTTTGGGGTTTGTTGTTTTTTTTTTTGCCTAATGTCTTCTTGTAAGAATGTGAAGAATAGGAGATGGAGTGGAGCATAATCTTGAAATACTTCAAAAAAACTGACTCCTTCAGAAGAGAGGATGCAATTCTCCATAAGATTTCCCTACCAAGATTCTTTGCTCTGAATATTTCCAGATAGCCATAGGGATAGCCTAATTTGAATATGGGAGCATCCTCTGGATATGATTTTTCCTGAGTTTATTACTATGCATAAACACATCTTTGATTTAAACATTTGAATAGACTCTAAAATAAGCTTAATTTTGAAATTTTGCCATACTTGCCAAATGTTTTTTTTTTTTTAAATATGTTCAAGGTGCCTTTATGAGCCTGATGTTGTGGTGGATGTGGTGTACTAAGATGAAAAACATGACTTGATCTCCATATTTTGTTTATAAAAAGAATTCTTTAGAGCCTCACAATGCTACAGATTATAATTTGAACCTTAGTGATTCTAAGATGTCTGCCTATCTCTCAAAGTTTGCTTTCTTCTTCTGACCTAGATGAAATCCCTTGTGCTGTGGAGGTCGTATGTGTGCTTCTTTCAGCCTTCTTTGTTCTAGAAACCCATCATTACAATTTTATTGATGTAGCAGTTTTCAGTAGTTTCCCTTTCCTATTTTCACCAGCTCTTGTCCTAGCTCTCTGTCCTGGTTTAGGGCAAATCTGGGAGAAAACCTCGAAAGGGCTAACCCCCCTGCCCTGCTTAGGAAGGAAACCCAAGCGGTGCCTCCTCCGGCCGGTTCGGGAAGAAATTTCCTTGGAGAGAAATGGGGAAAAAACTGTTTATTCAAGAGGCAAAGCACTGCCCAGCACGAAAAATGAACAATAACAAAGAACAAAACCTCTCGCCACTCTGAAGAGGTGACAGATTCAGGAAGTCTGTCTCCTGTGGGTGGTGGCTTGGCTCGCCATGTTCTCAGCCGCTGCCCGGGCCAGGCCCCCGAGGGCTGCATGTGCGAGCTCCCGGCTCCCCAGTCCAGGGCAGGTTCAGATAGTTCCAGGGAAAAAGGAAAGACCATTCTGGGAACTTCTCTGCTTCAGTTAGTCAAAAACTAACTAAAAGCCAAGGAGAGCTCTCTCCTGCTCTCCACCACAGCAACACAGTCCAGGAGACCAAGCGACTAAGCCTTTATCTGGTTGTTTTGAAAACAACCGCCTCAGACATTCCACCTCTTCTCCTTCCCTCTCTTCACTATCAGAGCCAGCCTTAAAGGTACAAAACTTGTTTCTGGGCGAAACAGACGAATGGGGATACAATTCAACATCACCAAGTCACCCCAGGACACCTTCTTAAATGTGGTTACTGCAACTGTTCTCTCTTGCTTTGGAGAGGCAAAAAAAGTAATTGTGAAACAATCTGACTTCAAACATAATTCCTCCCTATTCTAATAGTTATTGCATGAACATTGGCTTATGAAACAAAATAGTTTTAAACCAATGGAATTTCCATTGTCCAGTAATGGAAGTCCAGCAATATTCTTTTCTTTGTGATTTCCCTTGTTATTTGTCATGATTGTACTGTTTAGTCTCAGTATTTGGCCTAATTTTCGTGGCAGTGATGGTTATGTTGCTCTTTGCTCACCACTCAGTTGCTGATTCTCCTGAGCAACCTTGAATAAACAGTTGATAGCTGTTCAGTCTGTGCTCCTGTTACAGGAACATGTTGAAGTCTTATTCAAAAGGGCTTATTTTCACTAACATGGATAAAAGGGAGTTGGTGGGCTTCCCTGCCTTATAAATCTGTGGGAATTAAAGAGGCTATGCAGTGAGTAACACTGTAGGTAAGTTGTGTGTACAGATCAAAGGAAGTAATTCTAACATTCTAATCTATCTTTTATTTTAAAATAAAATAGGACATGGGAAATTCCATTCTGAAACAATCATTGAGATACCTCCTGTTCCTCACTTTTAGAACAACCATGTAATTACCAGTTTTTAAATGGAATAACCTCTTTTGATTTGCCTCTGTGACGTCATTGTAATTTTTCAGTGGAAATGTTATGGCTCCAGGTAAAGAAAAAGCTTCTAATGAAAAGAACTTGTTTCCATGCTAATATCCAACAGAACAAAAATAAGAACTACAAAAATAAGAAATACAGAAATGCTTCTCATAGCAAATTTTGTTGAAAATTAAATAACTGCCTTGAGAACCTCAGTAAGGCTTTTGACAAAAGGATTAATATCCTTGATCAACACAGAGGAATGTACTTAGAGTGAGTGCTGCAGAAATGCTTACGTTTGCACTTGTAACAACAGGATTTTTACTGTGCTTTTCAATATTTTGAAGTACCCTTCAAACTCAACCTCTCAGCCTTGGTCTTTGTTGTTACCTTCCATTACATGGTTTTGTCTTTCCCCCACTTCTTTCATACTCTCCTTTAGGGGAAATGAAAATGGATGAAATGGTGCCTATCCTTTTATGAAATTGGACCTGAAAGTAACCGCATTAATTTATTACAGAGGAGAAAAGCATTTCTAATGAGAAAATAAATGTACTTCTGGAAGCCTTTTACCCACTTAACAGTTCTCCAAATTATTTTTGGAGTGATCATGGCTCTATTCTTTCTGTAAATATCTTGGACACACAGAAATATTGAAAGGAATCACAAATAAAAGGAGAAAAGATATTAATAAATTGTATGTCAACATGTTTATAAGAAACACAGGTGTCAAACATCAAATACTTCTTCTTCAAAGTTTATATTTACAGAGGTGTGCTTAATTCAGAAAGAAATTTCAATAAATTTTTGTGTTTATTGTTTGGGTCTTTTTTTCTAAATCTGTTTCCTTGAGGAAAAATTAATATAAAAGAGTAAAATTTAAGATTTTGGGAAAAAAAATAGTCCTTTAGGTTAGAAAAGTATCTTTAGGATCATAGTCCAACATAAAAGCAGAAAGAACCTCAAATTTGGGTCAGCCAGAGGAGGTGATGAGGTTTAAAAATTTTTAGACTTTGCAAAAATCAGAATTGGAGGTTGTCTTAAAAGAATGTTGTGAGGTACATTCCTGTGGGCCTTATATTTTAAGCAAAATCCTGATGGTTTTCTGATGGAGGAAGAAGCATTTAGGTACCTGAGCACACTGAAATGTATATCTTTAGAGGTGTGGCACACATCAACGTGTGAGCAGACAGGAAGAGGAGCACTGCACATGTTGCTCAGATTACATTACTTTTCTCAAGGAGGTTTTGGTGTTGAAAGAAGCTGCTGTCTCTGGCAAAACTTGAGTTGTCACTTTTGTCTCTATGTTGGAGTAGTTGTGTGTACCTTTTTTGTAATTTCTCTTTTGCTCCAGATGTTCAATGTGAAGTTTTCCTGAAGAAAAGCAGAAGTCTTTCTCTG
The DNA here is from genome assembly GCA_013400175.1 of Phainopepla nitens. Lineage (NCBI taxonomy): Eukaryota > Metazoa > Chordata > Aves > Passeriformes > Bombycillidae > Phainopepla > Phainopepla nitens. The sequence goes on from VXBQ01003813.1 coordinate 468,765, forward strand.
TTATTTCTGTATTAAGGCATATTCTCCTAATAACTGCTCTCTGCATCTGTTGAAGTCTGCCCCAAACCAGCAGGAGGTTACAAGACCTTGGGATATTATTAGCATGTATCTTTCCACTGCTGTGCTCCAGAAGCTGTTGTGACACCGTATAATGAATATTTTCTCAAGCTGTCAGTATTCAGTTAATGTTCCCATTTAGCACTCCCTATACCTGAGGACTGTGTGATAATTTATTTTAACATATTTCAATTTACTTTTACTCAGTTAAGGAAAAAACCTGCAACTATTGGGTTGAAATTGCTACATGTTTTGTAGAGTTTGCTCTTATTGCAGTTACATCCGTGGTAATCCATTTATTCTGGAGGAAAAAAATAGACTTGGGAAATAAAAGGACACGGGAAACTCAAAAGACCTTGGTGTGCAAGGACAGAAAGATTTCCCAAAGCAAACACATCTGACACTGGAGGTGCCTGCTTTTCAGTGCCACAGTTTGGTCCCTTGCCCTGTATGTTCAGCTCTGTGTAGCACTCACAGTCCTTTAACTCGGTACTTAGTAAAGCATATTCTCAACTGAGGTAAAAATGGACATGACTAACAGTTTTGGTGAGGAATGGACTGTGTTTTCTAGCCTTCATTTGTGAAAATGTGTGTGTAACTCATTGCTTGGAGGCAGTTCTAGCAGTTCTGTTGGCAGGCTAGTTTTGAATCAGATTCTCCTCCCACCTCTTACCAGTATAGCAGAACAGAAATCAAGGGTCTCTGATCAGATAAAACACTCTGCTGTGACTGGTGCTGTCAGCCAAATCTCTCTAAAAACCTTTTAGACATTCTGCAGTCTTGTGAGAGACAGAGGCTTAGAAGAATTACTAGTTCTGGAGCCCAGCAGGTGTTCACTTCTGTTAATGATGCCTGAGGCAGGAGTGAAAACAACCACTGTAATGTGCCCGCTCTGTGTCTGCCGCTTGGAAGTACTGCATTACCACTGAGACTGAAAAATATTTTCAGCATCAGCCACCTAAATGAAGTACAAGAGTGAAGGAAACAAGGATATAATTTAAGTACAAATGGATCAAATATAAAAAGACAAACTTCCCAATTCTGTTCTGTGAGGATAAAATATGATCTTGACCATCATTTCAGCAGTGATCTACGTGTATCCTGGATCCATCAAAGACTCCTGTCCTGCTAACTGGAACAAGAGGATGGAGAGTCATGTCTGGTTGGACTATTCTTCTTTCTGTGGAGCAGTGCAGAGTGCAGTTTGGTTTCTTCCAAAGTTCCTATTGATATATATATATGTGTGTGTGCTACAGAAATATGTAAAGGTCAATTGTCATTAAATGTGATTATAAAAGTGCATGTGTAGCGAATGGATGACTCGTTGCCTGGTTCAGTGGGCTGCTACATCCGGGGTTTTTTTGTTGTTGTTGTTATTTTTGAAAAATAGTAACTGTACATTTAGAATGAATGAGGCTGCATTTGCTTTTCTCTGACTTTGACTCTAAGGCTGGGAAATTCCAAAAGTATGGATCTGAGCATGCAGAGGGGGGATAGAGCAAACAGGCAACCACAGGAGTAATGCAGATAGAGAAACAGGCTTCTGGGCAGACCAAGAACTAAGCTGCTACAGGGCAGAAGAAATGAAACTTTTATAACGATTCAAGAGGACTCAGAATTCAACCATGAGAGCCACTGAAAGTATCAACACTGGAAAATAGAAGTGGAAGAAAGGGTCCTAGGCAACACTGGACAGAGATGGCGTTTTATCTGCTTCACCAATGAGTTCTCATCTTTCTTGTTTAGAAGGCTCTTGTTTCACTTTGCCTGAGACATGAGTGATCTTTAGAGAGTAAGAACACTAAGGGTAGCTTAAACTCCTGTTAAGGGAAATATGGTACAATTCTACCTCGAAGTCATACTTGGTGAGGGAAGATTGAGAGTGACTGGAAATAGGAAAGTATGATCAGGAGTTGCCATGTTAGCAAAAAAAAAAAAAATTGCTATTTACTGGATAAAATCAGTAAATAATTTCATATACTCAGAGTTTGCATTTAATAGTTAACCTTTCTGACCTTTGAAAAACAACATCTTACTTACAGTCTCTTGAGTTGGTTAGAATTAAAATCAAAAAAGTGATCTGCATAAATTCAGTGAGGTTAGTTGGTTTTATTCTCTCAGTATTAACATTTACATTCAGGACATCTCTATCTGACACTCATAAATGTTGCTAGCTCATCCTGCTCCTCCACAGGACAACATCATTTTAAAATCCCTTGTTTTGTAGCGCATACTCAACCTAATAATATAAACAATTTAATTCAAATGCCAGCGAAACAATAATTTTATTTTGTCCTTGCATTGTAGATTTTCAACACTTCAGACTTATTTACTATGATGTTTCCAAACATGACTTCTTATTCTTTTCTGATGACATTTGAATTATTGAAAGATTGCATCTTGACTGCAAAACTCACAGAATGTCTGAAAGAATCTAAATCTATTCCAGGCAATATAAATAATTCATGCTGAATTCTCCTCTCAGCTGTGGGAATGCTGCTGCTTATTTACAGCACACTTCAAGGGGAAGAAAAATCCATCCTGTTTTATTAACACTTCTCTGTTATTAGATAAAGCTCGTCATATGTTCCTATAGAAGCTACTTAAATATATTTACTGTGATTAGATGTAAATTATCTTTAATTTTCTATTATAGTTATTTCTTCATTTATGAACTTAAATTTACAACTTTGAGCCTCTTTTTTTTT
>VXBQ01003813.1:471580-525722 GCA_013400175.1 Phainopepla nitens
ATTTATATGATCTAGTAAATTAGTGTTTTCCTGTAAGGGATGCCCCCATTCCCCTTTCAGTACCAGCGATAGAGAAGGATGTGGGAGTTCGAGAGTTCAAGCTCCCCCAGGCTTTGACTTCTGTCTGCCTGCCTAAGGACAGTCTGTGTATCCATGTTAACATTAAAAGTCTTGCCATTACTAGTCACTCCACCATACAATGAAAATAATGGTTTTGAACATTTCTGTGAATCAAAACTGCCCTAACACTTTGCAGCTGAGTCTTAGATTTCTTTTTTTTTTTTCCTTTGCATGACTCCCTTCTTCAGAAACGACCAGAAATTCCAGCCCATCCTAGCCAGTGCCCTGCAATAACTTGCTGCTTGATTACCTTCTACAAAGTGTTTTGATGTTGCAGCTAAGAAATGTAGCTTGCTGGATTCCCTTTGGTAAAATGTGTTTGGATAGGCTCTGACTATTTTGTCTGATTCCATCTGAAGAAATAAAGGGGAAACTAAAAAATAAATGCTTAATATGCACTTAACCATGCTTCATTTTCTACATTATTGGTGTAGGAATTCTTCAAGGAAATGCTATGTGTAAGCTTCTAACTTCAGGTCTTTCCTTCATACTTCAGATGGGGCATCTCTAGGTGCAAATGTGGATGTAAATATTAACTGTTAAAGCTTACAAAGCCCCCACAGATTTTATTTTATACTAATGTATGATATATTCTTAAGATAACTTAGAGGAGTGATACAAGAAGGCAAGGTGCTGCTGCTACCATTATGATATATTGACACTTATAATCCTTTTCAGTTACATAAACTGATAAATCCATAGTAATAGTCCTTTTCTCTGCACCAGATGAGCTGTTTCCCTCTTGCAGCTGTAAATCCAGATGAATCCTATCAATTAGGGGAATAAGCCACAATGAGTGTAGGACTATCCTTCTTTGCTTAGAATAGGAGTAGTAACTGTTTCAGAGAAAAAGATTTCATTTGATACTGGAAATTATATGACTGCCTTTCAAGGACATTGCATTCTCTTTCTAAGAGCTTTCTCTAATGGTTGTTACATATGTCTTAACTCACATCTATAGATGTTTTCACTATACATAACGTCTCTAACCCTTTTTTTGGGTGTTACTGCTTTTCAGAAGTTCTCTCAGTATGTGTCCCACCATGGTGTCTTACAGGATAACTGGGGTCTGTGGAGAAGTTCCTTCAACATTCTGCATCTGCTTTTCAATGGCATTGAGTGGATGCAGTAGTTGTGTCAGAATCACTCGCATTTCTCTTCTCTCCATTTCCAGTTTACTTAATTAAATACAAAGTACTCTAATATATCCTTTCTTTTTTAACCTCTGATTTACACCTAGAGAGCCTTATAGTTATTTTTCCTAGTGACAAACAGGATTCTTTTCCTGACTAGTGAAGATTAATGCAACAAATAAACTTTTAAATTAATTGATTTAATTATTAAGTTACAAGGGAGGCATAAGATGTCACTCTTTCAAAATGCCTGGAATGAAAAAAAAAGTGGTATTGAGTTTTTCAAAGGAGTTTTCCTCACACAATGCTTTGGGATATGTTTCTCTGGGCATAAATCCCATTCACAGAATGTTCCATACTTTGCCTCTGGTCTCCAGGGCCTGGGATTCCTGAAAGATGATTTTACTAGTAGAGACAGGCCAATAAGACCTTGAGCATCTCAGTCTTTTCCATGCCCTTCCTCTGGCTGCTTATATATTTCTAGAAACTTTTCTTATTGCCTTTTACATTTCTTGCCAGGACTGACTCCAGATCAGGCTGGGATTGCCTAACCCTGTCTGTGATCCATCAGAATAACTCTATACTACTACCAGAGTATAATTACATTTTATTAATGTAGCCTTTAAAGATTGGAAAACCAAGTGAGGAATTCAAAAAAGAATATTTAAGAATAAAATTTGACCATAGATATTTATATTCTGCTTGTATTTGCCAGTAGAAGATAATATTTGCCATCTTCTGAAAAAATACAAACATGACCTAAATTTATTTGGTGAAAATCTACTGTTAATGTGATCTGCCACTTGTTCTGTATTATCCCCACAGGCATCTTTTGCTCTTGCTTAGGGTCTCAGTAGCAAGCTAGTGCTTTTCATCCTGTCCTTTGTGCTTAGTATCCTAAGCACCGTCATTGTCTTCATCTCCTAAACTTAGTCATCAACTGCTGATAATCAACCTTGCTATCATCTCCTCTGTTGATGGCTGACTGAAAACTTTCAGCACATGTGCTTCTCACCTGACCATGATCAGCCAGTTCTTCAGAACTATTGTCTTTTTTTATGTGCATCCCAGATCCCATTTCTCAGTGGCTGAAAGCAAAGTGTCCACTGTGATCCATACCCTGGTGAATCCTCATGCTGAACCCTCTGCTCCACAGCCTCAGAAATAAGAGGTGAAGGCTGCACTGAGCGGGATGACACACAGAATAATAACACCAGGATAGAGACAGATCTTGACACAAGGCAGAGCCTGACTGAAGGCCAGCTCCTCACACCTGTGTGAGCTGTTGTTTCATTCTGCCTTTATGTTCTGCTGGCAGAAAAATTAGCATTGCCTTTCACTTATAGTATTCCATCCTCTGTAATGGAGGAGCACATAACTGCCTGTATTATTTCTCCAGTGTGTGAACCGATGACTCTGGCTTTGATAGCCCATGTGAGGATCATCTTACATCACAGATGTGCTCCTTAACTAGTACACTTTACTTTAGGATGAGTGGCTTTTGGGGTAATTTTAGATATCAACATGCAGGTGAGACAAAACCTTCTTGCTTGGCTCAAGAGCAGAGTTTGTTCTGTTTGCATTATAGCTGGATCATTTTTTCCTCAGTAGTTGTATTATTTAATTTGGGTAATTTTATATGATAGTACATTTGGATGTAATTAACTTTCCTGTGGAGAAAAATAAGAGAAAAACCCTAACAAAACAAAATAGCAGAGTAGTCATTATGCTTCTCCAGGGCATGAGATATCCCTGGAGACGTGAAATACAGGGGACAGAGTCTGAGTTTACCCAGCATAATGTGACTCCTGCAGTCTTGTTCCACAACAAGTTCATGCCAACTTCTCAAGTCCTCATGTAGCCAATGCCTTAAGCCACCATATCATACCAATTGTTCCAACTTGGGCCCTTTTCTAATACTTAGTTTTCTGCCTCTTGTCCAGCTTCCTGGCCAGATTGGCTTGAGGTTAGATGGAGTGAATGGTAAATTACCAAAAGTCCTTTGTAAAACAACAGAGTCTACCCTGAAGAAAAAGAAAACAGGAGAGAGCAATTGATATTGACATGCCTTCGTGGACTAGGATGTCTCCTGGTATGATTATCTCTCGACTAGCAAGAGCAGTAGCTAAAATACTATCAGTGTCTCTCAACCCTGCCTAGAGTCACACTGGAGCCTACAGTGTGCCCACTCTCGTCCCAATTTGAGTTCTTTGTGCCAGCAAGTAAGCTCCCACTGAATTTGCTGATGTGGAAATAGGTCTGTAGTCCTTTAGGGACTAGAGGAACAAACACTGTCTAACCAATTCTATTTCAAAGGCTGATGTGTGCTCCTGCTCAGATGTGCTAGTTGAAGATATGTGTAAAAAGCTGAACAGTTTGTTTTGTACTGTTACATAGTAAGTTTCTGTGAATTGCAGAACTGAATTGATACCTTTTGATTAACTTCTCAAAAAGTGCTGTGGAAGAAAGAAATGTCCATGTGCATGTGTGTATATTTTATAGATATGGTATTTTAAAAACCATGGGCTTTAAATGCTTGTCTTATTAGGCCTTTTTTGTTGGTGATGTTGTTCTTGTCATTGGTTTGTTTGTTGTTTTTTTTCCTTTTTTTGTTTGTTGGTTTTTTGTTTGCTTTTGGGGGGTTTTGGTGTTTTGTTTTTGTTTGGGATTTTTGTTTGTATTTGGGTTTTGGGGGGGGATGGTTTTTTGGAGATTTGTTTGTTTGGTTTTTTTGTTTTTGTTTTTTTTTAGGAAAATCTAGTGAGTAGTAAAGAACACAGACTGTCTGAAGGAGAAGTAAGAGATCCTGCTTCTCATTTCACTGCTGACAGTGCAGAATTGTCTCTTGGGGATAGAGGGGAGTATTTATTTGGTGCAGAGAAAAAATAGAAAAATTACACTTTTTGATAGTCCTTTGGAAACTTGGCACTAATACCCCACTTTCTCTGTGCCCTCCACAATTGTTGTATTTTCGTCTCTGTATAAATCTGGAAATGGATAGGAGTTACCAAAGTGAAAGATATTTTACTTCAGTATCATATTGCTAATCCTAAGTGCCATTGCAGTTTGAGGTAGAAGTGATTGCCTGTATGAATTCCTCTTTAGCAGCATAACTTGCAATAATTTGGCTAAATCAGAATTAAACTTTCTTTTCTGTTCAGAGAATTGAAAATCTCTGAAAATATTTATGCTTAATTTTATACTTGTAGAGTTAATCTGATCTTATGTCTATTCTGGTAACATTTAGCTTTGTATTAAGCTGTGGTATCAATTTGTACAGATTTGCAGTATAAGAATGCCTGCTCTTATGGTGTCTTAGCTGTTTTCATTTCAAGGTCTTATATAAAATGTGTGTAGGAGTACAGGTATTTTTGTTTATACTGTTATTTGCTCCGAGCTATCCTTAAAACAGTTCAACTAATTTGTATGCTGTCTTGCTGCAGTGTGGGGTTGTACTTGTTTAATAATCAAAATGATTCTGAAATCCTGCCTAATATATAAAATTATCAATGAAGCATGGTCTGTTATGCCTTAATAGTTTTTGTTCCCCTTCAGTAGCTAGCTTTTCAGGGTAAGCTCTCTCTGATACTAACAAGATATTAATAATGAAGGAACATGCCTGTTCTGCAAACAGATTCCTGATTCTTTCCCCAGTCAGATATTCTAGTGCCTATTAAATACAGAATCATCTCCCTTTTGATTTCTGTGAGCTCACTTTTCCCAAAATTTAAGAGCATTTCCAGTTTAAAACAAAAACAAACCAAAAAAACCCCAACACCTTGCTTCAGGGGAGCTGGGTTCTTTCCTATTTAAATCTTTTCTGCCATGGATTTCTTTTGATATGCTAGGTAAATCCCCTAAATCAATGCCCAGGTTGGGAAAAAAATAAAAATCTATGTTCCTTTCCTCCTTGTGTTGGATCAGTGATGGGAATATTGGAAACCTTTGGTTCACAAAGGAAAAGCCTGCCTTTCTTCCAGGTGTTCTAACCCCAAATCTTGCTGGTGTCCTAAACAGAAAATATAGGTAATAAAACCTCTCCTAAATACTATCGTTCTGATAGTGACTAGCACAAAACACTGCACATTTGCTAAGAAAACAGGTAATTCTGGGTTCCTAGAAGACCTTGTTACTGATCTGAAAATGAAGTATAAGGTCTGTATCAGATATATCTTTTTAGAAATAAGCAGAAGAAATACTTGCCAAAGTGTATTTCCTTCTGAAAAAAGCAACTGATTCTCCCACGGGAATGGTACAGAAATATGTCAGGGGCATATTTTGAAACGTCATTATGTTGTGATGTCCAAGAACTTCACTTTTTTTAAAGTATTTCATTTCACATCTGTAACTTATGCTCCAAGATATATTATTTTGACTTTGCATTTCACTTATATTGCAATGATAAGAAAAGAGCTTTATAATAAAAAAGCAACAGCTTGTTGCTCCTGTCACAAATGTTGTATACGAAATGTTTCAGGGAGGGGCAGAAATGTATCTTATTCGTGACAATTTTGAGGGTCAGTGCAGTGAGAAAGCATGTGGAGAGGTAGAAAATCCTCTCAGTCTTAGCTCACATAGTCCTGCCTCAAAGTTTTCAGTCAATGTCTTCACAAAGTTGAACTTGTTTGATTCTGTTAAAAGTCGCAGGAATACAGCAGATAGTGATCCTAATCAGTATTCAGGAGAAGGAAATGGACTCTGAAAAGGAGAAGGAAAATCAACCTGAAGCCATATTGTTGATGGGAGGCCACCTTGACTCTCTGACAAGTACAAAAGAATCTTTGTGTCATGTGAAATCTCTTCAGAGTAATTCTTCTGAAGTAGTGAATTTGAGAAGAACCAGGGGACACCAGTCCGAAGATCACATTGAAAATGAATTATTCATTTCCCTGCTTGTTAAAATCTTATTTTCGATCACAGGTACATGATCTTCAGTTCTTGATTGGTTTGATGAACTGTGAAAGAGCAAACCCTCTAACTCCTTTTTTGAAGTGTTTTGGTTTTTTTTTTTTGACTGTGCTTGATCCTTGAGAGGAAGAGATGAGAAGGAAAGAAAAAGATACTACAGGACTAATAAATTTAGTTGAAGGTGGGTAGTACACTTTGCTCTCTAGCTGATATGGCATAAAACAAAGCCTTTCTCTCTTGATGTGGGGATGGGAATTGTTGGGGGAAGGAGAAGGACAGAAGGGTTTGGACAATGTTCTGGGGCACATGTTGTAACTCTTGGGGATGGTGCTGTCCAGGGCAGAGAGTTGGACTTGGTGATATTTTTGGGTCCCTTCCAACTTTAGCTTATTCTGTGACATAAAAATGTACAGTGATACCATCCTAGGCTGTGTTATAAAAGATAGCTAGTCAAGTTTAGACTTTGTTAGATTTGAAATTGGTATCAGCATCCTAAATGTTTCATTCCCTTGGCATTACAGATACTGGTTTTGTAACTCAAAACACTGACAGAGTGGACTAGGAGATGTGCTCTCTCAAGTTAGAAAATTACACAGTTGTCAAAAAAAGCCTAAATGCACAGAGCAGTGAATTCAGAATCTAGCAATGTTTTTCTCACTAACATTCTCTGATAGTCAACAGCAGCCGCCCTCAAGTCCTCTGAGAGAAAGTGCTAGTTATCTGTACAGATAGATGATATATAGATAGGTAATATAGACAGATACAGATGTATATTTTAAGTTAAAAAGTACAGATAGTTTGGATAGTACATATCAGTACTTCAGGCTGCTACTGGATAAAAGTTCTCTTCCTCTCTCTGGTGATAGTTTGAAGAATCCCTAAATTTTACTTCATTGTAGCATTCACTGATAAGGCAGAATAGTGCTGCTGTGAAGTGTGAATGCACAAGCATGTGTGTATCTTGTGAGCACATTTTACAAATTATTTTGATGTATCAGTTCTGTAGAAATTGAACTCTGGTAAAAAAATGTAATTCCTTTAAATAAAATATTTATTGATGCTTTCTGGGGTTCCTTCACATATCCTTTTATAGCTGTCTGAGTTCTTCATAATTAAAGACTACCTTAGTGCTTCATACTGCTAAAGAAAAATTAATAGGATATAAGGGTGATTTCTTGAAAAACTGTGTACCATGCTAATTTGAACAACTTCTTTTCCATTAGATGAATGATGCATAGCTTAGCTCTTGTAGACCACCATTACTGACCCCAAAAAAAAAAAAAAAGTAACCGGTCTTGATGTATTTCCAGCTTGAGATTGGGATGGGATAATTTTCAGGTTTCTTATGGCTCCTGTAAAGCAATATTTATATCACTAAAACATCCTTTCAAGTATTTGTCTAAAAACCAACAGCTGTTTCTGTACCCATAACTAATTTTAAGTATTTGGGTCCGAACATGTCTTTTATTATAAAGTCACTCATAGCAGGTAACATGAGAGAAGGAAAAGAATGGGTGACAATGTCTTGTGGTTACTACGAAATTGCAGAGTTCTTCAGGTAGTGATATGTGAGGCAAGGCGAAGAAAAGTGCAAGGTACAATATAGAATAAATTTGCACTTTCTCAGTAAAAGAAAGACTGGATTGGCAAAAGAAATTTGAGCTCCTAATAGAGCATGTATTAGGCTTTATGGCCAGTATGATTATTAGTTGAGAGGATTAAAACTTCTTACAGGATTTTGTATGCTTAACTGGAAGTAAGGAGTTCATTCCTGTATGCTGGTGTATTTCCTAATTTCAGTGAGGACACCAGAAGTCAGTTACACCAGGATGAGGAATTCTGGCTTTCTCAGGATGTTGCTGGAAATGGTACATTATTCCACAAAAGGGATGGAGAAATTTCCTTGATTTTATTTTCTTAGAGAATACATCAATTCCTGTTTTGTTAAATGTAGGTTAATGTTTACACTAGGACTTGCTGGATAGTCAAAAGTTTGAAGATTTTTTTTAAGCAAAATTAAAAACCCCAGTCATTAGTGTTATTGGTGGCAATTAATCCAGACCAATGTTGTACAGATAAATCAATTAAAATAACGTTGAGTTTATTCCTCTCACAAAAGATCTTCATTTTCCTTTATTTGGTTCTGATCTAAAGTCTGTGGAAGTCAAAGGAAACAGTTTGTTCAAATCCAGTATATTTATTTTTCCATTCAACACTGGTCATTCCTGTCTGTACATGAAAGGGATGTCTTATGCTCATTTCTTTCTGACTGCTGTCCCAGGCCATATATGCAGTGTTTTATTAAATGTAAACCTTATCATTTTAAGTATCATGGCCTCCCCCATTATATGCATGTGTCCCTGCTTGCTAGTGGAAATTCCTATTCCATCTTGGGTGTTTTTTGCCTTGATTGCCTAGCATATATTTGCATAAAAATTGCAGGGTGTTGTCACTTTCGTGTTGCTTTGGGCTGTTCTGGAGGTAAGGACAGAGAGATCACACTAACAGTTTGGAATATGTCTATGCTTAAACTGAAGATATCTGCCAGAAAAGAGTGCCCTTTCTTACTCATTTCTAGATAATTTCTACAGCTTGTGAGTAGAAGGGCTGTTTACTTTGGCAAAGAATACTTAATTCATCTGACTTTGAACTAGAGTTCATAATAGGCTGACAGCTTTTTACATGAGAAGGTATATTTACTAGAAAATGCTTCTGTATTAAGATCATGATGTTGCAATGAAACTTTATTAGTTGAAAATAATGTCATCTCTTTCTTTTCATGTAATGATTTCATCTCAATATATTCATGAAACTCTTTATTTGCACTGTTACTGTTAAATGTTAGAATTGGTCTACACAAGTGTTTCTATAAAATACTAGAAGTGTTTGCACAACCTGCCAGTCTCATTTGAATGAGGGTTGGGAACTGACCAACAAATTCTCATTCTCCACTCACAGTCTGCCTCTGAGGTCTTTCATTTAATCCAGAGGCTTGCCCCCAGGAGACCAGAAACTTTTGTGTATAATCAGTTTTGTTTGTTCATTTGTGTATGGCTTCCACATGTTTGTGTTACAAAATAATAGGTGACTCTTCCCTCGTAAGTCATTACTTGGTACTTGAAAATATTGATTTGTTTCACGTTATTTATGCTTAGGTTTTTAGACCTTACATAGGCTTTCAAGATTCTAAGATGAAAAAAAAAATGAAATCATGCAAAACCCCGCAACTTCATCCAGCAATAAAATCGAGTGGTTACTTAATCAATAGAAGAGAAATAGTTGACAATCATTGTCAACACAACTGAAATACAAACAGAAAAAAATTCACAAAACCTTTCTCATCAAGTCAATTTTAGAGCATGAAGTATATATTAAAGAAATCTAAGATTTAGTTGATATTGCTATCTTTTTTTTCCAGTTGGTATCCAAAATTAGGCCACTTAACCAAGATGATATTTAACCTTATTGCTTGTGTATCTCTGTTGTGAGATAACAAAATTGTCATGGAAATTTTTAATTTCATCCCCTTGACTCTATTTTCCCTTTTTATTTTTCCTTTGCAGTTTCAGAATTAATATACTCTAATGTGTTTATTTTAATCATCAGCTGTTTCACACAACTTATCTTCTTGGAATATGGGAAATGTGGAATGGGATATGCCATTTTCAATGTGAAATAGTTGACTGGTAATGTGTTTTAGGGTGTTTATCTGACTTAGAAGACTCAAGCTCATGTTTGACTTTCATTTTAAGAATGTATTTATACAACTTTTAAGTGAGGCAATGTCCATCACAGAGTTTAGAGGATACAGAGTTATTTTTAAAGTACTTGTGAAATAAAATTAAAACAACAAACGAACATAACACAAAACACTACAGATTACCTAATATACAAGAAGAATTAGAGGATGGGATAAGGAGGTATAAAAAGACAGTGTAATGTTTTAATTTCTTTTGATGTATTCAGGAGAATCTTTTGCTGACTGTGGTTTTCATCAGTGCTCACCCCAGAGTTAGATTAACCATAGGTGCTGCAGTCACAGTAGCAGGCCAAGTCTTCTACACTACAGATAATAAGTTACAAGAGCCTCTGCATATGGATAATGGAAAAGGTTTGAGTGGTTCAGTGAGGTGAAAAAAAGGCAATGCAAATGGGTTCTTCTACTTACAGATTTTAGGGTTCATTTCTAAAGATTCCACCCTAACAAACTGGTTGCATTTCAAAACTCAGTAAATCTTAGAGCTCTGTTAGTACACTGCATCTGTTCTTGGTACAATGGTTTATTTTAAAGCATTTGAACTCTGCCTGTCAAGTAAATTACATACCCAGGAAATACAGCCAACAAGCACATTGCATGGAATACAATCTGAGCAGCTTTGAATTTTAAGCACTGTGATATGCAGTATATCAGAAACTGTAACGAAAAATGTCCTTATCCTGGTGAAATGTTGACATTCCTGGCTACTCTGGTTCTAGCTTGTCCTCTAACTCTGAAGTCATTGGAGGGAAGAGGTTCCTATTTTTTTGGGATCTCTTCTCGTTCTTTCTTGGCATGTTAGTCTTCATATTGTTGAGGGTGTTTTTTCTTTCTTTTTTGGAAACTGGAGAAAAAAGTGCAATCTCATAGACAAAATGATGGAAAACAGTTATGCTTTTAAGACATCACACTTAAAGGCTATGTTTAAACTTATTGCTTGTTATCTCTGTTGTGAGATAACAAAGCCCAGCAGCAGAGTGAATTTGAACCTCTTGATCCTTGTTTTTCAGACTATAGTAAAGGAACTGATCTGCTTTAGTATAATACTGATTCATAAAGTATTGTACTTTGCCATTCAGGGATTGCCAAAAAGCTCAGATGCTGCTTCACTGTAGTTACCATAATACTTCAGAATTTCTTAATGTTACTGAAGTAACATAAATAAGTATTTAATTTACAATATTTATTTCACTATCAGTCGTACTGTGATATGGGAAGCTAGAGTGCACAATGCAACGAGTTCTTTCAACAAGTGGCAAAGGAACAAGCAGTCAACAAACATGAAAAGGTAATTTTGGTCATACCTGTGACTTCTGCATATAATTTCACACATTGGCATGAATACCTAACTTCATTTTGATCTGTCTGCATGGTTGCTGTGTAGCAGAAGGCAAAACCATCACAAATCAAAATGAATGCTCTCTCTGGGGTTCAACTATAAACTACTATACTAAAGGCGTAAGCCTGAATGAAGTAGTCAATTAACAGAGCTTAAAGACTAGAAGATAATATGAATATTCCTAGATATTAAAAGGCTACAGAGGTATTGATACTAGAAGAGCTTGAATGCACAGGATGAAGATACTCAACTGAAGTGCTAGTAAGCAGCAACAGCTCGACCTTAAGAAAAAATGAGCATAAAAAATCCTACAGATTACATGTAATATCCTGAGCCTGTTGCTACTAGTTTCCTACCCCATTATAGAGAAGAGCAGAGTGCCAAAGAACTTTTCTTGTTCTTTTACAATAAAGATTAATGATACCCATTTAACAATATATTATAATACTGTGTTTCTTAAGCCTAGTATTCTAAAGTGGCCGAAGGGTAAGTGAGGGCTCAGGCTAATTGACAAGTTCAATTGAAGATCACTAGATTGAAGATCACAAATTATACTCAATAATGTGGTAAAATAGAAAGGCCAGGCTCCAGTTTGTCCCAAAAGATATCTAAAGATATCTGGAGATACCAAGATGCAAGGGTCTACTCAACCCGATGTTTTTCTTTTTTTAAAACAAAGCATTTTAGAGGAAGGATTTTAGGTACTTGGAGCACTTCTAGAGAAACAGAGAAGTGTTTTGTAATTGATTTCCTTTAAAGTCATACAAAAGGCATGAAATGTGAGAAAGTCTGAAACTCTCTGCTTCAGCCATTTTTGGAACAAGAGCACTCACTGTCTTTTCTCTGATATTATAGGACAGCACAAAAATCATCAGATTCCAGTAAGGCAAGTTGAGGTTTTCTCCCCACAATGGTCTATAAAAAGAGCCAGAAGAAAGGAAGAACTTGAAGAAAACCTTAGTGTTTTTCATTATAAACATATCACTGGAAATTACTTGGATTTTAAGAAGATAGGGAGATAATGGCCATTGCAGCCTTTTCAGTTTCAAAAAACTTGGTAATCTAGAAACAAAAATTTTTTTGAGAGTTCTCCAAGTAGAAGCTGTTTTTCATCTTCATCTTGGTCATCAGCCAGGAGGTGGTTGCAGGACTGATAAAGTCTGTGACCCAGGCCTCTTTACTTCTCCCCCAGTTCCCATATATGTCTGTCTATGTCGGTAAGAGCTCTTAGACTGCAGAGTAAGGACTGTTCTGGGCTAGATATCTTCCAGAGTCTTGATCGCATCAAAATCCTTTCTGCTAAGTGCAGATACTTCACTTGCTTTCAGAATGGCCATATGTATTTTTCTGCTTTCCTTTATCCATCTGTCTTAATGTCTCACTTTAGAATTAGCTCTGAAACTGCTAGAGTATCAATATGCCATTTTCTTCATCCCTTGTTTGTTTGGCATATTTTTTTTTCTTATTAGTCTTAGCTGAGTCTAAGAACTGCATGTCAAGGATCATATGGTTGATAGAATACATAACAGTCTCCTATCATTTGCTTGTATCCTTTAACAAAACAGAATTTTTCCTTCAGGTGTTGTGTTACTTTCAGGAGGCAGGAATTTGATTCAGATGAACATTAATTAAGATTAATCGTCTTTCTTTTCTCATCACTTCAGCTGAATGAAAAGATGGGGACTGATTTCCCCTCCCCCCATAAGTCCTTCTTGCTGTTTCATATAATGAAAAATGTAATATTGGTAATGAAAGGGAATATGGATGGGAAAATACTCGTGCCTGTGTTTGTGATAGCATGAAGAGTTTAATGGGGATGGAAAGCTCATTATTGATAATATTCAGCCAATTTGTATTTAATAAAAATGCTTTTTTTTCTGTAGCATAATTGTAGTTTCAATAATTTTTTTTGAGACATAAGACTGATTGAATGTTATCTATACTTACTGCTTTCAAGAAATGGTTAATTAAGAAGACAGTATGACCCTTTTATTCAAGGCTAAATTCTGCTTAGTTAAAAGGAGTTTTTTCCCACATTAATCAAGGAAAGATACAACACTAATTCATTTTGCAGGCAACAGGAGGTGGGAATTGCATCTGCTTGGACCATAATCTGACACAAGTATACCGATAAACCATACTTAAAGGAAAACTTTTAGTTCAGCATTTTATAAATTTTCTTTTTTTCTTACAAATCCCTCTCTCCTCTTGCATTTTCTTATGTAACTCAGCTGACATTGCATACTGAGAAAACCAGCTATACGAACTTTTTAATGTACCAAAAATTGTTAAGGTTTAAATGTTGTCAGAAATGTTAAATATATAAAAGTGAAGCAATACAGAGGGCAGAAAATGGGATCTTTAAAAATGAATTTTGTTTTAATTGATTTTTACTTTTCAAAGTGAATTTAGTATAGGAACCAACTCTGTTTAAGAAACTTCAGAGAATCACTGCTTTGTATTTTAAGTAGGTTGTATAGAAACCTGGATCCTGACTTTTTGCTTTAATATTTTTCTAAAGTTTATCAACTCTTTAAGACTAGATTTTTTTCCAAATAGACAAGAAAATCCACAGTAAGTATATGAGTATACAAGGGTGTGTTGGCACAGACAGGAAAGAATTTGTGGTTCCAAGGTGCATGATGCTTACACAACGCATGGAAGAGTTTAAGATGCCGCAGTTTTGGAAGGTCTTTACCCCTGGGTGAATTTAATTAGCAGGCAGAAACATTATAATAATAGGGAATACATTTAATTCCCTTTATAGCTGTCCCCACTGTCCTTTGCTATCCTCAGGCATTCACAAAACTGAAAATCTGATGAAAACCTTCTTTTATGGTTTGTCTTCAGGAAGAGTAGTTATGAATTGTTCATAACTGCTCATTAGCCTGAGCTCTTGAACTCCATTAAGATGCTTCCGTAACATATCATTAAAAAAATTAGAGAAGAAATGAGAGATTAAGGGAAAAAACTAGTAGGAATTTGAAGACATTAACATCTGTTGAGCTCAGGCTTTAGGTTATACTAAGAGGAAAAGAGAAGGCAGAATACAGTCAGAGTGCATCAAGGGATTGACAAAAGAGAAGTAGGCTGAGTACAGTATTTGGTACATGAGAAAAAAAAAAAGAGGTTCAGAAAAAAATGGTACATCTACCAAGTTGTGCAGTTTTAGAAAAGCAATGACACAAGAGGAACAAAGTAGAACAGAGAGAAGTAATGAACTAAGCTTATAGTGATTTCAGCCCAGTACTTAAATGCTGTCACAAGAAGTTTTGCATAGACAAATATTTGGGGTTTGTGGTTTTTTTTCCTTGCAGGGGTTAGTGTTATGGTATGTGTGTTTTTGCTTTGAGGTTTTTGGTTAGATTTTTACTTATTTTATTATTTGACCTTAGGCATGAAATTATTAAAGTTAATAGGATCTTAAACTGTAATATTATTTTTAGAAACTCTGCAGTTTTGTATACGTGTGTCTTTGCATTTCAACCGTAGTACTGAACCTTTGCAAGGTTTTTGATCTTATTCTATAGAAAAGTGGTATGTTAAGGAATCAACTAGTGGGATGTAGAATGTGAAGGCTGCCTATTTTAGGTTGGATATTTGTGTTAGAAATATGCTATTCTTAGATTTGGAATTAATATTCATATTTGCTTCATGAAGTAGCTTGACACCTGTGAAGTGCAGAGTCTGGACTTCCTTTATTCTTATATGTTCTTTAACTAAGAAACTATTTGAAAAGGTATTTTAATTTCCTGTAAGTCAAATAGTGACAAGTTCAAGATTTATTTGGGATTAATTTAAAACATAGATTGCAATTTTGAACTTATAATGAAAAGCCAGACTGCCTAATTCTTATTGCCAAAACAGTCACCATTCAACATGACTTTGCAGAGATCTAATAGTGGTGGATATACTAGTTCATAATCAATGCATTTTATCAAACATAAGAAAGATTTTCTAAATACTTACATTTAAATCCTGCCTTTGTGGGTTGATCAGTGCTTTCACATTCTGTTTATCTATATCTTGACAAGACCCATACACCCACAGTCCCACTGGGATTTCTTTTCTGCCCACTCAAGTGTGTGACATCAGTCTCTGCTCACTTGGAGAATTTCCACTAGTCCTCTTTTGGGAACTTCTGGAAGGACTTGACCTCAAGAAGTTGGAGACCTTGACCTTAATTTCAGCTTCATCATCAGCTGTAAAATTGCACTTTGATGTGGTGGTTTAGGGATCTAAACGGTGGTGGTTTCTTTAGTCCTGTGTCACTCCAGTAGGAGCTGTGAGAGAGACACTGGAGACTCTAGGACAGGTGTAATGTGACAGAGGCAATATCAGGCAGGAGAAGACAAAGGTCAAAACTTTGCATGGAGAGAAAGAGGTCACTTTCCAAACAAGGTCATCCCATGTCCTCAGCTCCCGCGAAGGAAGTGAACGCCACCCGTGGGCTGCAAAGCAATGTGATCCCAATAAACGGGTTGGATGAGCTCTAGATCTCCCAGAGGAGTTTCATTGGAGATCAGCCCATGCCATTGGGAGGGAAACGTGCCCTGTAAGCGCATACTAGGTGTGAGACCTTGGTTTAGGCTGAAAAATATGTCAGGGAACAGACAGGAGACCCTCAGTCTCTGGAGAGGTGGCTAGAGGATGAGGAGCTCAAAGAACCCTGATGGGAGAACCTCATCCATAGGACTAATGGCCTCTTCCCTTGTCACACCAAGCATTTCGTGGGCTGGAAAAGGGGTGCTCTGGAGAGTTGCTGGTCAATGTTTGGATAAAACCTTCACCCCACATCTTTCCCAGGGCTGTTCTCAGCTCTGGTGCCCTTGGAAAGGCAGATCTGCCAGGTGGGTGTCATCAGCATTTCAGGACAGAGCAGGCAGCAGGGACAACAAGCAGTGCCCTGGTGAGCATTCCGGGCCCTTCAGTCCCAGCCTGGCCCAGTGCATGACAGTCCCAGTGTCCACAAGAGTGGCTTTACATCCCCATACCAAAGTGCTGAATTTTCCTACTGATTTCTACTATTAATTGCTACTACTAATTGCATAAATACAAAGCATACAAAACAAGTATGTTTTTAAAATGAAAATAGGGCACCCCCAGTATTTTTCTTCAACTTTGTATAGTAATCAAGATATTACTGATAGCTATTTGTGTAATAGTAAGTAATATGCCTTCTAATGTTATTAATCATCTGACTTCTAACATATTAAAGAGCAAGTTAAATTTGACCATATATCAATGTGCTTATATTGGTGAGTGCTACAGTAAGAAAAATGCACATAGAAATGTTGCTTTTTTTTCAGTGCTGTTCCCTATCTGACTGTCTGTAGGAAATGCTTAATACTCTCCTGAGACTTAGAGAATACAAGTGAGAAAGCTAGAGAAATAATTGCTATTGCACCAGAACGCTGCATGAAAGACTAAAGGAAGGTGGGAAAGTGTAACATGGTTTAAAAAATGGATTTAGAAAGCATGATTTCATGACAGCACCGTGATTACTGAGAAATGTACTGCTAACAAATTAATTCACTTTTCTAGGCTGTTTTGAAGGATGATTATAGATTTGATATTTAGTACTTCCAATTTCTCATATAAAAAGATAAGGTGAGGAAGAGGCCAAAAATTTAAAAAAAATAAATAAAAAGAAAAAAGAGCAGCAAACATGCATATATTTTTTGCACTGTTTCAGTGTCATCTTTGCACTTCTTTTCATTGCCATTGTGACTATTGACAACAAGACTTATCCAAGCATTTAACATCTGTAGTTGAATTTTTCCTGCAATTATATTTTGTTCAAGACTTTAGAGGTATAACCCCTGTCCTGATAATCTTATTTTTGCTTTGATTCTCTCCAGTTACATATCTAGTCCACTCTTCAATTGATTGACATCTGTATTTCATTGGTTGAATAGATAATTAGGTGATATAAAATGCAGATTGGCCACAAAATGATCTGTGTGTGAGTGGTATTTAGCCACAGAATTTAAGGGCTGCTTGGTATGTTGAGAACACTGAGATGTGTACTGCTGTGTTAAAATTAGGTAAGCTTATCTAGGTCATGATTGTGCATTTAAATCTGACAGAAAGCTTTAATTGATAGTGCCCTTTCTGAACCGAGGTGTTAGCCATAATAACAGGCGATTGTGATGTGGCTTGTCCTCTATAATACATTTTCTCCTTTCCTACAAGGTACGTCTGGGACTACAGTAATTCTACTTTAGAAGAATTTTTGAGTGCAGCAATAATCAGCAGAAGTTTCAGAGGGTGTCACTGAGAGGGTTTCCTGTGTGTTCAACAAATATGAGACAGATTGAAAACTAAGAAGGCAATGTTGATGAGATGGCACGAAATGGAACTGTGCTTACATGATTCACTTCTTAAGAAGTGAACAGTGAAAGGATACAGGTACCCTTCTCTTAAAATACTTATAGTATTACTTTGTCCCTTAGTAAACCAATATGTTTGTGTTTTGCCTTTCTTGTCACCTGGCAGCTCTCCAAGTGGTCTGGAGAATACAGTTTTCCAACCCATTGTAGTTGAAGAAAATTCTGTGATTGTACATCCATGTGTTTTGCTACTTTCTGTTTTGAACTAACATCACTAAAAAAAAAAAAAAAAATTAAAAATTATTCTAGGCTTTTTAAGAAGAATTTTATTGAAATCAAATTTTATTGAAATCAAATAAGAAAACTAAACCAAAATTATACTGAGAGCAAAGTAATATCTTAAATTAGTATTTTTTTCTCAGATAGCAATGGGGTTTTCAGTTTTCTAGACATCTGACTTCAATCTTTAATTTGCTGAAGGCCTTTCTTTGCACAAAATTGCATTTGAACAGAAAAATATACCTGCATTCAAATAAAACTGGGTATTGTCATCAAATTCTGTGAATCCCATGAAAATTCTGCATTACTTCTGGCTTAAAAGTGTTTGTACAAATAAAGAATTTAAGTGTTATTATAGGTGAAATTGGGCAGAATCAATATTTTCCACGATCAAGGTGCTTCAGTTCTTTCTGTGAAGCATCTTTGTAAAATCCAGTTTGATGTGCACTAATTATATTCGTTTTGAAACTCAAATTTAACAAAATTTTTCTATGATGTGTCGGATGAATAGATTTCATCTGTGCTGCATAAATGTGCAAACCAAACTCAGCTATCTTAACACTGACATAAGTTAATGCTACAAGTAGTGAACAATGTTGTTCATGTGGACTTGGGAGCCTAAAGCTAAAGCTACTTGAAATTAAATAAATACATAAAATAAATGTAGAGTCACATATATGTACGTGTGTAAAATTCTAAGACTCTTCTCCTAGGAACAAATAAATTAAATTTTTCAACAGCTAGTCTTTAAGACTTCTAGGCTTTTTATTCAATAAGGATAGGTAGCTTTGCTGCATGAGGAATTATTCTGAATTTCTTGGTAGTAAAACAGAAATAGTTAAAGCTCTTGCTCTTAATTTTAGAAATTGCTGTGGAATAATGGATTAATTAGTGAGTTGGATAGGAAGATGCATATGTACAAGACAGCACTGAAGCAAAGTTAGGGCTAAGCATAACTTGAGACAGGGGAAAAAGGGAATACTACTCATTTAGAGCAATAAGTTCTTGGGATGAAGGACAAGAGAAAGAAGAAGATGGATGACTTTTTTGAATCTAGATGCTGTTATCAGGAGATTTATCCCATTCTTGGTTATACCATTCATCAGTGTCAAGCTGGAGACTAGTGGTGCTTATTGCTAACCATTATTGATCAGTGGAACTGACAACACATTTATAACTGGACATGATTGCATGGCTCCAGACAAATGAAAATATCACACCTCTCCTTCCCCCTTGTCTCCCAGTCAGGAAGTCATCTTTGCATTCTGCAGTAAGTCTGATGAAACAGTAAACTCAACCTTGGTTTAGTACAAGATAGCCTTTTAAAACAAAATAAAATTATGTAAACTAAATTGCTGTATGCCTAGTAAATTCACAGTTGTTTACTTCCTAGTAACAAGACAACTTAACTCTTCCAATAAATCATAAAAGAGAAATAATTTCAGTGATTCTTTCAAAACCTTGTTTCTGGACACAGCTACTGACACTGACCAGCAGAAAAATCACAGAAACTCCAATGTACATTAAAGTTGTCTGCTCTTTTCACAAACACACATACATACACACACAAAAAAAAAAAAGAAAAAAAAAAAAAAGAAGAGATATAGGCCATAGAGACATAAAAAAGAATTATTTTTCTGGTAGTCTTGGTCCTTGTTATGTCTTTAATGGCAAAAACTGTTCCCCAACATACAGACAGAAAACTGAGCAATTTCAACATCAAGTCTTGGAGTAGCATTTTTTTCTTTGTGATGTGAGCTCTGATGGACATAGGTAATAAGTAAGTGAGTTTGGAGACTGGTTTCTGTTGAGATGTTTATTTCAGATATTGTTGATAACATTCTGTGTTGTTCTGGAGACCCATCTCAGTCTATTCAGGCTAAGCAGTGTGGATACTTTATGGTGTCCACAAGGACATTTGAATCTCTCCTGTGAAAAGGCTCTGAATTAGTTATCCACCTCTGTGTGTGTAAGTAGGTTAAGTTGTTTCCAAAGTATATTCCCATGTACAAGTTTAGAGCGAATGCTTTGTCTGTCATTCTGCTGGCAAAATATATAAACCTAACTCCTTCTGGACTTTTGAACAACTAGTCTTAACAGAATGGCACATCTTTCCCTCAGAAATAAAAGCATATCTGTACTAGTTTAACACATTCAATACTTGTTCTCATGTTTTCCCAGTTCTCCAACAGGAATTCAACTTTTCAGATCATCTAATATTTCTCTAGCCACGCTGTTTATTTTAATATTAGACATGCTCTACGTGCTACATGTACATGTCTTGGCTTTCTACTTTTCTCTTTTGTTTGTTTTGTTTGGGTTTTTTTTGGTTGGTTGGTTGGGTTTTTTTGGTAGTAGCTAAATAGCTATGCATATTGCTGTTCATGTCCTCTTCAGCCTGCCTTCAGTAAGAGCAGAAGTCTTGTCCCAGCTACTGTTGAACTGCTTCACCAATCTTAAGAGTTCTAATACGAACTGCAAGACCAAAATCTGATGCTTTCCTCTTAAATGTACAGGTTATTATTCTGTACTCAGCTGTTGAACATAGTTATTTGTATTAATTGATTTATCTAACAAATCTGTTTGTCACTTCTTCATGGAGTGTTTGGAAGTGAGACACCTGAAATCAAGGCTCTGTATGCAAGGACCCAGAATATTTCTGTGTATACTAAGTATATCAGTTCCCTTTCTGGTGCCTGCTTTCACATATTCCTCCCACCTGCAATCAGACTTTAGTAAAATATAAATCAATTATTTGGTGATGAATCTCTTTGTGGATTAAATGGAAGCAACAAAATTCCCTGTTTCACAGTTCTTTTTTTGTATCTCAGTGCTTCCAGATTCCTGAGCAGAATTTAGGGACCTGAGTGTGGTTTGGTCTCTCAACTGGAGAATGCAGAACCAAAAGTTCAGGTTGGAATACTGGCAGCTGAGGATCAAAGTAAAACAATTTTTTTTAGCTGGGTTTTGTTCTTTGCCATTCTGAGATCAAGTTTGTGTTCTGCTTAAGGCAACAAGAATTCAAAGTGTAAGACAGGCAACGAGGATACGGCATAGCACATTCTAGATAAACTTACAATAGCAATACCTCTGGCAGATGTAGAAGTGAAGCTCTGTCAACTCAGATAGAAGCACAACTGAGTGAAATGGAAAAGAACATATGTGATTTGACAGTATGAAAAATCCTAAAAGTTTTTTAGTCTCTGTGGCATAAACTTGATTTTTTGTTCTTCAGCATTGTTTTTTCCCTGTTAAGAAGAAATATTTGGATTTTTTTTGTTTGTGGGGGCTTTTTTGTTTTTGGTTTTTGTGGGGGATTCTTTTTGAGGGTTTTTTTGTATTTTTGTTGGTTTTGGGGCGGCTTTTTGTTTGTTTGCTTGGGGTTTTTTTGTGGGTTTTTTTGGTTGTTTGTTTGGGGGTTTTTTTTGGTTATATAATTCTTGTTTCCAAGAAGTTTTTTGATCATGAGAGCAGAACACCATCTCTCATTGTTGGTTGGAAAGGGTCACAGTAAAACTCATGACTTTGAAGTTTACACCATACTACTGAGAATGAATTCTGAGCATATTTAGTTTTATACCAGAGTATCACTGAACTAATGAACGACTCAGCAGTAAGGCAATAATGTGACAGAATAATAAAGTCTGTGCCTTGGAAATATTGCTCCCATTGTCTTTAGTGTGTTTAGGATCTCCATCAGAGTTAATAACCAGGCAGCTCTGACAGCTCCCAGGTCTTGAGGAAGTCGTGGAGTTGAGACATGTTTGACCTTGAATAATCTCATCCTGTGCTAATAACAGAATAGAATTCAAACATTCATAGAGGACTTCTCAGGGAATTTTTTGTTTGTTTTACTCCTCTTTCTAAAGAACTTCCAGATAAATCTTCAAAACCTCCTGTAGTTTTTGTATGTGCTTTCAGAATAGTGATTTTCACAGATATATTTGGCACTGAAGAGGGCTTAAGTCTGCAGCAGTCGCTAGGAGTTCTTTAGACTGTGGTGCAACTGAACAAGAGAAATATTCATGCCTATGATCACTGTAGTCCATGCATACCACCTTACTTATGTATTAGAGGCAATATTTATAGTGTCCGCTTATTTTTGTCATTGCTAGTCATTGTATTTGATTTACCACAATCAATTTTGTTCGCTACCATAACATGTTTTGTATAGAGTAGTATTAAATAACTGGGTTAGTCAGAGCATCTTATGTCAGAGATCAGATTTTAAATCTTGTTTTATTTCTGCCTTCTGCTGTGGTAAATAGTACTCTGAAGACTATCAGTGTGCAATTGATAAAAAACTTAACCCTTAGCTACCTGGATTCTTGTTCCTCTTTCAAAATAGACGGTTTTCAGCTTGGACTGTCTCTCTATGCTCCTTTATGATACATAATCCTAGATTATGAAAACAAGAATGATCAGCTTGCTGCTCTGATGGCCTAATTGATAGCATAAAAGGAAGAAAACAAAGTATGTGGTCATATCCTTAAAATGCTTTCGGTTATTCTGCTTCACAGAAATTGATGTTTAAACCCTCTTTAAAAGAGGGTTTGCTGAGAAATGAGGAGGTTGGAAAGTGACTTGGGTAACAATCAATTTATTTAATGATCAGATAACTTGGAAATTCAGTCTTCAAGCAGGCTCTCAAATAATGATAAGTAACAGGAATAAACTGGAGATCTAGTAGCATGCCTTAAGAAACCTGGTTTCAATCTAATCTTTAAAAATTTAGTTTTGCTTGTTTTCTGTTTGTCAGCTGCCCCCCTTCCCAAATCAATATTGTTAAAATCATATTTCTAATTTCTTTTAAGTTACAAGAAACCCCTGTTTTCATCTCATGGGGAAATTTTCCAGGTTAACTTTGTTAGATTACCTCTGAAGTATTCTGGATGATAGTTCTAGGTAGCTAAGGGTCAGTTCCCTTTCCAGACAGTGGTGCTACAGTGCCAGAAAACAGTGGCAGGGACTATGCAATTATCTGAATTGCTTTACTGTACAAGAATCTCAAAAGTACCCTCTCATGACTGGAGAGGTACAGATATACTTTTGAAGTTTCTTTCTAGCAACAGTGATGAATTATCTCCAGAAGCAGATATTACATCTAAATGGCACTTGAACTGTAACTCCCTCAAACTATTTAGTCTTTTTTTTTTTCCCTTGTGCTCTAATTTAATTGTGGGGTTTTTTTGTTTTTGTTTTAGTTTTTTTTCCCTTCTTAGGTTTCTTCTTGGGTCAGGTAGCTCAGTCTGTCAGCAGTTAGTCAGTAAAAATTGTATGAATCAGGATCTTACTAACTCTTATTACCAATCACTTGCTTCAGTACTTGATTACTATTATGTCTGAAAAGATCTTGTTTTATAATTTGGAAAAAATTACTAAATCTTGTCTAAACCTGTTATATGTAACTCACAGCTATATTAATGGCTTGATGCATACCTTCTAGCATAAAATATTTGTTCCTGGAAGTTTACTGATAAGCTGCTTGGCTGATAAGTGGCTGCAGAAGGAAAACAAAACATTGTTAACCCATTCAGATTCATAGATTTGACTTACTCAGTTAATCCTCTTAGGCTCCCTCTACACTCATAAATAGAAAGGTTCTCAAAAGATGATTCGCTGATGGATCACAACTTGGATTTTCTGAACTACCCTTGCAGAAACCCACCATCCTTACTTATAAAGGCTACAGGATCAATTTCAATTTGTGAGAATATCTGTGTGAGTCACCTGTGTAGTGTAAGTCCTTCAACTTAATTCAGACTGAGAAAGCCAGAGAGGCAAAGAGAAAGAAGTGGAGAGGAAGGTAATGATACACAGTATAATAAACAGACTGTTTGTGGTTTTGAGATGGAAACCACTTTTTTTGGGCAGGTAGGGTGAGTTTTTGTTGAGTGGTTTTTTTTGTGATATTTGTGACGTTAATATTTCAGAACTGGTTTATAACAGAAAATACTCATCAATAACATTAAAAATCTTACTTTTTTTCTCCAGAAGATTTTTTTTACTTTATGTAACTAAAATAAATTGTGCTGATTTCTCCTAGCTTAAAAAAACCCCAAAACAACATTAGAAATAGCAAATTTTTAAGGTCTAGTAAAATGTAGTTTGAAAACTTATTTGACCTGTCAGTCTCTGTAAGAGTTTGTAGATCAAGATTCACCATGGTATTTTCTGGTCTTCCTGAGTATTGTATCTCCCTTAAGAGGAGAAAATGACTTCCTCAGCAACTTTCTGCATGACACCTAGAAGAGGACCAGCCCATTGGGTGGTGCAGATAACAAGCAAAATTGTCTTCACAGTAAAGTGGGTTAATATGGAAAATGTAAAAAATCTTGAAAAATTAAAACAATCCTAAAGAACAAATGATATATTTGAACATTGCCACTTCCTTAAATCTGCAAGTTAAAAATAAGTATCCTAACTGGGATTTTCTCTCTTTATAAAAATAGACTCAAACTTTGTGCTTTAATCACTCTAAATCAGATTTTTTAAAAAATGTCCTTTTTTAAATGCCAGAAATTGCTGTTGTTCAGAGATGCAGTTTTTGTTTCCTTCACTTCCAATTCAAGCCTAAGGCCTCTTGCACTGATTGCTGTTGCCCTGAACGTCTGCAATTCCCCAGCTCCTGTTGTTTAGTGGGCAATAGGAACACGTATAGGCAGGAAAAATAATGGTCCTCCCAGTTTCTTACATGAGTCCCTTGAAACAGTTTTCCTTAATCTGTTCTCAGTACAGGTGTCTTAGACTGCAGGATCGTTCTTTAATTAGTTTTAGTATTCACTGCTTCTTCTTCTATTACCTCAAATCTTTCTCTGTACTTGATGTTTTCAATATTTTAAAAACCTGTGGGTCAAGATGACCCCACAAATCTTTTCATACCTAATTTCAGTGAAGTTCCATCTGTATTGCTTTTCCTTACTGTGTGCATTGTTATTTCTTTTCCTGTTTTCCCTCCTTTGGCCATACTGGCTTTTTAAACTTCATTTCATTGCTGTATGTTATGCATTCCACATCCTTTGGGCACACTTTAATCTCATTATACACATTTCAGTTTCTCTCTGCTGTTTCCTCTCCGCCATTTCATTACACTCGATTTCACTCAACCTGCTGAATTTTTTCCCCTAAACTCTGTTCTGAAATCCAGTATCTCCATTTCCCCTCTTTGGCTTTACTGTAGATGTAATTTTACACTTAACTAGATTAAAATTACAGTGCAAAGCACTTTACTTGTTCTGTAAACTTTGTCCCAAATACTGTCCAGAACTAAAACATTCAGCACAGTAAGAAACACATAGAAAACAAAACCACAAAAAATAATTCCATGACAAATGCATTAACCATTCAAACAGATCTAGAAATGAGGAAGAGTAAATAAAGAACTCCTTGGAAGAGCATAAAAGTATGTTCAAGAACCTGGAAAATAAAACCCAAGATGAGTGTACTGATGTAAAAAACCAAAAAAAACCCCCAAAAAACCAAAAGATACCAAGCATAAAGCAGGTAAATAATATTAATCAAATTATCAAGAACAGAGCAATAAGCCAGCTAGAACTGAATGATTATGATAAGAAAAGAAAGATGTCACTTGTCCTAGCTCACTGTCACTGTGAATAGCTGCTTTCTTCTCCCCCATCACCCAAATGATCAAGTTTTATAGAATTATCGGACTGAGAGATGGCCAAATGGGAATTGAAAATTCTGGAGAGTTCCAGGTATTTGAAATGGTAATCAACTTTTTTTCTCTGCGTTAGTTGGAGGTGGAGAAGATTGCTTTTTCACATGTCACGTAGACATGACATTAGTCAGATGTGATGTACCCTTACACACCATTGCTTTTAATATAATCTGCATTTTACAATGGAATTTATCTAATATGTTCATTTCCTTTCACACTCAGAAACATTATTAATAATTACATTCATACTACTCATACTGTCTCCCTGCATGCGTTTTTCTTGTTTTCTTAAAAAAAAAAGCAACTCTCTTTGACTAGAGCACACTAAGTTTTACTAGTGTAGAGTTTGACCATCACAAAAATTAAACAGGCATGGAGTATTGGGGATCATTAGAACATCCAGAGGAAGAAATCACTGTTATTTTCTTCAAAGAACAGAAAAATGATGAAAAATCACAATTTACTTTAACTGTCTTGAGTATTGTATGGTTGTGTTTCTTCACAAGAAAAATTAAATGGTAACAGTAAAAGGCTTATTGCTTTGCTGAAATATTTTGATTTTTTTATTCTGTTTAGAATATCACTTCAAATTCAGTTTGTTTGTCATCTATATACTTCTGTTTATCTTTGCCATTTTGATTGATTTTTTTTTCTTTCATTCAAACATTCCTTCTAAGGAAACTCATGTTAGATGTTATATAAGATTTCTTTAATATACTGCTATCTCTTCATATAAATTAAGAAATATGGTGACCTGCTTTTTCAATGGATGACTGTCCTCAACTTTTTGAGAACTAATGTCACAGCCATGACCAAGTTCTTAATTCTCTCTTTACTGTCTGAGAAATGGTGGGATGCTTGCTCTGGTGGGGGTTTTTTGGGTTTGTTTTATTTTTTTTTTCCCTGTTAGGAATGTACTAATACCTTATTTGAAATCTTGGCTTCTCCTAGTCCCTTGGTGGCTAAAATCCAATCTGTTTATGTGGGGGAGGGAACATTAAGTAGGTTTATAGAAAATTGATGGCAGTATCAAGGTTTGGAAATGGAAAACAGTGCTGACCAACCTTTTGTATTCATTAAAAGGGTAAGCCTACCTTTCTTATTTGTCATGTGACCAAATTTTACTAGAACGTGCAGATAAATTTTGATTTATATAGAAATAATTTCCTTGAATAATTGGACTTGAAGTTAACTCTTGGCTTCAAGCATATTCCCAAACCAAGCAGTATCATTTTTTAGTGGTCTGTCAATATCTGAAGCTATGTAATAGAATTACCACTATTCTGTGTAAATAGTGTTGTGTTTCATATAATTAAAAACTTTCATAGAAGTCTTAACTATTGTGCAATATTCCTATTTATGCATAGAGGAATTTGAGAGGTCTGGAATGGGACAAACCTGCAGCTGGAATACCTTGTAATCATCACAGCTCCAGCTGGACTTGGGTGGAAGTCAGGTTTTAGGAACAAGGTAGTTGGTTTTTTGTTTTTTTTTTTTCATTTCTTAACAATTAGCACTTGCAGGGAAAACAGTTATATGCTGCTATTATGGCTAGGATCAGTAATCATATTCTAAATCCTTTATCAAATTGCTGATTTTCAGAAAAAAACTTTTGCCTAAGGGGTTGCAAAACTAGAAGATCTTCAGAAATGGGAGTTGTGTTTAACTGTATTTAGTTTGGTATGGTGTGAAATAGAATATCTGTAGAGAGGAGTGGATCATGAAGGAAAATGACTAAGTGGAGTAGGAAGGACTTAAACCCCAAGGAAAATAAAATATTTTAAGCACTCACTACTTTAGAAAATAATAGAGTATGGTTTTGGTTACTTTGGGGACACTTAACACTATGGTTGCAGCCTCCCTGGAGCTCAGGGCTTTGTGGCTTTCTCAAACCTAACCCTAAGCATAACCATAACCCTAACCCTAGGCAGAGCAGTGAAACCCTCGTTTTTTGTGAGGCTGGTGCCAAAGAGAAAAGTGTGGAGGGAGCAATGTTGAGGCAGCGTCGTGCTCATCTTGGCATGCCTTTTGCAATTGCAATGTCCCTGGAGCTCAAGACTTTATGTTTTTCTGAACCCTAACCTGAGGCAGAGCATTTAAGGGAGCATCTGGCCAACGATGGTGCCACGTAGAAAGACTAGGAGGGAGCAATACTGGGCAGTGCCGTGCTCCCCTTGGCATGCTTTTTGCAGTTGCAGTGTCCCTGGACTTCTGGGATTTGTGGATTTCTGGACCCTAACCATAGGTGGACAAGCTTTCCAACTACCTTACTCATTTTTCCCACTCATATATCACTGAATTAGTAATAAAGGGACCATAGGAGGTTGTATCAAAGGACTTGATAAAAATCAAGGTACATGGCATTCACTGCCCTGTTCCTAAACACACTGCCATCCATCTCATCTTAGATAGCAATGGAGTTAGGCAGACATGATTTGCCCTTAGTAAATAGTTCTCATTGCTCCTAGTCATCTTGTCTCTTGCTTTAAGAAATAGCTTCTAGGGGAAATTGCTCCATAACCTTTCTGGGGCATAAGGCAAGGCTGAACAATGTGTATGTTTCTGAATCTTCCTTGCCCTTTTTGAAGATGGGTGACATTTCTCTTTTTTCCCAGCCATCAGGAACCTCTGATGATTACCATGATGATAGAGAACAGTCTCACAGTGTTCTCCATAAACCTCAATTCCAGAAACTTTTATATGTACAATTAAGGACAATTAAGTAATCCGTAACTCTTTCTTCCTCTACTATGGGGACAACTTCGCTCCTTCAGATTCTGCTTGAGGATGGATCATTTAGATTCTTCAGAGGATGACAGAGAGAACAAGATTTACCACTGAAAACTGAGTCAAAGAAGGCAGTAAATACCTCAGCCTTATCTCTTGTCATATAAGACTTTCTGCCCCAATGAGCAATGGGTTCACATTTGCCTTATCTTTCCTTCTGCTATTGAGGAACTTAGAAAAATCTTGCTTATTACCCTTTATCTCCATTTGCAGTTTCAGATTGATATGAGTTTTAGCTTTTTTCTTGCTGTGATCGGTCTTCTTATTCCTCTCATATAGCCTATTCCTGCCTTCACCTCCTGTATATTTCCTTTTTGTGTTTAAGGTCAAGTCAGGAGGTCCACATTCATCAATGCTAGTCTTCTTCAGTGCTTGCTTAGCTTTCTGCAAATCTAAACCTGCTCTTTTGAAGTCCAAATTTGTTGTTAATCTCACTCACTATTCTTCACATCTTAAACTTCACAGTATTTTGATCACTGATGTCAAGGCTGCGCTTGACCTTTACATCATCCAGCACTTCTTGCTGGTGAGAAATAGAAACAATTGAATATCTCTTCTAATCTGTTCACCAATCACCTGGAGCACTCACCTTTTCCCTGTAGTACAGGTTTGGGCTAAGTTGGTCCTGAGGTATCCTAACACCTGTGACCAGGTCATTCAATACAGCTGGAGCTGCAGCTGTGCAGGGAGCAGGAAGCCAGGTGCTTCCAGCCTGCCCTGCCCCAACAGCTCCCATCCTACCCTGGGATGGGCAGCAGAGCACAGATGGGCTGCAGCACGTACTGTCAGCACTGCTTGCCCTTTGTCCATGCTCTAACCAGACCCATGGATGTTCTCTGGAACTATTCTATTTCTGCTCTTACCATTTAGAGACCAGGTAATCAAGCTGAACAAAACTTTCAGAGTTTCATTAATTTATATAGTGGCATTTTAATGTGTTTAGTGTTAGTCTCACCTCTTATGTAACCTAACACTTCCTTTGCTTTCTGACTGTTTTGAGCTGAAGTTTTCACATGGTTTCCAGGGCTGCACTTGCATCTAAGTTGTTCCAGCTCATGTTGAAAGTTGTGAATGTGTATAAACCTGCTGTGCCTTAAAATCTTTCCTAGCTGAGAGTGGCTTCAGCAGTTTTGCTGTAGATGTTATGATCTTGCTTTGTCTTCTTTTTCTCAGGTTACTCTAAATACGCTATGTAAAATACATGCTTAAATGACAAGTATGTACAAGGGGGCATGCTATATACAGAAAATGGAACTTCAAGGTATGTTGGGATTGTATTTATTAGTATGCTGACTGCTTAGATGTGGAAAAAAAGATATGTGGCAGGCAGAAGGCAACCTGGCCAACAAAACTTTAATACACTGCTTTACAGCTGAGTGTCCTCCTCCTATTTCTTCTATTTCTATTAATAATACTTAATTATTAACTAATAGAATAAAAGGTACAAAAACCACTGCAAACTTTTAAAATAATGCAAGTAAAAAACATATAAAATGAATAAATAACATAAGGAACTGATATGTGTGAAAAATATAAAATATATACTCTGCCCTCTATTGGTCTGCTCCTCTCCCCCTTCTCCTTCGGCATACACAGACAAGACTTGCAGAACAAGGCAATTTCACATCAGTGTGCTCTAGGTTTTGTGCATTGTTTCCTCCCTTCTATCATTTTTATTCCTTTGCTTCACCCAGTCAGTTTTCTCTCTTGTTGACTTCTTCTTTGCTAGTACATTTTATTTAAGGAATAATTGTGTGTTTTTCAGTGCTGCCGTGATATACTTTCTTTCCAGAAATTCATGTGCTCAGTGAAGAACTGTGTTATTATCTCACTGGGCGGATAGATAAACTTGTTTCTATTTATTGAATAATGGTAAAAATAGTAAAAGCTTTATGGAAAATTGGTAAAAGTTTTAAAAGTTAGGAGAAATGTTGAAACTTAGAAAAGAAACTGAGAAATGTTATGGAAAGTGAAGGCCATGTAGTTTATGTAAAACGGTATTTCCTTTCCTGGTGAGACAATCAGCTGTGACCTCGTTGTGACTAGTCTCAGGCTAGTTCTGAACTGGGAGAGGCCTGTACTGTAATTTTAATAAGCAGTGCTGATCTCTGAATAGTATGTTGGTAGTTAAATATTAGATACTGATCATCTTCAGAGTTTGCAATGAAAATAATGAGATGTATAAAAGTAATTCTGTGCAAATGTATTGAGGCTGGACGCTTATGGAAAAGACTGAGTGAACTAAGCAATGCTGAATGTGATGGATGCTATTTTGTTGCATTATGTGCAGGCAGATGTCTGGTATGAAATTCACTGGACATGTAATTCAATAAGAAATCAATTCCTGATTGGGTATACAAATTAGAGTTCTTTGGAAAAAAAAATTTATAGGGTCTTTGAATGAATATAAGTGCAAGTGTAGAGCTGATTGGGGTCAACTGTGGCTACTCTAGGCAGATACTTAAATTCTGGTTTTTATAGACATGGGAGGTAATTTATTAATTTAGGGGTTGATTTTAGTTCCATCAACAGCCTAATCCCTGATTCTTTAAGAGACTAACTTTTAACATAATTTTTCTGCAAACATGCACATACATTGTAAATGAGTATGTGTTTTAGATTTAAAATAGAGGAGATTAGGGTAAAGGTTACCTGCTGGATATCTGCTTAGTCACTGAGGTAGAGTACAACCTGACATAGAGAGCTCCACCTTAGCTGGAATGTGTCAAGAGCTGCTGAGAGAAAGTTGAGACTAGTTCTCTGTCCCAAAAGATAATGGCAAACTTCGTGGCAGTTAGCACACTTCTGGAGAAAAGTCTTTCTGAACAGGTCTTAACAAATAATTAATAAAAAATTAATAAGTAATAAAATCTGATCCAGATACCTCAAGCTTCCCAGCCATCCATGTATGTCTGATGAATCAGCAGAGGAGGATGTTAGACTTTTGTAGTACTTACAAAAATACTTGTAGTACTTGCAGACTTTTTCTGTACTTAATTGGATTCAGATAATCCTCAGGTTTTCTACAGGGACTCAAATAACTTCTGTAGGAAGGACTGAATGTGTTATTGCATATTTATGGATATTGTAGTTAAGGAAGTTTCCACTAGCTGGGAGCTGTGGCTGTTACTAAGGAAGAAGGAAATAAACCACTCTGAGTCTGAACCCCCAAGCTACAAAGAATGAGGACTGGAACCTACTCCCCCTGTTTAGAAAGAAACAGTTTTGAGGAATGGATTAACTTAAACCAGATATGTTAATCTCTGGTTTCAGTGATTTATAGACTGTTCCCTTGAGGTTATAAATTAAAGATTACTGTTCTTCCATGTGGTCAGAATTGGTGCAAAATTGAACATGCCGTTGAGCTGATTTGTGTTGCTATTTATATACATTTCTGTGAAGTTACCTGATTTCATTTGAGTGTTCTTCTATGTAACTAACTGATAGCAGTCATATAAAATTGATATGCACTGCCTTGGTAGCTAAGGACGTGGGTTGGAAGAACTCATTTCCTTTAAAACAGTATCATAAAACACAATCTGTCTTTCTTGGTATTTTGAACTATTTCAGAACCAAGACTGACCAGAACATAAGTTATGAATTTTCTGCTGATTTTGCTGAGATAGAGAAAGTAATAAACCCAGAGAAGAGTGATTTCATCTATAAATCTGAGGAAGGGAAATTTTAAGAATTGTTCAATGTCTGAGCCGTAAGTACATAAAAATTACATTACTGTGAGGCAAACATTTTTTAAAAATAAGACCTTTAAAGCTGCCAGAATCACTGTATAATGCTGTCTTCATGCTGACAATTTCTGTTGACTTATTCTATGTGGTTCATAACATCTTTATGTATCTCATCTAAATGAGAGGACATAGAGAAGACTCATTATTCCACTGCCAACAGTATCTTATTTTTATCAGAATCTAATAATTTTGATGAAAAAAATACCTGCCTAATTTCATAGAATCACGAATATCTTGAGTTAGAAGGGACCCATAAGGATTGTCTTCTCTGCTCCTCACAGGACTATCTAAAAAACTATATGACTGAAAACATATCCAGACAAGCCTTGAACTCTGACACTCTCGGTGTCATGACTATTTCCTTGGGGACCCTATTCTAGTGACCAGTCATCCTCTGAGGGAAGAACCTTCTCTTAACATCCAGTCTGAACTTTGCCTGACACAGCTTCATACCTTTCCCATTTAATTTTTTCCTATTTTATCATTCAGCCATTGATTCCAGTTTCCTATACTTTTTTTTAAAAGAGCTTGTGTTCCTTTGCTGCTGTTGGTTTTTTTTTTTCTTCACATGTGAAGCTCCCTAAATTCTATAACTATACTAATCTCTCAATAAGTCTTTCTGAGAGGTAGGCATACTAAAAAAAACAACCCTTTTTGTGTAGTAATTTAAATATCTTGTGCAAAGTAAGGTTTTTTTCCTCCTTTTAGAAAAACATTGACTGCAGTTTTGCATTGTCTTTCAGTATTATCCCACCACTACAGAAGACAGCTATGATATCATATCCATTCCAGCTCAGTAGTTAGCCACTTTACTAGGTTGCTGTATTAGTCACACAGGTTGAATCTTTTCCTAGTGGGGTTCTGCTAATGCTCCATTCTGAAAAAAATGTGTGAGATTTTTCTTTCTCTAGGCAGAATTTAGGAGAAAATTGCAATTCCTTTGTGAGCTCCATGTTTAGCATTTTCATCCCTGTATAAGTTAGCATTTCTGTGCATCACTGATTTTATTCTCAGGGACCTAGATGTGCAACAGACAACATCCTTCTGACAGTGTGCTGGAGGCTGGATGGAAGTTATCCACACAGTGCATTCTGCCCTTCCATTTGGATGTTCTTTAAGGTAATGAGTAGTCTGGAGACCACACCAGTCCTGAGCTGCTGTAGCCTCTTTTTCCCAGAGCACACTTAGGAACCGAAAGAGAGACAGCACTAAACCAAAACTGGTAAAATATTTACAGTCTCCACTTCTGTTGAAATCCATCTGTGCAATCCATTTATGACAAGAAAATATCCCCTCCCAAGCCTTGTAGTGTATAAGCATATTTCACAAGAGTAATCCGTGTAACAGTTAAGCAAATGTATAAAAGTCTTGTGATTAAAATAAAAATGTTTAAGTATAATATGGCAGTAGTTTGCTTACTAAAGAAAGAATAAACTATATAGTGTTATGCTGGCTTTTGCAGGAAATGAATGCTTTTGAGAAACATTTGTTTTTCATAAATTGAGGGGAGAGCTCAGCTAAATTTGACTGTTTTCAGAAAATTGTTACATTTTCCTAAAAGAACATTGGTAAAAATATTATCAGTTATTCACAACATAACTGGATAATACCTGTTTCATGTTAACCCTTGCAATAAAAGTTGGAAATTTGAGAAAAATATTCTATGCCACAGAGCTGGTTTTGCCTATTGCAACAGAGTGAAGGTATTGTTACTGTAGAGGTACTGCCAGAACTGGGTCTTTGGCACTCACTGTTGCTTAGAATGATTCTTATGAAGGTTTTTGAGATAATTTACAGGAAACAATATGCTTCAATAATTCCATTTCCATCTCTTGCTCCCATACATTAAGGCTGAAACTATTCCCAGCTAGCAGTAATGTTGCAGTGTCAAATCCAAGAAACCAGCCCCCACCTGGCTACCCCCTCCTTTCAGGCAGTTATGGGAAGCCTTAAGGTCTCCCCCGAACCTCGTTTCCTCCAGGCTAAACAGCCCCAGCTCCCTCCTTCTCATCAGACTTGTGCTCCAGAGCCTTCACTAGCTCCATTGCCCTGTTCTGGAGTTGCTTCAGGATCTCAATGCCTTTCTTGTAGTGAGGGGCCCAGAACTGAACTCAGGACTCAAGGCAGGCCCTCACCAGTGCTGAGTGCGGAGGGATGGTCACTACCCTGGCCACACCATTGCTGATACAGGCCAGGATGCCATTGTTCTTCTTGGCCAGCTGGACACACACTGGCTCATGTTCAGCCACTGTCAGCCAGCACCTCCAGGCGCTTTTCCATTGGGGCAGCTCTGCCCCAGAGATCATGGGGTTGTTGCGACGCAAGTACAGGACTTGGCACTTCACCTAGTTGATCCTCAGACAATTGTTCCTGTCAGAAAGAGGGCTTCTATGACAATGACACATCATTTTTTTAATTTATGAAAGTTTTGATGCAGTGTATAGGCCAACTTAACCTTGGCGATACCTCCAAGATAGATGAACCTCAGTACTGTGCTCTATTTTACGATTTCTTATGGCAGAATTAAAGCAGTAGTTTATGCATGAGGTCCGCCTTGACAGGCAACCTGTAGAATTCACATATTTAGTCTCATTTCTAGAGTTTGTTTATTGATATCATATGGTCAATGTCAAAAAAAAATCTGATTTGTAAAGAAATTAGCTGGAACAGTTTGGAACAAATCAGGATGTTGCTGGCAACTTGCTGTTAGGAGCCTAAACAGAACTTTTGCCACCAGTTTTAAGCAGTGCAGCCTGTGATTTGTTCAACAGTGTTAAGCATGCCAGGGTTTAAAATTCTGCCCAGGCATTTTCTGACCAGGCAGGTTTTGTGCTCTTATTCATCTGTTCTCATTACAGTTGTGATATTCAAGGAATAAATATCAGTGGTATGGGGACACTTTACCTCTGGTAAATAGGTAGACTTTGGCATTTATGGGATATAACAAAGGCTATCAAGGCACTGCAGCACTGTTATAGAAGTCACAGGCATTTGTACAAGTATACTAAATGAAGGATTTGTCTTGGATCTGTCATTTTGATTGCCTCCTTCACTTACATTTGCTTTTAAAATACATGAAATTTTTTTTGAGAAGGTTTTTTTTTGAGAATACTTTTCATAGCCATATTTGCATTGAACTTTTTGATGCTTTTCTTTGTTTAAAAGAATGTAGAGCACATTCAATAAGTACAATCCTAAAGTCTATTCTTAAGTTTTATTCAGGTAAACTCAAAGACATTTCAAAATGACAAATTAAAAAAGGAACTTGTGTTGCCTAAATGATAAAAGTTTTGTATCACAGAATTTAGCAGAGTAACAGAGGTTCACTCCAAAATCAGAAACACAAGTTCTGCCCAAAAGCCAACATTAATAGTAAGAAAAGAAAGTAGACTTCTGGGCTGGATGTTTCTTATGAGAAAGAAAGAAAGAAATAAGTAATTTTAAAAGCCGTTTTCCATGGAGAGAATACGTTTTAACTAACTGGAATGATGTCTTTGGTTTTCCTACCCTTTGGGACTCTCTTATGCTCTAAGTTAAATTATGTGTATCTTCATTGAGTTACATTTCCATTATGCCAGTTTAATATCAAAGATTTGATCTCTAGAGCAACCACTGTCTAACATAGCTGGTGCACGTTTCCTTTCTTGATCCATGTATTTTATTTATAGCATCATCCTTTCCCTAGAGGATTTCAGATGCATGTTGATGTCAAATGCCTTTCCAAAAGTACCTGTCAAGAAAATAAATACTTTTGGAGTGATTGACTGGGGGAAGAAAATGTAGAGATAATAAGCAAGTCAGCAACATACATTTTTATTTTCAGACAAATTGTCTGAAATTGGTGGCTTGTTCTCCCTAGGATATTAAAAGAGATCATGAGATACAGTGAGTGGGAAAGGCAGGGTGCATATTGCTTCAAGTGATGTTCAAACTTCTAGGGTCTTGGGGAAATGCTGTAAGCAGGTAGAGTGCCCTTAATATTTTTCCTCTTCAGAAACATCTGATAACACACGAGACTTGAAACACTTTATTGGAAGATTCTTATCCAAAATCTTGTCTCAGCATTTCTGCAAGTTAAGGTATTTGAAATGCTGATAAAGGCTGATGAGGTTAATGTAAGATGAGGCCTAGAAGATATCTAGGTTAACATGAGATTACAGATTCCAGACAGCTTGTGATAAATTAAAATTCACAGAGAAAATTTCTCTTTCATTTTACCTCAGTGAAGCAGTAATAGTAAAGCAATGCTCCAAAGGAATTTCACATAGTGAACTTCAGCATAAGAAGTCCATGCCTATACATTATACCATTTAACATGTACTGCTTGGCAACAGCTTTGAAAGTCACTATTCATTACTTTACTGAATTTCATTTATATGGAGTATAAAGAACTAAAATGATGGTCCCACATATCTCCAGTGTTTGGGAATTAGCTGTGAAACACTAGGATCTGGTGGTTTCTGTCCGTGCAATTAAAAGTAACTTTCTCTATTGATCACATGCTAAAGTGAAGCAAATATTAGTTTTTCAGCAGTCTTTTTTTCCTGTTACTGTCTTAAAATGTGATCCTTTTCTTTTCATGGCAGCCTTTGATATCTTCATTAGCTATTCTCGTTGCAGTAAGGAAGATAAGCAGCCAGGTGTTAGCCATGTTCTTTGGACACTGGCAAAGTATTTTTGCAGTGGAGCAGCCTCAGGTCATAATGCCTGTAGCCCTTAAGTGGGATCATTCGTATGCAAATCTGTTGAATACTTGAAACATATATTTGATTGAAAATTGTTCTCATGTAAATTAGCTTGAGGTAAAAATTGCACTTATCACTAAAAAAAAAACAAGGGCCAGATTCTATAATTTATACTAAATTGTCTTGTGTAATTATTATAATGATGAGTAATTGCATCCGTAGCAGTACAGGCTTTGGGGAACTTGATCTTTAACAAAGTCGAAAAAAACCTAAATACATTTGATAAATATTTTATGGGAAAATTTGAATGCCATCACAGTCCTCAGAATAGCACCTATGGGATAAATTTAAAAATCCATTATTCAGACATCTCCCTTATTGATTTTCTGCATTTCAAATTGTGGTCCATCTTTTCCCCATGAAATTGTAAAGCATAATAAAATTTATAAGTTCTCATCTCCAGTAAGATGCACAAAGCTGCTTTATATTCCCAAATTTTACCATCCAGTGTTTGATGCTTTACCATATGCATTTCAAAACCAATGGTGCATGAAACAAATTCTGGCATCAGAAGGTATATTGATTGTTCTGGCTCAAGTTGATTTTAATGTTAGTTACAAGCAAGGTAGACTGATATTCCTCCTGCTGTGTTTCATGTGCTTGAGTTCCTTCTTCTCTAGACCCTTCAGCAGCTCCACTGCTCTTTGAATGTGTTTTGGAGGGTCTTTTCTGGACACACTCCAGCACTTCAATGTCTGACTTGTAGCAAAGTGCTCAAAACCAGACTGTTTGAGGTGCAGCCTCACCAGTGCTGAGGATGAAAGGAGCAGTGGTGACCAAGCCCCTCCCCCGCCTCCACACCTGAAGAAGCCCTTAGGGAGCATTAGCAGCACAGGAACATCACAAACAGGGCAGGCAAACAGGAGATGGTAGGGCAGTTGGTGCAGCAGTTGGCACAGCAGGGTGTGCAGGAAGGACCTGCAACTCTGCCAGCCAGCCTGACCAGGGAACAGTGCTCTTGATCCAGCAGAAAGTCATGGCCTCTCTAAGCTCTGCACCCACCATGGCTGA
Source organism: Phainopepla nitens (assembly GCA_013400175.1). Taxonomy (NCBI): domain Eukaryota; kingdom Metazoa; phylum Chordata; class Aves; order Passeriformes; family Bombycillidae; genus Phainopepla; species Phainopepla nitens. The sequence goes on from VXBQ01003813.1 coordinate 509,416, forward strand.
CACAGATGCCAGGAGAAAGCCTCAGTGGGAGCAAGCTGACAGCCAGGTGCCAGGCTGTGGAGTGGCCCTTGCTCCTGTGCCAGTAGGGATGGCAGCAGTAATTGGAGCTGTGGGAATTGCACCCAGGTAGAGGAACTCTTCTGTCGCTGCGGGGCTGTCGGTAGTTCAGGTCCCGCAACCTTCCAGAGAAGCGTCCTTAACAGGACATCCTGGTGGCACAGGCACGTCCAGGCAGGCACTGAGTGCTTGAGCCCTTTGGAGTGCTTGAGCCCTTTTGTGAGAGCTGCAGGGAGCCAATGCAGAGGCAAGAGGCAGAGTCTTCGTATGGGGGTTCCACAGGGATCCTTTATTCAGTCCGGCTGTGAGGAGGTCCAGGGAGGAAGAACTGGAGAAGTGTGAGGGAGCAGGGATTATACTGGGAAGGCAGGGGGTGGGGTAGAACATCATGGTGAATCAGGTGAGGGCTCAGGGGCAGATCAAGGGGGGAGGACCAATGGGGTGCAAAGTATTTACATAGTAATGCAAGGTGCCCTGGGAGGTACTTTCTGGTCACCCTAACCACAGGAGTGGTTGTCAGAGTGGTCTACCAGGGGTGAAGGCAGAGAACCCCCCTTCCAAGGCAGGGCCATAACAGCAGACCTATCTGACTCCACACTCTTCCACTTAGTGGCAAAGCTCCAGGAGGAGGTGAGTAGACTAGGAAGTAGGAAAGAGAGACAGAGAGAAAGAGACTGCTGGAATCATGCCTTGTCTGCCCTGGGACAGGCTCCACAGGCAGATGAGGTGCATGACGCAGAGGCTTCCCCTCCTCTCTCCACCCAGCTCAACACAGAGACTTAAGGCATGAGGAGAAATGACAATGTTTACACCAAGTACCTTTCTTTGTATCCTCTTCTGTAAATTCATGTAGTCTATTTTCTCCTTGTGCATTTATGAATCTTGTGGCAATATTCACCTTAAGGTACATTAATCTCCTGAAAATAAATTAAGCAAGACAAATGTAGCGAGAAAGGAAGAGGATGGTTTCAGCAATGCCAGATCACTAGTATCTGCTTCCTTGGTAAACTTTAAAGTAACAAGCACCTTTTGCTTAGTCGCCAGTTATTTCCTGCTTTGTTGACAGTTCTTCACAAGTGGAGAAATGTGCAGTGCTGCTATTTCCTCTCTGTAGCAAATTCTCTGCTGTGCATACTTGGAAGTTGCCCTGTTCCTGAATAAATGTCTTCTCTGTCCTTGTGGGCCTAAGGATTTGTATGTGATAACCATCAGCTTGAGCAATGTAGCATTTGCTTGTAACTCACAAAGATTAATTTACGAGGCTTTTTAAAAGAATTTATTGGTTGTAATTTGTCTGTGAGCAGTTTTTCATGTGTATCCTTTAGATAAAATCTGATAAATGGATCCCGTTGTGTATCTTTGTATCTTTCTTTTCCCTATTGGATCAGAATGGTTTTTTAGGAATAGAAATGGTGTTACATATGCAAACATAAATTTGAAATTCTCCTGTTACTATCACCATTTGATAAATATGGTGAATTTTCAGAGTTACTGCAGGAGGTCAGCCTGTCTTCTAGCACGAGAGAATGTATGTCTTGTCCCACGTCAGCTTTGCCCATGCTTGTTCACAGCTCAGAGCTGAAGAAAAAGTTGGACAATCCCCCAGTGAGAAGGGATCTTGGAAGGATATTTCATCTTCTGCAATTTTCTGTAGCTTTTACTGGGATGAGCGATCTTTGCAAGACAGGTTGTCCCTTCCATTTTCATTTAACAGCCTGTGTATATTATTGCAGTTTAAAAAAAAAAAAAAAAGAAGAGGTGAGAATGTTATTCTATTAAAAAAAATAATAAAAAGTCTTATAGCTTGAAGCAAGAATACTTTCCCTGGAGAAATGAGAACTTTTTACTTAAGCGAATGTTATATATATTGAGCTTGAAATTATCCAGACAGGCGATTGACTACTCAAAATAATTGCAGTCCAGTAGCACAGGCTTAATTAGGTTTTTCAACAAAATTTTGGACTGGGTGGAAGTGTGTGAGCTTTATCTACCCTCCTGTTTTACCATTTTCAAGACAACAGTCAGATTTTTTCCAAGATGAAATTACTAGATTTGAAAGACTTGGTAGTGGTACCGTGCCCTGATCACATAGCAGAGGATTCTGAAAGCATATTAAGCAATTTGTCTCCCCTCAGTCTGATCACCCTCATCTATCATTTTTTACACTAGTGAATGTATTACTTCTGAAAACTGCTTGATGCTTCTGATCCAGTTGAAAACAACTGCAATATCACTGTTCTCACAGAATATTTCTGTTTTAAGAATTCTGGACAGCCAGAAACATTCCATAGTAAGACTGTGGAAAGCTAAGATTTCTTGGTATATTAAAGATACAATGGGCTCTGCTACTCAAATTGAAATTAAAAAAAAAAAAAGGAGTTTTTTGGGTTCCCCCCATAATTAATATCTTATATATTAGTAGATGTAAATTATTATAGTTTTACTGCCTTGTATAGCTTTCCACTAATTCACAAGAGCTGTGAAACTTCTTCAAAATATCAGGAATAGTAGAGGATACCCTGCATCGTATCTTAGAAATTGAAGCTCATTGTGCCATATTACAACTTGTGGTGTAATTAATTAAACCCATTAAATATTTTGGTGTGAATAAAAGTGGTAAAATGTTTTTTAAGATGTATTCACAAAAACTTGCAGTAATTAATATACTATGGGCTTGAAATGAGAGGGAAATGGGATAGCATAAAAAAGGAGCTATCTGACAGTTCGCAAGATAGGATCCTAATTTAATGGGCAGAGTAGTGTAGTTTAACATTGAGGAAAATATTGAATAAAGAAAAGACCTCTGTGAAAAATGAGAGTAAATAAGGACATGTTCTCCTTTGAGGAAGACTGCAAGTTGCACACACACAACATGAAACGTCTAATAGTTCTGTGTCGGGTTTTTTTTCTGTCAATAACAAATTTTTGATCCTGCTGTAATTTAACCTCTTGGCATTGGTGCAGACACATTTTGTCTAAAAAAATTGCTTCTCAGGAGGAAGATTTAGAGGACATATGAGTAAGGATGGATAAAATGAAATCAAGGCAAGGAAAGTGGTAAAACCCCTCTACCTATCAAGCATCATGGAACACTGTGATCTGGAGATGTTTGGAGTTTCTGTTTTTGCCTGCATCACTTCATGTGTAAGCACTCAGCAGGGCTTTTGTTGTACTGATGTTCATTCTTGAACTTCATCAGTTCTCATAATGCTGATTCATCATTTTAGGGTTGAGGGATATGAGAATTAACTGTTATTTCTGTTTATTATAAGGTTTTATAGACCTTGATAAAGATGAGTGGGAACAAGGTGCCTCAGTATACTGCAGTACTGAGTCCTAAGATTATTTAGATGCCTAAGCGAAATTGCAGGTGCCTACAGCATTTCAGAATGGCTTAGTTCAGTAGTTTGGCAGCTAATTTAGCAAATAACTTTCTTGCAGCCTTGTTTGGAAAATAAACAAAACTGGAAGACAGTAAAACATTAGAAACACCTGGACCTTACTTCTTTGGTGAAATTAATGTGTATCTATCTACAGGAAATATGTTTCAAAATCTTCCTGTCTCTTTCCCGTCTCTAGACCATCGTAGGAGAACAAATTCTTCCGAAGTAATTACCAGTAGGTATACTAATCTGAACTCTAGAATGATCAAGAATGATCTCTAAAAGCCATAAAGATATCCTTTCTACTGGACTTGGTGTCCTATAATGCTGCTGAGCTGAACCCTCAAAAAATTACTTTCAGTTTCAGTGTTGCATTCAAAACTTGAAGATCATTTCCCTCAGCAGTGAAAGTGCATCAGGCAGATTTTTGCCAGTTACTTATTTAAAAGTCATTGTCTTTATACTTCAGATTTCTTGCTAAGTATTCTTGCTTTGTAACTGGGTCTCTTAGCTCAGGGAGTTGTTTATAATGCACCAGGCTCAGACTCAATGTATGTGTGTTAATTTACTGATGCTTTCCTGAGAAACTTGTTTTCCACCTTTCATTTCTGCATTTTTAAAATTCTACTTCATTTATCTTGTCTGTTTAGTTGGAGATAACTGTTGTTTAACCTAAAGAAATTTTATTTTGACTGGATTTGGGCTCTCACTTGGATCGTTACTGTCACCTGTTTTTGAAATGATTTAGTTTCTTTTCCTGACATTATTTTTTTCTGTCACAATGAGTCTATGATAAAATGTCATTTGGTTGAAATGCAAATGTTTCATTCGTATGTGTGAGATCTAACTAGTATCAGTATTACAGTGAGCAGAGATTAATACTTGACTGTTCTTAAAAGTACTAAACCAAAATTAAAAACAACTGTCTGGTTCAGAATATTTCCTTGCAAATAATGATGCTGTTATTATATACTTGAAGAAATTATCTGGTCCAGAATAATTCCTTGCAAATAATGATTCTATTTTTATATGTTTGAAGAAAGCAGCCATCTTCTTTACTACTTCTTCATGGGGAAATTAAAATCAAAGGAGAATGTGTATTTGATTTATGAACTATGTCTACAGCACTGGACATTTGTCTTGCATTAAATTTTTCCTTAATGCTGCCTGAGCATTAAAGATGTAGATCACTCATGCTGTGATTGCATTGAGTTCTCCAGAGAAGTGGACTCTATTTCATCAGGTACAATATTCCTTGCCCTTTTTCTCAGGGTACACATGTTCATGATAAAGATAGCGGGAGAATATTTATTAGGACTGCAAAGAACACAGGCTGCAAATTACAGCAAAGGCAGCCAGTTTGCCTGCAAAAACTCCAGTGAGGTGGCTCTGGTTTAAATTGCTCCTCTCAAGTCAGAGTGTATTCCTTGTAGCCAGGTGATAGTGCTTCTCAGACTGTATATCTTTTATATTTAACATCTTTCTGCAAGGTCAGAGACAACCCTGATAATACTGAGAACATTTGACCAAGAGTTCTTTCTCAGTTGCTGAGAGGGAACAATGTGGACTCCTGCATACACACACAAAAATTAAGTAGTAGAACTCGAAGAGTTTCAGTAAAGGTCAGAAATTATATGCCGATTTTGCCTGTTGAAAATGGGTTTTATTTTTCCATATTCCTCTTGGTAAGTGTAGGAATTGCATACAGAGTCTTCTACTTTGAAGATTATTGAATTTCTCTGCCTATCTCCCACAGAATATGCATTCAATTTTATGACTGTGGCCCTTTCTTTTGTCAATCACGGTGTAGTTTTAACAAAAAAAATATTTACCTTGTTTTGATTTTTTTTAGGAGGGCATTTTATTCACCTTAGAAAGCCTTGAATTATTAAAGCCACCCCTGATATTCTGCAACTGAATGGAACTTCTAATCCTTGTTTAAAAATATAAATTATTCATTGTAGTATTTAATTTGAAAGTTGGCCGTGTGGTTTCTATGGTTGTTTACATTGCACTCTGGTGAAATTGAAAGCACAAATGAATTCCACTAGGTTTTGTTAGAGACCTTCTGACTCAGTATATCTGAAAGTTGTCTTTTATTTCTTTAAATATATAATCCCTTTGTTTTTGGTTCCTGTATAAAAATAAAATATAGATAAAAGGAGAAAGTTACTAAGTGCCTTCAGCAGTAGCATTTCACTGAATGCTGTCTTCTATTCACACTGGCCACAGTTGGCTCTTGGATGGAAAACATCCAAGGAAAATTGATATCTGAAGTTGTACCACTGATACTTTCATATATTTTGTGTCATTGTGAGCAAGAAATAAACTGGCGTGTTCAGAACATGGTAATTTAAAGATAGTGAACAGTGTATACCATTTTTTGAAAGAAGGGTAATAATGAGATAGGGAAGAGTAATGGGCTAAGGCCACATGGACCTTGTATAATTTTATTCAGTATAAACACCCTTATCCCCCGTCTCTGGTCCATCTAGTGTCTTGTGGACATTATGCTTATAACTTTATGCTAAATTTACTGAAGAAGTAAGCAGTGTATTTTCTCTTATGTCAGTATCGAACTCTCTGGTGTTTTATAGATCAAATTGTATAGATCTAATGCCCCTTCCCCAACATGTAAAAATGAACCTGAGCTATGCCACACATGAAACAATTTCCTAGTAACTCTTAGAGCATAAGAGAGAGGGGCTAGGGAATTGTCTGAGTGAGTTCTCTGTTTTCTTGTACTTCTCAAAAACAAGAGTTAGGGAAAAATGAGCTAAAAAATCAAGGACAGAGCAAAAATAAATAATATAAAAGCATGGCATCCAAAACAGAGAATATACCTTTATGTTAGCCTCATAGAAACTGAGTCAAAAAAGCAAGTAAATTAAAGGGAATATGCTATATGAAATACCAAGATTTTTTTTCTCTGAGTCCATAAAAATTTATCATAAATTGTAATTTTTATTGTAATTTTATTGTGTATCACTTATTCTTCTTGGACTTGATGTTTTTTCATTATTATCATTATTACTTTTTCTGAGTTATATGAAATTGTTCACATCTCCACCCATGTGGTTTTTCTGATTCTCCTCCCCATCCCACTGAGATGGGGGAGTTATTGAAATGCTGCAGGGTACCTAACTGCTGTCTGGAGTTTAAGACATGTCAAATAAGTAGAATTATGAAGGAGAAAATGGCTCCATACTCGGCTAGAAACGAGCATGACACAAGAATCAACTGTGTAAGTTCCATGCAGAGTGACTGAGATATGACAGTTTTGCAGGAATCTAGGGGGAAAGTGGTCAACAGAAGCATTATTCTGTATTTAATTGTGTTCAGCTGAGATCAGAATACAGCACCCTGCTGCCCGGGTCTGTTTCCTCTGGGTTCATTCCTGCTGTGTTCTGTTGAAACGTTGCATTCCTTTTGCTTTTCTGACACAAGTTCCAATGTGTACCATTTCTGCAGTGTGAGGCTATAGCATGTTTTCTGGGAAAATGCTTAGTTTCTAATTGCTGTTTCCTTTTGATCACCCATACTCAACTACATTTGTGTTTTTCCAGAAAGTTTAATGTAGCAGCTGGCTGTTACTCCTCAAGCAGATTTACATGCCACAGTCCTGTGTGGTGCCCCCACCACAGGTTGAGAGCAACCATATGCAGTCAGTTTTTATATAACTCTGTCATTTCCCAACACATCAACGCTTGCCTTTCCTCTTTTTAAAAAAGAAGCACTTTAGTAGAAGGTTTATTCAAAATGTCACCTGAAACAATCAAAAATCTGTGACTGAGGCTTTAGTGCAGGGAAAACTCTGAGATTATGATGTGTGTCAGCATGTCTGAGAGCTCACTGAAACTGCAGGGAGTTTTTTTAATGCTTTAGTAAAACAGGGAAGAAGTAAACACCTCTTGACAAATTTCAGGAACTTAATGAATTTCTTGTGTCACTTAAGAGACATAATTTTATTAATAAATATGACATTCAATTTTATTTTTTATGAAAGGTACCTCCTTTTTACAAAATGTACCTCTCACTGTGTGCAGTTTCCCTCCACAGTCTCACTAATGATATTTACCTTTTGCAGTGTTCAAGAACTGTCAGAAAATGTCATTTTCTTCCCTACAGGATTTTTGTCAATTTTAGTGAAATACGCTTAAGTAACTTTTCATGGGGAGAAAAGATGGAGAAAAGATTTCTGTCCTCAAAGAATATGTACTGAAATGACATGACAGAAAGTTGTGAAATACAAACTTCAGTGTTAGAACAGGAAGTGGAAGTGTTTGGGCTTTTTTTTGTTTTCCCTGAGCATTCTGGATGATAAGTCTTGGGTCTGTCAAATATCATGGATGACTTCTGCATATGTAGGAAGATTTTTCCTTTATTTTTTGTTCAATATCTTTTCATAAAAACATAGAATCATTTAGGTTGAAAGTGACCTTTAAGATCATCAAGCCTAACCATTTTCCTGACCTCCTTTACCACAAAGTCAATATCCCATAGTCTCCAGGAGCTTTTCTGCACTGACTGTAGAACACTTACTGTAACATTGTAATATAAGTTTATGTTGCCAGATTTGTAGTCTATGTATTTGGGTTGGTGTTTGATCTTTTCTCTCCCTGCCCCACATATCTCTGATTCCAGTGCACGTAATACATTATTGCCCATGGTTTTCTGCCATGTCCAAAGGAACCACAGTGATTATTTCTGGATCTTCTTCTAGTTGCCCCTTATAGTTGATCATCTCATTCTCTGTAGTTTTCAGCATCTGGCTAGAGCATGTCAAACAGGCAGCTTTGCTACCCTAAAGTACTGCCATTTGAATGCTTAACTTCCTGCTCTCTGAATCATTTGTGTAAAACAGAGCAAGGAATCCTGTTTTTCCCTATACTTATAACCAATATTAGGTTCTCTATGGAAAAGCTAAAGCAATATCAAAAAACAACTCTTACATTGAATAATTTTCCGATCTTCTAACACTGCCATGCCCATGGCCTCGGCGTAAATAGCATTTCCAATCTTATAATAAAACACTTTCTAAAGCATGCTATTAATACTTATTGAATCAAAAGAAGATTTGAACAGTGAATGTGCTGTGAATGCTTTAAATTCTGAAAGCAAGGATAGTTACGTGGATTTTCTGTTTCCAGACTATACCTTCTGGAACAGTTTCTATTCAAAGGATATCATACATAGTCTCTAAGGACTTGGCTTATGGCTGAGCTTTCAGGAAACAAACCTCAGAAAATAAGAAGATCAACAGCTTTGATTCAGACAAATCATTATCTAGCCTGTATCCTTTGGCTAATAGCAGATACCTAGAGAACAAGCATTTAATGATACTGCCCTAAATCACTCTCCCAACACCTAGTGATTTGTAGCTCAACTATTATGGAACCAAAGGTAGTTTCTTCCTCTTTAAGAGACTGTGCTTTGTCTGCCTCTTGGGTTGTTTTTGAGCCCCTGTAGTCCTCTAGCCTCAGTAATATCCTTTGGTTGAGGCTGCAAATGCAAGCAGTGAGTGGGCTAGTCTAAGCATAGGCTCAAGCATATGTGCAGTCATATGACAAACTGTAATTTTTTGTGAAACTCCTGCCTCCTTGCGTGGTAGCAAATCCATCTGTGACTAAAACTCATCAGTTATATGATTACAACTTAATGATATATTCTGCCTTGGATTAGAATCTTAGGTCTTGCACACTTAACTGGCACGGTTATTGATCACAGCTATACAAACATTTTTGGTAACACCTTTCAGCAGGGAAAAAAGTGTGTTATTTAGGCTGATGTATTAGCCTATTGGCTTTGATACAGATTTTCATCAAGAAGACTTTTGAGGCCCACAGTGAGTGGTGAAGAGAGATGGTGGGGGTGATTTACCAAAAAATTTTTGGGATACTTATTTATTTACTTATTATTTTATGTTTTGAAGGCGAACAAATCAGTATAGTTCCATTATGCTGTGAAAGGAAAGCAGATTCTGAGTATCTCGTAGCTGCTGTAGGACTGATTATTTTTATTTGACTGCATGATTGCAACACTTTTGAGTTATCTCCTTCACTGTATGCTTCAAACAAGGCGTATTTGAAATGCTTATTTCATTGTCAGAGTCATGCCCCTCCTCTCTGTGCTTTGCAGCACAAGCACAGTTGAGAAAGACCCTGGTGCTTCTTCATTTTCCCTTTTGATCCAAAAAGAGATAATATTAATAAGACTAAAACAGTACATGAAGAATATTTATCCTTCTTTGTTTAATAGATACGTCATACCTGCTACTCATTTTTGTATATCTCAGAGGATTGCTTAGTGTGTTCTGGAGTTCTTTCAGTAATGATACATTTAGGGGGACAGAGGAATCCTCCATCTGTGGGAAAGGACCTATCCAGTAATAAAGAATCAGTATTTTTTGCCTTTGTGAAATAGGAAGACTGAAGAATAAAAGGATAGAAAAATATTAATCAGGCCCTGAAGGCTAGGGGGAAAGGTCATTTTTGGGTTACATCTAGTAGATAGAAAGTGGTTATGATCAATTTAATACTGCAGAGAAGAACCGTATTTTTATTACAGAGAAATATAATCAGCAAAACAAACATAACTAATGAGCGAGGAGAATGCTTTGATTTAGAATGCCAACAAGAAACTAGAGTTATGAGTCCAAAATAAAGCAAGAATTGTACATGCTGAGCCCCAAAAACATAAAGACTGAAGCCAGGTTTCTGGAATGCTTCTGAAAGTGACTCATTTTTTTGTAGTAGCTATTATAAATTAGAGGAAGAAGAGAAAGCATCATTTACTTGTGTTTTGTCTGATTCTGATACACTCTTGAATTATGGTTCAAAAGAATAGAGGAAAATTTTAAGAAACCCCTGTTTTACATAGCAGCATATGTACTTGAGGCGAACAGAAAGCACTTACAGTCCTGAGAGGATTAGTGCCATCCTGCCTTGGGCATCAAGCAGAGACCTGGGGCTATCAACACCCCTACACAGCTGTTGAGGACCCCGTGTGGTGCAGGCAGCAGGGGCTGAGCTCTGGGTGAGACCCCGAGGGGCTGAGAGGCCGTAGCCTGGTGCTGCCCCTTTGCACGACAGGGACCTGGAGACCGCACAGGTGACCGGACACTCAGGGACACAGCAGGAGCCAGAGACCCCAGACTTTGGCACCCCTAGACTGTGAGGGTACAAAAGCCCGGTTTGCTTTGTTCAGAGCCCCTCCTTGGAGGTACCAGCTCAAGCTATCATTCTATTAATTAGTCATTTGCCCAAGTTTCAAGTTTTCTTAAGGAACTGGACATCTGAGGCTCTGCAATGGAAAACCTAGGATTGAGCCAGTAAGGCCCCCTGGTGTGACTCTGTGGGTGTGGGATGTGTTGCTGCGGAGGGACTTCCATCCCATCTCAGATGGTATCAGAGTGACTACCAGAGTGCATCCGGGATGACTCGGCAGGGAAGTTACCTTGGCATGACAAAGAAACACCAGTCAAGGCTCTGAAAGTCCTACTGGCCCATTTTTAAGGGTAAGTTTATAAAGCATTTCAAGGGCACAGCCATGTAAGAGTGATTTGAGATTCTCTTGACCATGCTGTTTCAAGACCAGGTGTACATTCATGACTTTGGTTACTATAACAATAATTACTGGCCTCAAACTCCTGTTGAAGTGTAAAAGACATCCACAGATGATAAAAAAACTCTCACTATGGCCTGCCTTTCTTTCAGCTGGTTTAATGGCATAACTTCTGCTTCAGAACTGTGGCTTCTGTAACTCTCATGTTACACTGGAGAAGATACTTTGCTATGGCATTTCAAAATCAATAGCAGCATGTCAGATTGTGCTTGAAAGAGACAGTATGTGTTTGTACTTGATGTGAGAAGGAAATTGGAGCTGGTGTCAAGGTGCTTCATAGCAAGAAAACATGAAACAATAATTTCTGAAGGATTTGCATTAACTTACAGTTCTATATACCTTGTTCTATTTTGCTAGTATGTCAAAATATGTAAAAACTGATGTAAAATTTTGCGACAAAAATCACCCTTAGAATGTCTAACTTAGTAAATACAAGTTCAAAGTTGATTCTTTATGTGTGTCAGGTTTGGAATTGTCTTCAATTCTGTGCTGACTTCCAGTAACATTTACACACTTCCTCTATGAAGAGATTCTATTTCAGCAGTATGTGAGGCAAACTGAGTAATTTCATTAATTTTTTTTTTTCTTAGAATTCAGGTCTTCAGGTTGTTTTCTCTCTTACCAAATTCAGCAAGGATCTGAGGCTGATGCTGCCTCACAGTTCCATCGATCAACGTTGCTAGTGATAGCAGATTCTACAATCAGAACCCGGTTGAGGATGCTGTTTGTGAGATGATAGGAAGAACGGAGTCCTTGCATTGCCAGCTATAGTTATAGCTAGTTTATTGTTTAATAAGGAAAGCAGATACGTCTCCAGATCTCATGGAATACAGATGTTGTATATAAAATGTTCATGGAATGGCATTGTTTTTGAAACTTGTTAGAAACCATCTCAAACACATTTGATTAACTGCTTAACCATAAAGGTATAAATTTTGGTATAGTGGAAATTTACTGTGGGTGTAGAGTTTCAATGGTTTTCTGTGAGAACATTTCTGAAATGCATTGTGGAATCTGGTTGCATCCTAAAAAACATAATAAAGTATGTTAAGTACAAATCTGAAGTTTTTTATGTAGGCTGCATGGTTTTTTGTCACAGTTAATTTTTTAAAACAGAATTTAGGGTTTTTGTCTTGGACTCGAATAAAAACAGAGTATATGTAAAATATTTGTTTTAATGCTTTAAAAGCTCAAAGTTTGATGACTACAATCATATTGGGGGTTTTGCTTGATTTTTATGGTCTTTTTACAGCCAGAACTCTGGTTCTGTAATGCATTCTTCATAGTTGTGTTAAAATGATGTTTTAGCAGATTCAAATTAATTTTAAAATTAGTTTATCTTTTATATCTATGCAAATATTATACTATATCAACTATACTTTATACTTTTATTCTTGCCTCCAGGTTTGATTTTTTTTGTGGCTTTTTCCCATTTATAGAGACCACGAAGTAAACACTAAATGAAATGTAAACAGAAGTCTCCAAGGATTTTGTATTATGTTAAGCTGTGATGTTGACTTTGTCACCAAAGACATTTCCTGTATAGACATGATGGCATAGGATCATCTGCAGGTTTTTAAACTTAACTTTGGGATTCAGAGTGGAGGTTTTCTGGTAATGTAAATAGTTTCATCTTTTCCCCTCATGTGATATACTTTTCTATACCAAAAATGTAAACATGCTGAGACCTAGAATGTATTCCTTATGTATAGCCTGGTGGTTAATGTGATTTACATCAAAGAACGTTATGGCATTATGTGTGGCTTGTTCTAAAAAAGCAGAATGCTATGTGGATGAGACTTGTGTTTTAGGAAAATGAATTCACAAATATCAATTTAAACATGTAAATAGTTGGTACAAGTCAAGCAAACCTCTGATCTGGTTTATGCCTTGCACTGTACATAACAGAAAGGAAAATCTATATTATTACTTCTAAAGTTTAAGAAATACAAGAAGATGCAGGTATAAGACACCCCAGGAAATATTATCTTAAATCAGTGACAAGGTTGGTTAAACCAAAAAGATTGATATGGACTTTGTCAAAATTTTGAAAACACATATTATTCTGCTTTGCACACTGAATGAACTTAATTGATTTCAGTTAAGAATTGTTCTAAACCCTGAGAGAGAATGAACAGATTTTGCACTTAATGAGGTGAATATCAATTTCCTAAGGAAAAATAAAAATGTTTGTATAGTGAATTTTTATTGAGGTTAACCAATACCAGTAGCAATAAAGATATAAAAGGTTGTACATTTGGGGAGTGTGGTGAGACTACCTACTGTTAGCATTGTCCTAGTGGAATATACTGTTTCAAATTAGAATATGTTCCTATATCATGAGCTAGAAAATTTGAGTAATATTTTGTGTATGTTATGGCTCTCTTACTAGAGTTAGTATTTGAGAAATATAAGTTGTATATTTGTAAGCACTGTGTGCTTTCCTTGCTTATTCTTCTGCAGTTTTATGCTCCTGGATGCAATAATATATTTAATTTATTTTTTCACTCTTTGATTGTGTAAAAAAATAACATATTTTTTCCCAAATATTTATTAATATTTGACTACTCTATTGGTGTATGGCACTTGATAGATTAACAATATTAATAATCTAAAATCTGATAGGTTTTGATAAATTGGGGGGGAGTTACTAAAAATACAAATTACTGAAATTAATTTTTTTTCTCTAGATCTTAACTATTTTCCCATTTGGAAAATGAGCCCTTTTATTTTTTCAGAATGAAATTATTTTGTGCTTATTTTATATTAAAATAATTTGACGTTTCAGTTTTCTGAAACCTTCAACACATTTTTATATGCAATAGTGGATTTTTAGTATCTTTAGTTTGTTTCATTTTCCTAATCACAGTGGAGAGAACACATATGCTTGTGCAATACTACTACACAATACATACCAGTCTTCCTTTTTTCTCTTGAATGGGAAATAAGTTTCTCAATTATCCAAAAGTCTAGTTGAAGTCCTGCATAACTTTCAATTCTTCCTACTTCTTTGATGTTCCGACTTTCCAAAGCTAGTACACCAGCCAACATAGGTTTAATAATTGTACTATTCATTTCCTAAACTTTTTGTCCTGAATTATAAAAATTACGTTGGCACTTGGCAGTATAGTATTTAGTCTTGAAATTACTCAGTAACTTCAGTAAAACCACGTATTCAGGAGTGGCTATTTATCAATAGGCCGTCAGTAGGATGAAGCCTACAGTGAAGGGCCCCAGTAAATGAAATTCATTCTCATGAAATTATAGAGCATAAGTCTAAGGCAATACAAGGAAATGAAAGAGCAGCATGAAAGATTTCCCCTTTGTATATTGATTTTTACTTAAAATGGATTTGTGACATTTCTGCTGTCATCAAGTTTATTTATTTAATGTATTTCTCAAGGCATTTGTTTAACTGTTAAACATAACAACTTAGGAATAAAACTTGTCTTTGTAAAAGAATGTGGACCTAAGCCAGGCTATTTAAAATTTAGGCTACATAAACAAGAGGAAATTAAACACTGCAATGTTCCAGGCACTGGAACTTGACTGTCACGTTGATAAATTGTTGGACCAGTCTTGCCTCAGTTTTGACCCACAGGCTTGCAGATGGTTCTCAGGTGCCCTATGAGGGTGTGTATTGACAGCAGTTGCTTCCAAAAAGCAGTTTGGAAATAGTCACCTCCCCTTAAAGCATAAGAGAGTTTGCAGAGAAAGCAGTTTAGTGCCAGGATAGCGGCACTGCCTGAGGATGCTCCTGAGCACATTAAATGTATTTAGTGGAGAAGTAGCTTTGCAAGCTGTGGCAAGGGTACAGGGGAAAAGAAGGGAAAGCATTGCATGCCAAGTTTCTTGTTTTCAAAGGGTATTTTGCAGGGAATTTTATATAATTTTTTGTGAGTTATGATTATTGCTGGAGACCTTAAGATTTTTTTTTTTTAAAATCAGGAAATGCCTTTCTGTCTCTCATACTTGTCTGGTGGAATCAGCTCTGTTAAGCATCCATCTTTAAGGGCAAGTTATAGTGACTGCATTTTTTTCTGGATTGCAACCATTGAGGCACAGATGGGAGGAAATACCATAAAATGGCTGATGTGCCATTTTATGACTCTAGGGTTAGACAGAAGATGGGAGCTTCCCAGCAAACTCTGTCCCTAGACAAGCATAAGTAAAGCTTACTTGCAGTCCTATATGACAGGATATGGGTAAAGAATGTCAACCCTCAAGAAAATCAGACATGGCAATAACCCATGTGTGGTTTATACTTTTTCAGTGTCAGCTAAATTTATGGTAGATTTTAGAGGAAACAAATATTTCTCCTATTTTCTTTTAAAGATATAAATTTTTCTATATTGAAGTGAACTGGAAGAATTTCCAAGGGAAGCTGATGTGAATACTGTATTGGTGCCATCAGCTTGTGCAGTATTCTGTTTAAACAGTGGTTTTGGTACTTTGTGTCTATTTATGTCTACTGCAGCAAACAACTGTCTCTCACAAACCTCTCCTCCTCCCATAACATTATCTTTCCAGATCCTTTCAGCTTTGAAGGCTGTTATGATACTCACCTATTTTTCTTGTTCCTTGAGTACTGCCAGGTAAGTGGCAGTGAATGCCGTGGCTGGCCCCAAAATACATGAAGTGTAATTAGCAGTGCATTTCATGACTGGCTAACTGAAAGGTCAAGAGAATATAAAAATATTGAACCTGAATCCCACGCCTGCTGGGGAAAAAAACAAACCTAAGTTCTCCCTACTCCATTATGAAATATGTTGTGATAACTCATGCCCTCCTGCTGCCTCCTTTTGAAATTGACTGAAATGAACCAAATATCAGAATTTATGGGGTGGGAGGTAAGAAATGGATGAACAGACAGAAATATTTCCATGAACACTCTACGGTAGATGGAGTTTGGAAGCTAAGGATGGTGCTTGTTTTCAGTAGGAAATAAATTGGTAAATACACAGTTGTCATTTTTGTGTTACCAGCACAGTACACTCAGTAAAGTCAATATCCCTGAAGTGGGTCTTTTCCCTGGGCTCAGGTTACTAATGTTTTTTAGTGGTGAGTCCTCTGTTCTCTTCTCTTTTTTTACCTGCTCCCTCCCTACAAAAATCAACTTTAACTTTCAGGTGGCTAAATGAATCAATTTGCAAAAGTTATCTACCTCTTAAAATATATACTTTGTAAAAAAAAAAAAAAAAAAAAAAAAAAAAGGATGTTTTCAATAATTTTAAAAATTTGTAA